>JAXIUT010000037.1:15751159-15792697 GCA_035586675.1 Eurytoma californica | reverse complement strand
TTTTTTTAAGAATTTGTAATAAATCGGATTGTGCTTTTGGAATAGTTTTGCAGGTCAAATGAAAATATTACCCAGCAAAGCTTTCGACAACATCAAATGACAAAAGAAACACTAACACAAATATTGAGTCTTGTCGAAGTGTTGAGGACATGAAATCCGGCCGAGCACCTATAAGTATAAGCCTTACGCTCCGTCTTATCGTGAAATCAAAAGAGCAACAAAGTTGCGTTATCCCCATAAAGGATTCAGCGGAGTACATAAAATGCAAAGTATCCTCTCCCCTATATCGTGCCATCAAAGGCGAGGAGAGTAAGTGCAAGCACGGCGGAGTGTGCGAAACGCGCCGAGGGCACGGCAGCGCGCCGCGGTATATGGCTTACCTTGGGCAGGTCGCGTATGTGATTGGCGTCGAGGAGGAGCTCCTCGAGGCTCCTCGAGTACCTGAGGATGTCGTCCGGTACGCTGGGCAGCGAGCAGTGACGCTTGTCCACGTATTCCACCTGCCTGTTACAGCCTTTGAAGATCGGGATGCAGCGAAACATTATTGCACACCTTCCTTGCGCGCTCTCCTCTCACACACGCGCGCGCCCCGTACACACGGCCACCAGAAACGCCGCGGCACTTACACACTGGCACACTCTTCTTTTTCCTCTTTATTTCCTCTCTTTTCCTTTCCCCCTTTTTCTCGCCCGACGGCGTCGGCCTTCCGCCGCGCTTTTCTCTTCCTCGCCGCGCGCTCGCTCTTTCTCCGGCTCTTACAGCCGCGGGGCCGCTACTACTACGTCTACGTCTACTACGGGCTACGAGCGATTGCCCTCTCTTTCTCTCTCCTCGTCTTCCTCCTCCTCTTGCTCTTCTTCTTTCGCCCGCCGCCGCGCACCTACACAAACACACATATACGGATGCCGAGAGCGAGGCGAGAGTCCGCTCGCGCTCGCGCCGAAAAGTCCTTTCTCAGGCCGGGCGATCGGCCGGGCGCATACTTATCGCACGTATCAGGAGTCCCGATGAGCGCCGCTACTTTAACGTCCTGCTGGCTCCTCTCCTCGCGCCGCTGTGCACTAGCGAGATCGGGCTGACGTTCGGCGACACTAAATCGGCGTGTGCATGTCCACGCGAGGCCTTCCGTCGTGTCCGCGCGCACAGACACACACAGTTGCGCGCACTGGCGTTCTCCTTTTTGGGGGTTAGGTGTTTCCAGCCGCGGGTATCGCTCGCGGGCTATAGCGCTCCTATACACAGCCGCACACGCAGGCACGAGACGGTATGAAGGCGACTATCGTCCCTTATCTAGGCGAGCGGCGCGCTCACCTACACACGGCCGAGGTGCACATCGACGCGCGCACACGGCACTGGCGAGAGCCACGGGAATCCGCTGCTCGCTGCACGCGCCTTTCATGTGTATTCATGAGAGGCTAGACGCGCGTGCCGCGGAGTCTCGACGCGCCCCGGGGACGAGCGGTTTCGGAGCACGCACTTCGCGGCGCCGGCTCCGTTCCTTGCCTAGGTGTCTGGTCTGCTCCGCTACGCGCGATCGCGTTACCCTCGCCTCTGCTGGCGAGAAGCCCTGCTCGCTGCCTCGCACACGCAGGCACACTCTGTGTCTCGCGTTTGTACACACACTCACACGCGCGTGCGCGCACCTCGCCTCGCGTATTCAATCGCAGGAGAGCCAGCGGTGCCGCCGAGCCCCTCGAGCCACCAACTAACGCGAGCCCAAGTCGTACACTCCCGTCCTGGCGCGCCGCCGCCGATATAGCTGCCTCGCTCTGGCTCGATTTTCCCCCTTATTCGCTCACGTCACTCCGCCGCGCGGCGCTCCGTCCTTCTCCCGTCGGTGCACTCGCGCGCCCGACCGTGAGCGAGAGAGCAACAATTCTGACGTCATCCACGCGGACGGGCCGCGGCCGAGCGCTGGATAAAGCGAGTTGGAGAGAGACGGACAGGGCGGGTTGCAGCGCGCACGCGCGGTCGCACCGCCACGGACGCACGATCGACCAGGTGGCCAACTCGCGAGGGCGAGCGACGCTCGGTGAGCTCGCTCAGCTTTTAGGGCGTGGATGTGGCGATGTGCATACCCGCCGCAGGTAGGCACCTGGAGCCTATCCACAATTGATTCCGAAACTTCGTGCTCCGGTACAGTTCTTGTACCACAGAGAACACGACCGTGGTTTCCAATCTAGTTTTATTGAGTATGCTATGATTGATAACAGTACAATATATCGATATTGATACAATATTATAACATTGTTAAAAGTATGATTTATTTTTTATAATGTTTACTATCTGCATGATATGCACATGAGCCACTTTTAAGTCTTTATGCTCTGCCATAAACTATTTTATTTACTTCACAACTTAGATTGGAAACAACTGTCCTGTTCTTTGTGTACACGAACTGCAACAGAACACGAAATTCTTGCATTCGGAAACAATTGTAGATAAGCTGAACGTGGGTGTCAGATCAAGTCGACTCGACGATCGATCGTAGTCAGGAAATGCAACAAGCTTCTTCGAATTTAGCGCCGGTGGCGCGTGGGAGCCCGACAGCGCACTATATATCCACCAGCCGATTCGAAAGTGTCGGAAAGGGGCCGTGACATTCACTGAGAGTGCACCTCGGTCGGCGGAACGCCTCGGCGGATCAGCGACCAACACTATAGAGCAACGAGCCTGCGAGCGGACGACCCAACGACCGAGTGCACGGCTCATTTGAAAATATATACGCGCACCCACACACCGGAGCGGAAGAGAGCCGAGCGTCGGGGGGGGGCGTTTCGTTTCACGCGAGCGGTGCAGTGCTCTACGGTCAGCGCCGAGATGCCCACCTGACACGGTGTTTCGCCAAGAAGGTTCACGGCTCCCTCACCTTCGGCCCCGACGAATTTACACGTTGACGGGTCGCGGCGGCGAAGAGAGAGCCGCGGTGCAGCCGACACGCGCCCCTCGACTCTCGCAGCAGGAAGTCGCCGCAATGACTCCCGATCATCGCTGATTCGTCTCTGCGTTCGCGATATACATACGCCCGGCCTCCCGACGAGGCTCGGACCCTGCAGCCATGGACAACTCAGCTGGCCAACTGCAGATCAAGTATCAGAAGCTCGCTACGGAGTACTCCAAAGTAAATTTTCTACTGTACTGCAAGTCACTTGCACTACTCTTTTGTTTTTTTTTTTCTTATTTGCTGCTCCAGTACATTTTTATTGTCTTTAGTGATACGTAGGATTATTTTCTTAATTATATTCAACTGGTTGAAATAAGATTCAATGGAGAATGATGGTGGGTTACTTATTTGTGTGTTGATTTTCAGATTAGAGCACAGGCAAATGTTCTGAAGAAGGCTGTGATCGATGAGCAAGCTCGGAACACAGAGCTTAGGGAACAGTTGAAGGAGAAGGAGGTGGAACTGAGAAGAGCTGAACAGGAATTGGATAGTCTTACTTTTCGCAATCAGCAGTTAACCAAGAGAGTTGTCGTATTGCAAGAGGTATTTGTTTTCATAGTTATTCTTATCTTCTTATAGTAAACTTTATTGTCTTTGCAGGATCTTGATAAGGCGCAAAATAAAACAAAGAAAGGAAAAGGTAAAGCAAGTGAAAACAAAACTCAGTTACCTCCACCTCCACCTAATCACATACTCGACGAAGAATTTCAGAAGAAAATTGTTGAAAATGCTCAATTATTATCTCAAATAAGTGATAAAAATATGGAAATTGAAGGCCTAGCTGATAGAATACAACATTTGGAATATAAATTAGAACTGTCAGATAAAGCAAAAATTGAACTAGATAGTAAGTACCGTGAAGTAATTGAGAAACTAGAAAGGGAATTGAATGATACTCAAAGAAAACTCAATGAAAAGTTAAAACAAGAAGAGACTGTTTCATGGTCCAGTGGTGAAGGGAAAAGAGATGTATACGACTTGGAATTAAAAACAGGATTCTCTAATCATAGACCAGATCATTCACCCTTCTCCTCTCCCTCAGCATCAAGACGATCTTCTAAGTCAACAGTTGAAATAGGACCACCAAGAAAAGGTTGGTCTGCAAACCAAGATGAAAATAGTGAAGACTTTGAGTTTGCAAAGTTCTGTGAGCTTGAAAAAGAATTGAATCATTGGAAAGCCCAGTATAATATTATAAAAATAAAATATGATGAATTAAATCAAAAAGAAAACATAGAGAACAGAATACACGAAGTCAACAATTTAGAACCTGTTGAAATTAATAACATGGTAATGTATTCTATTTTGAATTTATTAAAAATTAAGATAATATCTTGAAAATAATACAAAAATATAATTCTACAGATTGGTAAACTAAGTGCTCCTTTTGCTTTACCCGATGAAATTGAATCCAGAGAAACGAAAATTAAAGAATATTTTCTGAAAGAAATTGACAGGTTAATAACAGAAAAGCATATTTGTCACGTTAGAAATTTAGCTATAGCTGCTAATGTAAGTATGATTTTTATTTTACTTTTTTAATAATTGAATTCAACTCATAAGAAATTTCATATTTTAGACTGAAGTGATGAATGTGCACTTAGATTCAAGTGAAGAAAAACGAGAAAAATGTGAAGCTGCATTGTTGGAAGCACTTTTAAAATGGAAAAATTTACAAGAAGATAAGGAAGTACAGGAAGGAAACTATAAGTTACAGCTTAGTACTATGAGTGAACATCTTGCCAACATGAATGAAAAACTTATTCACCAAACGGAAGAGATACAGCAATTAAAGTTTGAACTTTCCACCAAAGTAAGTATCAATAAAATAATCTTTTTATTTTGTAAAGGAACAATCAACTTTCATTATACATATTTATACACATATGTATGCACATTTATGACTATTAAACAACAATTATATTTTTCAGAACGGTAAAAGAAAGTAAAATAGTTGCTACTCAAATCAACGATCCAACACATTCCACGATGTAATTGTACTCGTCAAGGAACTCCATATTGTGTAAATACTATGACCACAATTTCAATGTGCTCCTAACTGCAGTAGTAGCTAAGAGCTTTACGACTTGGTGTTGCGTTATTTATGAATTCTAAATAAAAAGAAAATTTTAACGTTCGCTATTCGATCGTTAAATATGTACAAATATAACTTCTACTAATTAAAAAATTTTAAACTTAAGTTATCAATAATTGTAATATTTTACAAATTACAAATTTTGAATATTTTATTCAAAAATCCTAAATTTAACCTTCTAATCTCAATCAACTTTAATAGCAAAGCTAGCTCCACAGCTGCAACCTTGCTCTGCCAAAGGATTGTTTGTTATTCTGAAAGCAGATCGTATCAACTCTGTATGATAGTCTATCGTGGCTCCCTTTAGATATTCTAAAGATGTTGAATCCACTATAATTTTTGCTCCATCTTTTTGGAATATCCTAAAAGCAGCATCAAATTTTATTGCATCATGATTTTTATAATTTCAAAAATAAAAGATAACTTGTGCAATAATTTTAAAGTTATAATTATATAAATATTTATATATATATAATCATTGTAAGAGCAATCATTTGTTTTTATATGTAAATATTAATTGAAATAAATTAATATATTTCTCAAATTATAATATTTAAAACATTGAGTTCTTACTTGTCATCTTCATTTACAGTCGTATCCAAGTCAAATTTATATTGAAAACCAGAACATCCTCCACCCTCGACTATAACCCTCAAACAGCTTCCGTCATCAGTAATTTCTTTTAAACGCTTGACACAACTGTCGCTGATGATAATTTCATCTTCACAAGTATTTTTGGCTGTTTTGGTTGATAAATTGCGAAATTTTGATTTTGTAACTGTAGTCGTCCATGGTGATCTATAACATATGATAAAAACAATTATACAGTTCTAGAAAAAATTATAAATATAAATAAAGGAGTAATTCAAGAAAAACAGAATGATTTTAAGATTAAAAATAAAGAACAACTTACTCATTTTGATAAGGTTACTACTTATCATTAAAAAAATGTCAAACAATCAAAACAAAACCAAGAAAAGTAACCAAACTCTGCTTTCAATCAAGTTGATATACTCACACTAAAAGTCTTGAGAAGTACTGGTTTGCCGCAAAATTAGAAGAGAGTCCCCAAACGGAACGGGTTAATTTCGCCATGCTGAAGTAAATTGACATTTTTCATCCCCCAAGAACGCAAAAAAACGGATAAGACAGTGTATTGTTGTGCTCCCCTTGGCGTTGGCGTACCATCCGTGGAGCAGAAAATCAACTGACTGATCGAGCGCACATTTTGGCCGCTCGACTGCAGGTCGAGCCACTGGTCGCTTACCCGAATTGTTTTTCACCGCTCTTACACCTCGTGCAAGCGCAAGCTCTAAAACTCTCAAATCGCCTTCGTAAGGCTATATCACGCTTTCCCCGTCGAGGCGCGCGCCTTCATTTTCCCGGTCGAGTCCGTTAAACGGCCGACAACAGATGCACAGCTCCGCGCGGCCTGCGGGCCCTGAAAAGGATCGACCGCCGTTTTTTTCCGGGAAAAGGCGGGTTTATTTTTGCACGGCGCTCAAGTATGTACGAGTACCATATAGAGGGACACGCGTGCGCGCGAATGTCATCATGGTGAAGTTCGACCGAAAAAGCTCTCCCTCTCGGCGGCCTGAAAACCGTGCGTCTACGTCATGCGCGGCTGCACATCTCGCCCGAGGCGCGCGCGGAACGCCATATCGATATGTAGGCTCGCTCGCGCGCGCGCCTTTTCCTGCCGCCCCGCGCGTCGGGAATGACATCATATTTGAAAATTGTAGCGGGCTCTCTTACAAAAGCGCTCGATTCTCGTGGTGTGTGACGCGTATTTTTACCCTTCCGCGCATTTATCGCCGTTTCCTCGTTGCCGCACCGCATGATTCATCAATTCGTGCGTCTTGAGATTTTTCCGTTTAACACGGCATAAAGATAGAGGATGATCGACTGCGTTCTAGCCGTTTATGTGCTTCTTTTAATAATTCGATCTTATAAGATTATAATCGCGAGGTAAATTATTCAACATCATAAGTAATTGACCAGGAAGCTCCTTGTTTTAATCGCTTCTGCATACTTATTAGTAAAATCAAGTAGTATAATTGATGAGATCTAAACATTATTCGGATCCAAGTGGGATTCAATTTCTATCTTGTTTTACTTGCTTGTCTGATGTACGTAGTGTATATGTACATGCATACTATTATAGTGTAATTAATTTGCGTATATAGGTACTGATAAATGTGCTAGCTAAACGTTTGCCATAAATTAGTTGTTTTTATGTCATAACATTAGATTGTTGCCTAATCGGCCATTTTATAGCGTTAACAATTCACGTGCTCATATCTCATATTATGCATTTCCAAAATTCGCATACTCAGGGAAAGTTCATCTTCATTTAAAATTCTCATATGATCTTTTGGTTAATAATCGATTAATCGATAAAAAAAGAGAGGAAAGACGTGCGAACGCATCGAAAATCCCGCAAAAAGTAGCCGCGCGCAAGGTTTGCGCACCTTAGCTACTATACTAGAACGCATAGGGCTGTTCGCGCCTATATCTTATACTGTCTATAGATGCGCTCTTTCGGGCTGAAAGCCGCGCATGGCTTGAAAGCCCGCGCGGGTGTAAAATAAAGGGAGAGAAAAAGCGAAGAGCCGAGCCTATAAGAGCGAACTAAACGGCGCCTGTGTGGGAGTCGAACGCGTGCGCGCGCGCGCAAGGCAGAAGGTAGACTGACCACTGCTGGCTGCGCGAGAGAGACGGAGAAAGGGGTGCAGGGCGGAGGAAGTTGTTGGCCCGTTTTTTTCTTTCTTCTCTCGCGCATTCGAAAGTTCCTCGTCCAGTCATTCTACATAGCGCAAGCTGCGCGGATGCGACCTACTCGCGGCGCGCGCTTGAAGTGGAAATACCCGAGGAGATCACTGCGGAGAGAGGAGAAAGTGTGCGGTGCGCGCGTGTGCGCGTTCTATATATACGCGCGTTCGCGCATTCGGAGGAAAAGCGATGGGACGAGGGGTATAAGGGCTGACTGCCGAGCGTAGGGACCTATAACGCTCGTACGTAGGTATACACACGGCGCGCGCGCGAGGTGAGAGCGACGGCGAGAGGCGAGGCGCGGCGAGGAGAGACGAGGAGAGACTACGGGCCTCGGCAGCGCAGCGGCGGCATAGATACTTGCGGGTGTGCGGCTACACCTTCGCAAGCTCGCTCCCTCTCTGTCGCGGGGAGAGGGGCGAACGGTCGTATACAGAGTGCGCCGAGGCCACCCCAGGACACACACGCACAAGTGCGCAAGCGGGAGAGCGAGCGAGAGGGCGCGAGAGCGAGGGCGCGCAGGGGCCAGAGAGAGAGGGAGAGGAGCGAGAGTAGACGACGTTAAATGGCTGTCAGGGCGGATCGAGGCTCGCGAACGACGACGCCTCTGACCTCGAGCACCGCCGCGACGAAGGAGACGCGGAGCTTTGGAGTCGCGCTGGAGGCCGCCTCCCGATCTCGAGCCCGTGCTGGTGATGACTGCTGAGCGGCGGGGCCCTCGCGGATTTCCGAGGCTGGTGCTGGCGGTGGTGCTGCTGCTGCTGCTGCACCGTTGACAGGAGAGAGCGAGAGGAGGCGAACGGGTGAGGAGAGGAGGAACGAGGAAAAACGCTTCTCCGAGGTGTCTGCTCCGCTGCTTTTCCCCCTTCCGGGTTTTTTCTCGAGCGCGGGGAGGAACGTTCCCTGCCTTTGCAAGTGGCCAGCAAGAGCCTAAGCTCTCCTCTGGGGACTCTGGAAAGAAGCTGCAGCAGGTCTCTCCGGATGACAGCTCTGTGATACAAGCTCCATTACCTCTGCTTTTTTTCTCCTGACTTTTTCGCTCTGCTCCTCTTTCATCACAGTTCATCTATTCAGTGTAGCTGCCATCCAAAGTTTCTTCGGTTACTTCAAAGTGTAATCTTGAATTTGCTCGTGCGGTCTACCCTTTGTGCATTCTCTCATCTTGGAGTAACGTCATGTTTACGGGTACAATAAAAGTGCAGATATGCGAGGCATCTGGGCTACGTGCTACGGACAAGCAGCGCAAATTCTGGCAGGAGGAATCGCCCATCCTCGATCCCTATGTTCAACTAGACATAGACGAAAAGTACCTTAATCGATCCTCCATCAAGCCCAAGACCTTCGATCCAGTGTGGAATGAATGCTTCACACACGAAGTACAGAATGCTATATTACTCGGCCTCACTGTCTTCCACAATGCAGCTCTACAGCCAGATGACTTCGTAGCTAACTGCAGCATACCATTTGAAGAGCTCCTTCAGCGAGATGATGAAACTGCTGACTTTTGGGTATGCTATCTGTTTATCTTATCTGTCGAGTCATATTTCTTTTAAGCTTCTTACAAGTGTATCAGATTATTTTTAACACTTGCATTACACTTATATGTCTTTTAAAAAGGACTTTTTTTTTTTATAATATTCATTGGTTTATTATTTTTATAATTACAATAAATTTTTAAGACACAATTTATACATTTGATTATTATTATTTCTCTTTTATGTTATTTAAATAGCAATTTATAAAATACTGAAAATATTTATTAATATTTTGTTTATGCTCTATTTTGATTGATCAGCTAATTAAAATTAGTACATAAGTTACTTAACTTTTAAGTACTTTAAATTCTTATTCTTTTCTTCAAGTGTTTAATTGACAAAGATAAGAATCATATCTCCTCTGTGAAGAGTAAACACACTTGATGGTCGAATTCTTAGTTAAGATTTCAAAATCAGTTTTAATTGAATTTGATTTCAGTTCAGTAACTTTAAAATCAAGATTATACTTAGTAAAAAAAAATTTTAAGTAACATATTACAATACCTGTTTATGGTATAATAGTTTTAGCTTGCATTAGTTACATTTACGATACTTAAGAAACTTAGATAAGATTGTAGAAGACAAGTCTTTGAGCAGAGATACATATGAGTGTAATCAGTACAGGAGTGAATCTCTTGCGCACAAGTGTTCTTATGTTTTTTATGATAATTTTGAATGTTTTTATAAACATTTGGTTAGATTTTACTTTTAAATCAGTGATTGTAAAGTAATTCAAAAATGCTTCATTCACATCGACATTATGGAAAGATTAAATGTTTATGTAGATTGTTAGAAATTCAACGAGAAACACTTGATAAATTGGTTATTACTTGCCCTACTTATATGGTGAGAATAAAAATTTTTCTTTGAAGTATACATAAGTATTTGCTATTAATATTTACATACAGCTTATCATTTATTTAGTAGCAAATATAAAGTTGCACTTGAATGACATATGCTTCTATATAATAATAATGATAATAAAATATTAATTCAAGGTAATAATATTGAAATAACCTAAGAGCATTTTCTTTAAGTTTAAAGGTCATTGTAAAGTAGGTCATTGATTCATATGTATCCATGTATTCATTTTATGAAAATTTGTTTAAAAATTATATTTTTCTTTCCAAGTATTGAAAATAATAATTTTCAGTTCTAGAACTGATTATAATGATAATGCATTAATAACAATAATATTTCAGGTTGACTTGGAGCCACAAGGAAAGCTAAGAATAAAAATAGAATTGCAACGGAACAATCAAGCACCAGCACCATGTGGCGTAGGAGAAGGAGAAAGTGTCAACAGGAGCAAGGAACCCAGGAGGGAGTTCAAGGAGCGCCAGCAGGGCTTCAAAGGTCGCAGAGGTGCTATGCGACGAAGAGTCCACCAGGTCAATGGACATAAGTTTATGGCCACATTCCTGAGGCAACCCACATTTTGCTCCCTCTGTCGAGAGTTCATTTGGTAAGTATTTCATTTGGTAAAAAAGGAATTTTATCTTTTTCTATCATTAAATAATGGGTTATGCATGCTTAATTTTTTAAACGATTGGAATTTCTGCCAGACTTGTTAAATTGCAGTAATCGAAGACCTATACCAAGGAGTAATTAAATAAACTTGCATGTAATGTACCTACACTAAATCTGGGTAATATTAAGATTATGAAAAGATGGTGTTTCTAAATTAAATGAATGAATTATTGCAAATATTAGAAAATTGATTTATATTTGTACATACACATATTAACAAGTAGTTATAATTTTAATGAAGCTGCAATTCTCATTTTATTTTCAACGGATTTTTGTATTTAATTTTTTCTTAGCATACGAATTTATTTTATAAAATAACAAAATATTTTACTAATATGTCACTCTTAATTAAGAAAATATGACTAACAAATTTTTAAAAACAGTTTCATATAAAAATGAAGTGGGATCTTTTATTAATACTGAAAAATAGAATTTCTACTTTTGATTTAAATTTAAATTAATCAATATTACTTACTAGGAGAGTGTCAACTCTCTGGGTCACTGGTTTGTATAAAACTCTGGAAATTGTTTTTTAATACCAAATCATGAAATATACCACTTTTAGTTTGATCTCATAGGCCTTTATTTGGCAGATATAGCTTGTTTTATTAACATTGCTAGTGTATCTGTACATAGGATATTTTTAGGTAATGATTTAAATTGAATGTATTAAACAAAAGCTCATGAGATCGAAATAGGAGTGGTTTATTTCATGATGTGCTACCAGAAAACAATTTCCAAAGTTTCATGCATATCAATGACTCAGAGGGCTGACACCCTCCTAGTTAATCAGTAAATTAAAAACGGGATCTAAAACTTATTTTTATTTTATGAAAGGTGCCTAAATAATTCTGATCTTTTTCTCTATGGACTCTCAAAAATATCACGTTCTTATATCCTTGTCAAAGTTACTTAATAATTTTATAATATTAATTGCATGTTGGGGAACATTTCAATTAGTATACTTTCCTGGTACATGGACTTTTAATGCTGAATGAAAAATTAGCTGACCTCACTGACAATTCTAGATGCGCACATGGTAATTGGGGCTTCCAAGTAAAATTACCTAAAGAATCGGATCAACGAAAAGAAAACATATAATAAAACTCTATGATAAAAAAGAAGACGCGCTGTACATGCAATCTCTCGTCTCAATCCCGCTTCTTCTTATCTATTTTATTTATTTTTTCTAACGAACGAACTTGCTAGTTTGTCATTGATGGTGATCTGGTCTGCGATCATTATAAAATTTTTTTTTTCGAGAAGGCACACAACTACATGTGTTTTATCATTGGGATTTTGCAGAGAATATGATGTGACGCGTTTTTGTCTGTTGTATTTCAGGGGCTTGGGCAAGCAGGGCTATCAGTGTCAAGGTGAGAAAGACACAAATCACGTTACTGAGCGATTATTAATTGTGTTTTCGCCAGGCCTGGGCAGTACATTTCATAAAAATATAATTGAAAAAAAAAAAGAACTTTATTAACTTCGATTCGATGTTACGATTTTTTTTCGTCTTGCCGTTTGCTCATAAGTATAAATAGTTTATTTTTCCTCTCAATGGAGGAAACTTCTTATTATGAAAATTTTTTGTATTATTCCTATGAAGCGATGCCCACTCCTGGTTATAATTGTTAAACGGCGATGTATGTTTGTCTGCACATTATGCTATACTTATTTTCGATGACTCTTATATGCAATTATTACAGAATTTGCGAGCAAATACAGAAACAATCATTTAACAATAGCAATTTAATTTTTTTATCTTTCGCTTTAATATCAAACGCTTCCGTAATTTATTTATTTAAGGGCTGAAAACTAATATGAATTTTATTTTTCAGTTTATCTCACGTTATTTAACAGGTCATTTATTAAATCATGTCATTTACTAATGGGCTTATCGTTATCTATTTGATTTTATCATTAACTCAACACTCCTCATAACTTTTAATTATTTTTTAACAGTTATTATAACACTACTTATTCATGCAATATTAACAAACTGCATGCGCAAGCTTGGGATTTATGTTGAAAGCATTACTTTTCAAGCGACCTTAACTCAATTTGCGATTGTTTCAGTGTGTACCTGTGTCGTTCACAAAAGGTGCCATGAGCAAATTGTTACAAAATGTCCAGGAATGCGCGACGAGGTAAAGATACGAATTTTCGCACCCACTTTTTATTTTCGAACTGTTATAAGTTTTTCATTGTATTATTTTTTTTCGAAATTTCTTTCTTAGTCGAAAGAAACTATGTTGCAGTCGAGCCAGTGCACCCAGGGGCCACGATTCAACATCGACGTCCCGCATCGATTTGTCATTCACAATTACAAGCGATTCACATTTTGCGACCACTGCGGTTCTCTTCTCTACGGCTTAATCCGACAAGGTCTTCAATGCGAAGGTATATTTCGATTTATTTCAACTGCTTGATAATTAAAACGCGTGGCGAATCGCATTTGATACTTCGAGGATTATCGCAAGCTGAAGTAAAAATGTTCACTTTGTTCTTGTAGAAGATGATTAACTGCTACAACTTCGGCATTATCACTTGAATTGAAATATAGTTACAAAAATACACAAGAAATCATGTTAGCGATAATTCTCACAAAGTAGCGTGAGAAAGTTTTATCTCTTTATTTACAAAAAGTCGATTACTCATGTTTTCTCTCTTCTCTCTTGCGCAGTCTGCGACATGAACGTCCACAAGCGCTGCCAGAAGAACGTGGCGAACAACTGCGGCATCAATATGAAGGCGATGGCGGAGGTCCTTAGCACGATAGGCATCTCACCGGACAAGCAGATCAAGACGTCTCGTATCAACTACAAATCGTCGATTCAGTCTAGCAACAGCGTTTCCTCAGGTGCCTCGACAAACGAGACCTCCGCTTCGAATCAAGAGCAGTCCTCGCCCCAAGCTCATAAGCTATCCAAGGAATCAGGCGATGTGTCTAGCAGCGATACCTCATTTAGTAGCGGCCAAGACGACCTATGCAAAATCAGCATCAGTGACTTTAACTTCATCAAGGTACTTGGCAAAGGCAGCTTTGGCAAGGTGATGCTAGCCGAGAAAAAAGGCCATCCCGACGAGGTTTACGCAGTTAAAGTGCTCAAGAAGGACGTCATCATTCAAGATGACGACGTGGACTGCACGATGACAGAGAAACGGATTTTAGTTTTAGCGGCCAAACATCCATTCCTCACAGCCCTACACAGTTGCTTCCAAACCAAGGAACGATTGTTTTTCGTAATGGAGTACGTTAATGGAGGTAATGAACATAAAAAAATTACTTAATATAGTTTTTTGTAATACTTGATAAAACTCAGTCTGTATTTTGTAATACTTGATAAAACTCAGTCTGTATTTTGTAATACTTGATAAAACTCAGTCTGTATTTTGTAATACATGATAAAACCGAATCAATTTGTTTTTTAGGTGATTTGATGTTCCAAATTCAAAAAGCTTGCAAATTCGAAGAAGCTCGTGCACGCTTCTACGCAGCGGAGGTGACGTTGGCGCTGCAATTCCTTCACAAGCACGGAGTCATTTATCGTGATCTCAAGCTCGACAACATTCTGCTGGACCAAGAGGGCCACTGCAAACTCGCAGATTTTGGCATGTGCAAGGAGGGCATATGCAACGGTGTCACAACAGCCACTTTCTGCGGCACGCCGGATTATATCGCACCCGAGATTCTTCAGGAGCTTGAGTACGGTGCTAGTGTCGATTGGTGGGCGCTGGGCGTCCTAATGTATGAAATGATGGTCGGACAGCCACCGTTCGAGGCCGACAACGAGGACGATCTATTCGAGTCGATCTTGAGGGATGACGTGCTCTACCCGGTGTGGCTGAGCGAAGAGGCCGTTTCGATTCTCAAAGGCTTCATGACGAAGAATCCAGCGAGGAGACTAGGTTGCGTCGTAGCCAACGGCGCGGAAAACGCTATCAGGACACATTCGTTCTTCCAGAATATGGACTGGGAGGCACTAGAAGCGCGCAAGGTCAAACCTCCCTTTAAACCAAAAATCGTAAGTTTTGAACATTTAATAGAGGGTTTGCAATGGAATGTGTACTACTCGGGTTTGTCAGGGTTAAATTCTCTTTTCGTTTAACAAACTCAAAATTTACTTAAACGCATGTTTTTCAGAAAAACAAAAAGGATGCAGTGAATTTTGATGCCGAATTCACAAAGGAGGATCCAGTATTAACACCGATAAATGCAGATGTCGTCCCCTGTATAAACCAAGATGAGTTCCGCGGCTTCTCCTTCGTCAACAGAGACTTCAATCCCAGTAGATTCGTCGCTCAATAAGGAAACTGGTCAACCGTAAGCTGATTAATTTTGAAGTTTTATTGAAAAAACACAAGGAAGCTCGCGACTACCATCGCTGGAAACTACGACAGTGTTGTCATGGCTCTCCGTCAGAGGTGAGCGATGCATTATTTGCAGAGCTACTTTCCTCAAGTTGGACGAAATTCCTTTGGGCACGACGCTACTTTTTCGCTTACGAGTACGGGTTAAGAAAAGGATGTTGAAAAAGTTAAGCTGAGACGTCCCGTTCTACTATGATCTCTAGTCAAAAAAACAAATAAAAGCAAAATCATTTCGCAAAGGTCTGGTCCAAATTCACCGCGGTGAAATTGCTCACCCATATCGTAACAATATTTTTGGGGACGATTTCGACGGGGTATTATTTCTTTTTAATTGTTTTTTTAAGACTTGCGAAATGATAATATTATTGTCACTATTAATAGTAACGTGACGTCGATTCGTCGCGGGCAAAATAAAAGAGAAGCGAGATAGAGAGAGATGACCGCCTTCGAGCTACGTGAGAGCGTCATTGCGCCTGTGCACTCAATCGCTTTACGGTTCATCGGCGGAACGCGGGCATCGGTTTTTTCTCGCTCTACTTTTTTCCCACATGCACAGAAACGCTCTAACACATCCATCCAAGTCTCTTACACGTTGATCGCTGCAGAGACCTGCAATTTTGAACTATATTTGAATCTATAAATATATTAGACCATTATTTAATTTAGTCTTATAAGTTAACTTGTTATGAATACTTCTGTGAAGACGTTTTATAAGTATAGACGTTGTGCTGGGAAAGTAAGTGGACGAGCGATGCCTGCGTTTCAATATTGCGAATCGTGAAATTTAAGAACGGTTTTGTCGAGCTTTTTACAGGTAAAGCGCTTTTACCTCCACGCGCTCACTACTCCGATTTTTCTCGGCGAGATCATCAGGATGTTCTCGTCGCGCATTATTGGGGTATTTGCTTACAGATCGAAGGTTATGAGATACAGATATTAAGCGTTTATAGGCTATTATAAAAAAAATGAATAATCAAGAGGGAAATTAATACAAAAAAATTGAAAAGACGAAAGCGGACCGCTGGTGGCCCGCATACCAGAGAATCTATATATAAGCATTATGCGTATTATAAATATATATATATATAAAACTAAAGTATATATAAAGAATATATATATATACATATATATTTAACTTATTTTAGCATACGCTTAAAATTGAAAAAAAATAGTCAAGGTGAAACGCAAACTATTGTTAGGAGCAAAGTAACAAAAATGTATTGTTTATAATTGTTGAATGTTGCTGAGGGATTGAGGGGGAGAGATTTAAAAAAATGATTGTAGAGACGCCGATCACGCACCTTCCAGGATACCTTTAAGTGTTGTCTCTAGTTGGTATAAAAACTGTATGTACCTTTAGAAGCTTCGTTTGGGGGAAGAAGTAAATGGAATGAAAAAAAAATGAAAAATTCTATAATTTAGTGCCGATGTCCGTCTAACAACCTCGAAATCGAGTCTGATAGAAACATAGAATCGTAATTATATAATAGAAAAAGCGATCATAATACAGATATAATAAATCTTTGTACATTTCTATAAAGATTTTTTGTAGAAATCTTCGTCGAAGGGCGGCTGTCGAAACGTGCGCGGTTGAAAGTTTCTATGCAAAATTTTTATGGATACCCGTGAGTTGATTTTATATTTTTATTGTCCTTACTGTGGAATGAAAATGTTGAAACCACCTTTTTTTAACGAAAAAGTATATAAAAAAGCATTAATGAAAAAAGTATATAAATATACATACGATCTGTGTCTATACGAGATTTCTCTATGTTTCTATTCGACTGTTTTTTACTAGGAGTGATGTGAAACAGGGCCAGAGCTCCTCGGGAAAAAATCTTGCGTGACAGTAATAAAAAGAGTATATAAAAAATTATATATAATAATGATATAAAGAATAAAGCCTGCGGCTTTACAAGCGAACACGTTATAACTCGCGCCTTGTACACTAAATAAAAAGAAAAAACAAAGTACGTTATTTCGGTTTCGACATTGCCACACGCGAGAGATTTACGCCCGTGTGCGCGTGAAACCACATGCGCATGCAATTTATCGTCAAAGTGATTCGTGTACTTAAGTATAATCTCGCGTACCTAAGTCCGAAATTATAATATACATTAATTAAAAAAAAAAATTAAAAAAAAAAGACAAAACAAAAAGTAAGCTTTAGAGGCCGCGTCTCTCGCGCTATTAAAGCGGAGGAGCCAGAAGGAAAAAAATACGCAGTGCACGAGTAACTAACCGACGCTCATTGCTCTTTCCCCTCAGTTTTCTTAATTGTTCTCTTCCTATCCGTGACGATTACACGCACAAAATTTGTCTATTAGTTTTTAAGTTTTTCGTAATGACGACTTTTACGTCGATTGAGATCCTTTATTTATGTAGAAACAAAATGACTCGGTGTTCTCGCAATGCAATCGGCAGTATTTTCCTTCTCGCCCTTACTGCTTGTCGAGTTTGATGCTGGCCTTCCTGCGTCCTCCGAAGCTCCGTCAGCCCCACGGTATCTTCAATCCTTGGAGTAGGAAGGCCTGCCTCAGCTCAGGAACAACTAGATGTACCTACTTAATTATAATTCGATGTCGTACTGATCGTCGTTATCGTCGTCGTCGTCGTGTTATTTAACGTGCAATTTAAGAATAAGTTACGTGCAATTTATGAGTGAGTAATGAGCATATATATTTACCGAGTGTGCGTCCTTACGCTCGAGACGCGACGAATTGATTACGCTTAGATTATCTGCTTGCATCTCGAGCGCACAGTTGCACAGCGTTTTGACATTTTTTTGTTAGTATGAATCATAAAACGAGAAAAATTCTATGAATAAACCCTGGCAAAAAAATACTGGGGACGAGGGCGAGTTTGCAGGCTCGACTGGAATCGAAGCTCTTGTTCGAACTCGATGTCAGTGGGGCGCGCAGAGTCGTCATTCGACTTGAGATTTTTTTGCGAGGGACGGCCGCTGTGTGCTTCAAGTTGTGCAGAACTTGAGGCGCTAAGTCGCACCGTAACGTCATCGTTAATAGGCGAGTCATGCATTTTTTTATATGAATTACATAGCTTGCATTTTAATTGTATATTCTTTACCTGCGTTTTATTTTATTTTTTTTTTTTTTTGTTAATATTGTGAATTTAGTTGTTTCTTGTTTTCTACCGGTTCAATTTGTACTCGTGCGAAGCAACATCGAGCGAACCACCGTCGGTTTAATTTAAGACATTGACGAAAATACGTTTTATTTTATTTCGTTTCTTTTTGTACACACTCGGATAGACGAAAAAAATGCATTTATTTATTTACCAATTTACACGCTTATTTATTTATTTATTTATTTATATATATATATGTATATTTATTTTTCTCTCTCTCGAGAGCGGTCATATTAAGTTTTATTTTTCTATTTATTTCTCCGTTTGTTCTTCGAAAAAGGGAGGAAAGAGTCGTTACCCGAGGACACACGTATGAATGATGCGCACAACCATTCGCTTTCGTTCGTGCTCGCGTGACAAATGCAATGAGAACTAGCACAACGTGAACAACGAAAGCGAACGCAGAAAAAGAGAAAAGGGAATAATGAAGTTCGCCGAACGTGTGCGATAGTCGATTAAAAAAGAAGTTAACATAAAAAATAAGGGGGAGCATTCGAAGCCAGAAGAAAGTACTTAAGTTCCCTCCGCAATTTCTATAGCAATCGTACTATTTTACTCGCGATACAACGACTCGATTTGTAACAAACGCCACAAAGAAGTTGATTACATTATGTCTTAGTGTGCGCGATGAAAACACCCACACCTGTAACTTTCGAAGAGCACAATTAAGCCAAAGCATGCACACTCAGGCGAAGTAGAAACCTTAAGGATATAAGTTGTTCTTGCGACCGTTTCGTTTCCCCGTCGACGGATAATATTGTACTCGCATGTGACGATCGCGGAGAGACATTGAATTATAATTAGTTTCGGTTAGTTCCACGTATGCTCTATCTGCTAGCGTTTAAAGTGAAATAATAAGCAAAACGTTTCGATTTGTGTATTCTTTATCGGAAGCTTTGAGCGTTTGATGTTGCTTCGTAGATGATAAAAGAGATTTTAAGAAAAAAACCCCAGAGTTAGAGAGATAAACGAAAATGTGATACACGAAACCCGCAGTAAAAAAAAGTAAAATAAAGTGACGAAGCGAGCGCAGCGAGCGAGCAAAGCCTTAAAGAGGATGGGCCACGCTCGCGGAGTATACGTTTTACGTTGTAATAAAAAAAGAAAATGCTGGTTCGCTGTGAGCGCGGCTCTGCACCTCTCTGCCCCTTTGTTCGCGGATATCAAGAGAAAAGCAAAATATAGGAATTTCAAAACGCGAGCCAATGAACAAACGAGAATACTAAACAAAACAAAGACAAAGATTATAAATAAATATACAGGAGTATAAAATATATCGCGGAACCCGAAAGTTGTCAATGATGTAAGGTATTAAATAGGTCAAAAATGAAGTGAGACAAAAAAAAAAGAAAGAAGAAAAAGCAACAAAAAACACGTAAGTGCACAAGATCTGCGTCTATACCGGGACTGTAGATTATAGATAGAAGTTAATATGTACCTATAACTATATGTACGCGCGTGGATCGCAGATGCGAGCTCGACTCCGCGCCTCGGCCACCCGAAAGTCGCGCGATACTAAACTTAACTCTTTATTTTTTATTTATTTACACTTCTTGTTTTTTCTACTCTACTTCGTTGGACTTCCCCCCGCTACGCGAATGCATATACTGAATAATTTTTCGTCGTATGTGAAAGAACAAGTGAGGATGCGTGTACGAGTGCGAGTGTGAAGGATATTAATGCGCGCGAGAGAATGGCTTTGACGAATCATAATGATGCTTTACGCACACGGTGATTAAATACCGGTGAAATAAACAAAAAAAAGTAAATTTAGGTTTTTAAACCCTCGTGGAGCACAAGTAAAGTAATTTAAATGCGCACCCGTAACGATGCGATTGTCGAAATGGCCGAGGCGCAGGTCGAACGAGCGGCCGCGGCGAACACTGTTACTTGTCTGATTATCGTGTAAAGAACCGTAAATAAAAAGTATATATGTATCTATAATCTCAGCTGTCAGTATTTAATTTACATCCACAACCAAAGAAATCCCTTCACTTACTTGTTATACCTTACATTTTACTTTTTCATTATTGCTAAGTTCTGTAAATAAATTTAATTTATAAGAGCACTTCGTTTATGTTTATAGTATTTAATAGATAAGACACTTACTCTTAATTAAATGTCACCTATGGGAAGGGAGAGAGCGACGCAGGAACTTGAGCGGATGAAAAAAAGAAAATTTATTTTCGTAATATAATGTGACTTTATTGTGTTTTCAATACAGAGTCTGAGTATATTTCATATATTTATATTAATACGTAGGCGCGTTCGCTTCATGCATGTGCGTCCTTCGGTACGCTGTACGTGTTTCAGGTCCGCCTGCGTCTTCGTTTTAGCACGCATGTATTCGTGCCTCCGTTTAATAACTCATTCAGCTCCGTCCTCTCTTGACTGTGGCTAAAAATCGTCTACGTGTTCCTTAAATACAATATATATACAGAGCAATCTCGTTTTGTAATATACTTTTCTTCCGTTAATAACATCCTCAACCGATAATTAATTTATTATTTTTTTTAATTTATTTATTATTGTTTCATTAAGCTACATAAAGCCATTCGGCATTCGTAATTTCGCAACAGGCACGCGCATATAATCTCATGTACTTTCTCACTCGCCGCTTCTTTCGCCCTTCTTTTTTTTTCTCTTATCTACTTTGCACCACTTACTCTCACTCGTTTAAACTCGCCTCTTCTCGAAGACTTAATGAATTAGAACGCACTCCCAACGCGAATCACAGTCGGCCTCAACATTCGTCGATATTCAACGCAAACACCGAGAGCGGAGAATTAAATCGTCTGTTCTAATGAAAACATTCATCTGTTTAACACTAAAAAATTGTTATTGTATGTACGTAAATGGTAAAAAAAAGTTCGTTTGTATTTTCATTAGAACAGTAACATATTGTTTCCACAAATGCTATATCAGGTAAAAAAAATGAAACACCATCGCATTATGTTTAGCGTTACAATTTCAGCGTGTTAATTTATCGGGATGAACGAACGAATCTTGGTCCGAGCATTCGATGGGTTCGTTCTATTTTGGCTACGTACTTTGCGGAACTATCATTACCGTCAATAGCTCGTATTTACATGCTGACAAAGAGAAAAGACGAACAAAAGGATAAATATATTTATATAAAAGGAGGAGAGTATCACTTCCTCATTGTTAAACTTGTTACGGAGGAAAAAACGGTTTTAAGTGTATACATATGTACCGATTTGGACGTTATTTAAATCGAGGCACGGCGCTTAAGAGAACAGAGTCTTTTGAGATTTATCAAAAATTCAACGGTAAAAACTGATTGCGGTAAATCGCTCAAAAATGATGATTGTTATTAAAATCTTACGTCATAATAATTGAGATCGATTGGTAAAGTTGTATTCCTGATTGGAAAAGAATTTAATGATCGATTGATATGCAAATGGTTTGTAAAACAAAAAACTTTAGGTGCACGCACTAATTTATGACTATAAAGATTTATAGAGGAAATTTATTTGATATCTTGAGTAGTATTATATGATTTGCATTTATATTTAATTTTGATCCAAGAATTTATTACTAGATAGCGAATGGTCAGTGAACGTTCGGTCGATGGTTAGCTGAAATTTATTAATTAATCTGTTTATTCCTATGTACAATTCACTAGTAAAAACTGCCATAAATCCATTATAAGCTTTAAATAATTTTGGTATCGATTGTGTAAATATTTACAAATACGTATCCAATATGCCTGCTCGTTCTTTAAGATATTTTTAACAATTAATATGTCTTTAGCAAAAAAAACATTGGTATAATAAGTGCAAACATGACATGCAGCTTATGCTTCTTTGATTAAACTCTATAATTTTATTGTAATTGTATTGTACACTCATTAGTACAACTTTTTAATTTTGTTTTCCTACTGTAAAAGTTAATAGGCATTGTATATTTTTAAACAATCTCAAAATTTTTCAGTATACGTATTTCTCGTTTAAATTAGTTTTTCCAATCAGCTTACTCACATAACTGCTGAGTGAGTATAATTCACCACTTCAATTATCTCGAAAAAATTGATACCATACGTATGGGTATGCGCTGACTCTACACCCTTAATCGTTTCACGTGCAACATTATGCAGTGCCTGGAATTGGACAAGCAGTCAACGCTAAATCCGATATAATTCATCTCCTCATATTGCATTCGCAGATAGTTTGAAATACCGTCGTTAGCTTGCTCAGAACAATTGCAAGATAAATTAACAGTTTTGGCTATCTTAACGCAAATTAGCAAGTTATATATACTTTGATTTTTTTTTTAAATAAATTTTTTTATTCAACCGCATCTTTTACTATCAAAAAAGATTTATACAAACACAAATATCTATACGTTTAAAAATAAAATGTAATTAATGTACATACATTATATAAACAAATGTTCTTATCTCAATGAAAACTGCCTGTCATGTAGACCCTAAATCGACCTTCTATTAGTAAACTTATTTATAAAATTTTATAGTTACAGACGACAATGCAATCATATTAATTTCTTTGTTACCTAGCAATTTTACAATTATATGCATGATTACATATATTTTACTTCCTCTTACAACTGATATCACGAACCTCGTCTCTTTGTTTATTTCCTTGCACTATCAATGTCCATCGTACAATATTTTTCTTATTTTTTTTTTATTTTTTTCGTTAATTTTTTTTATTAAAAACCGACAAGGTGTATCATATATTATAGAAAAGGCAACGATTGTTACAAGTGTATATAATGTATAACGACACAGAAAAATTGCCGACTCTAAGAAGAACGGATTACCGTCATAATACTAAAGTTCAAATATTCATACAAAAAAAAAAAACACGACTGCCTGTGGGCGTCACATATCTTACATGGCAGTATTTCGCAATATTTTTAGATTTACATCTTCTGTAATAAATTTGCACTATTCGAACATAGACTCCTATAGTTAGCAATAATAAGCTAAACATGCTTTATTTACGTTAACTTCTTTTGTCATCAATGATTTTCTGTAATTTTTAAATCGTTTATCAACAAGTTACGAGGTATATATTTCATTAAATTTTTCGCAAGATACATTATATAATGCTTCGAATAAATAAAATAAATACATATCAACAATTAAATATTCAAAAAAATTACCACGTAACTATTTTTACCTTCTTTCGGTAACAATCTGATAAATGTACATAAAAAATTGGAAGATAAAAAGGAACGATTATATTCCTTTAGAGCTTAAAATCGTAAAAATTTTAGCTAGCCTGAGAGTGAATAACCGGCGCGCCCCTGTGCAAAGCCGACGCCGGCCGTGACTTCCGATTGGCCTGCTGCTGTTGTGCTAACTGTTGTTGCGCTTGACTTATGTGCTGTGCGAGGGCTGGATCACGCTCTCGCTTATGAACCTCAACGGGTATCTGGAGAACTTCCATATACTCGCGAATGAGATTTGCTATCTGGAAAGCCTGAAATATTTGATATACGAAATCAATACTCCATTCAATTTTATGGTTTTTACAAAATCTTTTCAAAACGTATTTATTTTACCTGCGTAGTTGTCAATATAACTTTGCTCTGTTTCTTATCTGTGCCAGTAATAATCATTAAGCAATTAATGGCAGGATTATAGCTAAGAATGCTAGTGTATTCATAAGTACATAGTGCGTTTCTCGAGCGGTGCTCGAGGAGGTGCAATCCATTTTGGTCGACGGCCAGCCACAATATGCGTGGCCAATTAGATGTAAAGGACTGCATTACGTCAAATATTGTAGCCTTATGAAGTGGCCATGATTGAATGAGATTCAAGAAGGCCTTTTTAGTTTCGGGTGGCGTCATACCACGTAATGACTGGTGGTGCTGCACAACTCCGTCTAGGCAAAGAGCCGGAACAAGACGGTCCGGCAGGCAGTGACTCGCTATCGTTTCATACTGCTGTACTGACAGCTGGTCATGACAATCGCTAAGCTCAAGTTGTGATTGCAAAGCCGTTAACATCATCTAAGATAAAAATAATATCAACAATTTTATTTATTATTTATAAATAAAAATAAAGGAATAACTTAAAAATAAGAAAACTTACAGCTTCTTCTCCTGTGATCGGAAATCGGTCATCACGAAGATCATGAAGAACTTGATGATACAATAATTCCTTCTCCACTGGATCGTCCAAATTCATATACTGATCTAAGAATAGATGTTTCTTAAAGAGGAAGTAATGTTGTGCGTGTTTACGTTGTTGCGTGTTTTGGCCAGTGGTAGTAGCGTTCCTGTACTTCTCCCACTTGGACATTACTTCAGCAATTTTCTCATCTGGCAGAAGAGCTCGATTTGATTTACCAAGAGCTTCATAAATTGCATATCCTAAAAAAATTTATATTATATAATAGTTCGCACATTATAAAACATTTTCATGTTTATATTTTGAATATGTTTAAAAACTACACTAACCGCAAGCATTTTCACCAAGACCGATTTTGTCTTTGATAAGAACCATAACATCCCTGGATGTAGCCGATGGATGGAATTCCACAGCATGGTATTGACCGTCCATGAAGTGGAATCTCGCATATATTGGCCTTCTGTTAATTGTGCATATAATTTCTTCTCTACTGGGTGCCCATTGTCTTCTCCAAGTACCCTGAGTCTTGTACAAACATTTCTCGGCAAATCTTGCGTACTTTCCTTCCTCCGTCACGTAGTCACTTGCACAACGTTTAAGATGTGTTATTAAATATTTTCTAATGACTTTCTGCGGTGGTAAAATTACTGAACAAGCTAAGTACAAAAAAAATCAATTGATATTATTTTATAATTTAAAAACTTATTTGATAGTCTAGTAAAAATAAAAAAATTTAATTACCCAAAGATAGAAGAGCCCAATGTCTGAGATTTACACGACTGTTCGGATCAGGATGATCAGTGGTCTGTTTAATCAATTGGAGATATAATTCACCCAGTAAAGTTTCTTTGCGCATACAGCGCTCCATCACAGTTTGAATGAGATTGATGTGCTCGTCCTCGACACGACTCACTGTGTCACCATTCTGCCCAAGGCCAGCGTAAGTGAGAATCAGCTGGAATACACTCAGAGCTATTTGTTCTTCGGCATCGGGAAGCTTTGTCAAACTCTGCGTAAGAGGTGTCCTGCTAAATGCCCAATAACCATAGTGGAATCCTTTGTAGGTTTCTCCTAAAAATAATTACGAAAATGAAATATATTAAAATAAATTAATATAATAGTTTCCAATGTAAAATAACAATTTACCGTGATCCGTAGAATTTCCGTGCTCTTGCCTCAGCTTTTCGATTCTGTGTTTTGACAGTCGCCTTAACGTGTTTCTAAAGAAACTGGATCCTGCGTCTTGAGGCTTTCTTAAAGCTTCTGAATCTACGAGAGTTCGACGGCAATTAACCAGATTGTGATAAATCCTAACTCGGTCTTCATTGGTAATAGACTTGAGCTTTTTCGTAGGTGCCTCATTCTCAGTGATCCATCCAGCAAGGGCTGGACAGTAACTAACGATTAGACTGCCAATTTCATTTTTTTGTTGCGTTTCAAATACAAAGCATTTGTGCGAATTGTCCGAATGACGTAACAACGAAATTGTTATAAATGAGTCGCTTGGATCTAACATAATGCTCTCGACGTATTGATATCGGTACTCGTGAAGTACAAATTTATCGTCGGGTTTGATTAGCATTAGCCCCTCGCAGTTGACTCCCAGGATAAGTTGATTACCATACGACCAATAGCCACGATACGTTACGTTAAACATAGTAGTTCCATAAAGTGGATACTGCATAACGCACGAGAGATAAAGGACTTTAGCAGCAAGCTCCTGCCGACCAGCACCGTATTGGCGATGGGCTTGCGCGAGGATTGGCACCCATACATCGTCACCGCGAGCACGACTGATTCTGTAGGGCAAAAATGTTTCTATTTCGCTGTAGTAATCAAGTCGGTCGTTATTTTTTGGATCGCCTAGCATCACCTGGGCCTGTAGTCCAGCTAGTTGTAGAGCTACCTTTTCAGATACTGGAAAATCGTCACACTGCAAATAAAATATTTTCATTAATAATAATAATTACATAATAAAGGCAAGGTAGGTGAATAGAATATAAAATTTTTTAGTGGGCCATAAAACTAAGAGAACAATAGTAAACAATATTATATTCTTCTACGTTACTGAAGTAGTTTTTAACTTTATTGCTTACCTTTACGACATTATAAACCGCTTGTGCATAAAGCATGTTGACTTCAACTGGATCTTGAGATAATTCTCTAGTGTTGCGAAAAAGTCTTCGTTTGAAAATAAAACGATTGTCACCGCTTCCTAATGTTTGATTGTTACGACGAAGAGTTGAGAAACCTGATTGTGAAGTATTTAGTTTACATTGTTTCCTAAAAATAAACGTAATTATTAGTAAAAGTAAAGAAGAATAAATAAATTTTAATTTCAATTTTGAAACATACACTTCCCAGGCAGCAATAACGTCATACAAGTAGTCATGAGCTCTGACGTGTTCCTCGCCGTCAGGTCTGCTCTGGTAAATTGCCCAGCCTTCCAGTGACCTAAGTCCTAACTTCTCAGCCAACTTAGCGGCAGCGTCGGCGGCGGTATCAGTCGGGTGCACATCAATTGCCTTTGTCCTGCCATCCAAAAAGAAGAATCTGCAGACGATTGTACCAAGTCGTCTCATAGCAGCTATCTCAACAGTCGACGGTGGATACTGCCTACAGGAAACTTTGGTATTTTTGCAGTTATCTAGGCACCACTGCACATACTGTCGCAATTTGCCCTCCAATGCTAAATTCTTTTTGAGGAAGGAAACAAAATACTTGTATAGAAGTTTGCTCGGCTGGAAAGCAACGATTGCTAGACACAGCAAGAGCCAAATTCGTTCGGACCATTCGGGGTTTGGGTTATTGGTCGCTTGGCGCATACACTGTACAAGAACCTCGTCGCGCAACTCTTCACGCTCTATACCGTAGCCGATTATTGTTTGAATGGCCGTAATTTCTTGATCCAGTTTCATTTCGCCTCGTAAATACTTACAAAAATCCTGAAAAATTAAATCATAAATTAATACTACATTGCAGTTCACGCATTGAATATTTTTTTAAAGTTAAATAAAAAATTACTTACCCTAAATACTGTACAAGCAACGTTTACATTCTCCGGATCATACATGTGAATGTGAGAATTAGGAATAGTCGATCCTTTATAATATGTGACCATTTCGTACTTCGGCACATATTCAATACTCTTGCCACGAGATTTCCTAGTAAGGGTAGCCATAATGGTACCTTCTGGTGAGCGTTCGTGACTGTTGAAATAATTTTGCGCAAATTCGACGATGTCGTGATAATTTGTTTCACCGTTTTCTGTGCCATTTTCGATCTTCTTTTCGCCGAGTTCCTGCAACTTGCGCTCCACGCGATACTTGCGTCTTTGTTCTCTCTCTGCCGGCTGTTGTCCATTTACTTGTATCTCCTGATGCTGTTGTTGCTGTTGTACCGATGGCTGTGGTTGATGGTTTTGTTGCTGTTGCGTAGGTTGTGAGTGATGAACGTGTTGGTCGTGTCCATTTTGTTGCGAATGAGCTTTTGGGCTTACGTGGTTAGATACTGTGTTCTTTGGTTCTGGTTGAGAAATTGGACTAATAATCTTCTTGTTGTCCTGGGGCTCTTTTAGAACATGAGCATTTACGCCATTCTGGCGTTTTTCTTCGACGTATTCGCCGTTTGCAATAGGCAGTGCATTACCATTCATAATAACAGGAGAAGTCAATTCCTTCTCATCTCTAGGAAGCACGGATTCGTAGATCGGCTCAGGCCTCTTTCTGACGTCACTGGCTCCATTAGCGAACTGTGGTGGTGGCGGTGGTGGTGGTGGCGGCTCCGTTGGTTCAGGCAAAGTGGGACCCTTCTTTTGACTATTCAACAGATTCTTTTCATTCTCTTCGTTTGTCGGTGTTTTCTTATCTTGCTTCGCATTCATCTCAAGTTCCTGTTGGATCACCGACTCAAGCTCAACGTCAAGACTTTCTGCGAGTTCATCCATCTTTTCTCCAATTTCGTCAATGATCTGATTACCCTTAGTAGACTGTACATCGGACAAGAATGAGAAAAGATTGTCCAAATCGACCGACTGAATTTCTGAAGATGAATTGTTGTTGTTGTTGCCCGCCATTTTCGAATTGTACTGTTCGGCCATTTGAGAAAGGGCAGCAATTTCTTCTTGTGCTTTTCTGCAAAAATAGAAATAAAAAATAATTAGCAAATGCTTAATGTAGTGTTCTGTAATTAATTGAAACACAGTGATTGTGTGCTTTCCGAACATCCAAATAGTAGTGAAGAGTCCTTGATGACATGCTGCTGAATGAGTTATGGAGTTAAAAAATATAATTAAAAAAATTTGTGTCTTGTTTCTTCGTATGGTGTGTTCAAATAAATCCAAACATATCATTAAGTTTTTACTTTTTAGTTGATAGAAAACCATATTAAATGTGAAATTCAAATTACAGTTATTTATTAGTACTACTAAACTTCTATTCTATAATAATGAAGTATGATACAAAAAAAATTATGAATATCATGTTTGTTATGAGAGTAATCAGTTGGCCGTGTAAATATTTCAAAAACAATTTTTTCAACGCATGCAAAGCACAAGACACATCAAATCCTCGACACCGGCATCTCGAAAACTTACCCAGGCTCCATCCCCACAATACCGTTGTATTGCTCGGCGCTATAATTATACAAACGAAAGGGCTTTTAATTTACCGAATGCACCGAAATTTCGATTATCTAATCTGATTGAAAATGAAAAATTTTGTATGATAAGCGCCAATTTATTTTAAAGTTATACCTTTGACTCTCCTCGAGTGTCTTCTTATCCTCCATGAGCCGCCGCTCCTCTTCCATCCTCTCGCGCTTCCGCATTTCTTCATCGACCCGGCGCATTTCGCGAAGCGCTGCCGCAACTTCACGCGCAAAGACTCCCCTCAAGTGTGATTGAATGACTATAGCTGCTCGCCGCTTTCTGATAAACATTATGCGCAACTTCCATCCACGGTAGGCGTGCTGCACTTTCAGAGCAGCATCCTTCTTGCGTAAGTAATCTGCAGGAATATTATTTATATACAAAGAGTTGAAGTAAGTTGATAATGTTGCATATGGTGTGTCCATTGCTTGAATGAAACCTCATCGCTACAATAATGTTGCACACTTCAACACCTTTAATACTTGATACGGTGAGGTCCGTCGATTCAACAATATAATAAAAGTACCGAATGCGAGATGGGAAATCATAATTAATGATGACAATAAAATTTTTAATTCTAAATTACCTTTACGAATAGTATATCCTCTCCAAATTTTCTGAATGAGAGTCGCGTTGCTAGTAATGATCTGGTTTTTGGCATCTTCAAGAGGTTCATGCACGAGCTTTCTGAGGAAGACCTTGTTTTTGCCGATCTGCCACTCTGTAGTTGGCATCTTCCTGTTCCTGATAAGAGTCCTTACAGCCTCCTTACAATCCTTCGACAGAGCGAATCTATTCTTCTCGAGACAGCGATATCTCGCGACGAAGTCGTTGAATTCCATGTGAATAGGGAAGCCCTCTTTACGAATTCTAATTATATCGAGCATGCCCAAATACCGTAGTTGATCGAGCACCAATTTTTCGTCGTAATGATTTGCCTTCTTGTCCATGTTCGGCTTGATACATCGTGCGTACCACGGAGTTGTGCCTTGAAGCACATCTACTAACGCTTGCAGTTGATGACGGAAAGAGTCACACAGTGTCGGCTTCCCCTTAGACGTGCCCCGCGGTAGCGTCGCTGCGGTACCCGATGCTCGCGCCACAGTACAACCAAGAAGATCCTAAATGCCAAAAATATTTTAAAATTGAGATTTCATTAATGCTACATAACTATAACAAAGTAATCTAATTTTTGAAAACAGTAAACTTCGTATACCTGGTAAGCTGTAATTTCCTGCACGAAGTCATTTTTACTTCTAGTCATAAAGTCGAAGAAAACATCCTGCTGCACGTCGCGGTTCTTGTCAACAAAACCCTCGACGGCGTACGTAACACAACCAGCATAATGTTTTACCCCAAATTCTTTTTCCCATTTGCGCCTATCATCACCTTTTACGTAGGAGGGATGACTGTCAAACTCAGCGTGCAGGTTTGTAAGGTAGGCCAAGTCCGAGCCTTTTGGCATGTGGCACTGCTCTGTCAGCAGCTTCAGTACACAGCGTGGTGGTTTCTCAATCAGTTCCAGGCACAAGGAATTGTCCGTAAAAGTAATGTGCGAGTATTGGATTTCTTCTTGTCGGTACTGTTTTAATTTGTAATTATTTTATTAATTTTATATTTATCGTTGATTAAATTTACTCTGTAAATATTAAAAATATGAAAGAGTGAATATTCACTCTTTCGACTTGAATTTTCACTCTTTTATATTTAGGTAGTAAACATGCGAGATTTTCACTAAATAATAAACTTAAGTGCACAGTGAGTACCGATAAACAAACTAAGATATCTTTAAGTAATAAATATTAGTCACTGATTAAAATAATGAAATCATTTAAAAAGGTTTGCTATTGTTGGATTAATAATGAATCATCAAGGAAAGTAAAAAGTTTAATGAATAATTAAACAATAAATGTATCACTGATTCATTTGTATAAAACAATCTTATATAAGTAATATTCTGAAATATCAGAGAGAAAATAATTCTTTATGCTTATGAATTGCATAAAAATAAAATGCATACACAGTAAAGGAAACTGACGAATGCATTTAAGGACTCGATAAGATTATTGCAGCGACCGTCGAAATACGACAAACAAAGTCCGGATAAACCGCAACGCAATAGATTACAAAATTATTAAATTTATCAACTTCCACTTTTATTTTGTTTTATTTATTATCATTTATCAAGCTTCATAAAACCTTAACTAAACGTACCAGTTCCTGCTCGAGTGCGAAAACGTAATGGTTGAAGAACTTGTGCAGCTTCTCGTTGGTGTAATTGATACACAGCTGCTCGAAGCTATTAGTGTCAAAGTTCTCGAAGCCAAAGATATCGAGGACCCCGAGGAACCTGGAGATGTCCTGGCCAGGGTTCGTGCAGTTGTTAATGTGGTTGATGAGCCAGGCGAAGGTCCTGGAATAAAGAGCCTTGGACATGGCGTGTCGGTTCTCCCTGGCCTCTTGCACCTTGAGCGGGATCTCGGTGATGTTGCCGCGCACGTTGATCTCGCGCTGCAGGACGATCCGCGTGAGATCCTCGATATGAAGTCCTAGCAGCGGCGCGACCGTCGCCAGGATCTCGCGGTCCTCGACCGTGAGCTCGCAACGTTCGCCGTCCACATCGGAGAAGGTCAGGTTGCCCAGCCACAGGATTGCCGAGAGCACCTTGAATAATCCATCGCACATCTCCGTTGGCACCTGCGTATCGCATACGTTTATTTAATAACAGTATGTGCTTATAACGCTTATAATTTTTACACATTTTATTTTATTTCATGAGAAAACATCACTGTCGCGTGATCGTTATCCATTACCTGGAGGACGTTGAACGCAACCCTGAGCGCATCGAATTTCTTGGCATCGGCGGCACCGTCGTGCTGCTCTTTGGAGAGGGTCAGGTACTTGTAGTGGCTGGTGGGCTTGAGCATGTACTGCTCGGCGAACTCCTTGTCTTGACTGGCAGCCTCGGCCAGCTGATAAAACACGTGATAGTTGCGCTCGCCCGAGTTTTGAAAAGTTATGCGACTCTGTTCGAGCAGGTAGTCCTGGATAATGCAGCCTTTGATCATCCACTTGCTGTCGAAGCACACCTGCATGAACTTGCCGAAACGCGAGCTGTTATCGTTGCGCACCGTTTTCGCATTTCCTACAATGGAACAACAAGTTTCTTATAGTAAAAATTAAAAATTCACGCGAGATAATATACTAATTAAGCATACGTATGTCATCAAACAATCAATTTTATTACCACTTGATGAATTTATTAAAAATTTAAAAAGAAATTCTATATTTAAAAAAAAGGACCGTATAATAATAAGCAAAGTACCGAAAGCTTCAAGGATGGTGTTGGCCTCGATGATCTGATGCTCGACCCAAGGGTCAACTTTATTGCTGGTGACCGAGCACAAGTATTGCAGGATGAATTTGGTGGTCTCGGTCTTGCCCGCACCGCTCTCGCCGGAAATAACGCAGGATTGATTGCTGTCGGTGTCGCGGAGCGAGCTGTAAGCCGCCTCCGCCAGGGCGAAGACGTGCGGCTCCAGCGCGCCCAGCTTCTGTCCGTGATATCGGTGAACATGTTGCTGAAAGGAAAACAAGTATTAATTCATCTCTCTGACAACTTCTATTCCTTCATTACCCCTATTCATATAAAACGAACTTATTCTCGGAGCTCCAATTTAAGCGTTTATTAAAAGGATAAAAACGGTTCGCGCTTATTTATAACCGGTGCAGTGACTGCGGTATTATTATTTATAAAGCAACTGTTTATACGCGTTAGCACCTCCGCAAAGAGCTCTAAAAATAAATCCGACGCGCTGCACGATATAACGCAGGGAATTAACAATTTACAGCCGTTAAACAAAAGCGGCGGCGAGACCCCTCCCTCGTCGCGGAACAAAGGAGTAAACTCTCAAAAACGACGCGACTCATTTCATCGCCGATAAGTCGATACCCACCGCGCTCCGCCGAGACAATCGCCGAAAATCCGCAAGAGCACGCGAACTTTCCCGTCGATTTAGCGATCGCAAGCTCCCGATAGCGCGGCAATCCCCGAGTGGCTGGCGCCGAGGACAAGGGGTGCTCTCAGGCAGATTAATCACCCTCCCCCATCCCGGAGCGCGCGTCATTTTTAAATGTACCGCCGCGCGCGCCGGGCGGGACGCGCGGGCCGCTCGCTCCGGTTCCAGCCGGGAACCGCCGGCGCGTAAGTAGTGCAACCCAGTTTAGCGTCAGCCGACGCCTCCCTCACCCTCCGACGTCGCGCGCGCGCGTTTACATTCAGCGGGGCGCAACAACCTCCCGCGATTTTTTTTTCCGCTCCAGACGGCCCTTTCGACCTGCCGGCACACTACGCCGATTCCGCCCGGCACCTCCGCGTCGCTTTTCGTTCGCGCGAGCTCTTTACTTCGCTCGCGGAAATTCGCTTTTCATCGCGCCCGAGTCGGCTTTTGTGGAATGTCGCCTTTCCTCCGCCGCTGCTTTTTTCCGATTCTGAGGTAAGTATTCAGCCGAGGTGAGGAGGATGTAAAAGAAAGCAGCGGGATTCATGAGCGATTTCATGGGATTTGCCTTTGTAAGGCGTGCGGATGGAAAATTGAAAGTCTTTTCTTTGCTTTTCGAGCAGGTATCATAAATTAAACTTCGAGCAGGTATCATAAATTAAATTGAACGCATAAAACGGATACACTTTTAGACTTAATTTAAGAAAAAGATGAACTTTAAATGCCGGATTAAAAAGAATCGTAAATCTAGCAAACATTGATTTCCAGACACCTTGTTTTATCAGCAATTAAAAAGACGTACGACCGGAGAAAGTGCGGGGGAAAGATAGACATGAAAGAAATCCCGGTTACGTTTTTATTTATACGAGCCGTTCCAAAAATGGACTTCCCTCCAGTGTTTGTATACCGACAGGTCTTACGTATATTAAACATAAGTCGAAAACTCGAAGCTTAAGGAATTTTTTACATATAACTTTCTCTTTACAATTGAATATCATAAGAAATTGTTACTATTCCTTAATAAAAAAAACTATTAAAAATTTATGACTAATTTAATTATATACCGGGACTGAGTAATTACAAAATCGGATTTACAGTAATCTTTGCAAACCATCCAAACAGTACCTGCAGAAACAATAAAAGAACCTTTTCTTCAGAAAAACACAATGCACTTGCAATAAAAGAAACATCGAACGCTGCGTCTCTCTTGTGCAGCCACAATGCATTGTGCGGAATCTTCGATCTGAGTGCAAAGGAGAAAAACAAGCTTAACGAGGTATCGCGCGGGAGAAGAGAGAATCACCGAGAGGGGGAGGAGGCAAGGTGGAAGCTGGAAAAAATCGATGGACGAAAACGAAGTGGAGACGTGAAAAAGCGCCGCGTGGAAGCTCTAACGAGGAAACACCTCGGTCCTCCGCGACGTCCCCGTTCGCTTCGCCGAGTCAAGTCCCCGCTCAGGAATATAAAGGGCGTGAACCTCCGCGGCAGTGTCGCGCCGCTTGTCGAGGTCGTCCGGAGCGAAAATTATGAAGTACAGTCGAGACGAGGCGTAATTGAAAGAAGGAACGAGAGTCTAATACCATTTTTCTCTCCCGTCATATTTCTCGGAAATGATTTATTAAACGGAGATATGCTCTTAATATCGAGTGATATAGTTTTGCACGGAAAGGAAGTTCGTCATCGGGACGAAACGCGAGGGATACGAATTTTTCTTACCCTTTGTACGCCAATTGAGGTAAACAGCACTCGACGAGTATTCAACTCAATGACCGCGAAGAGAATAACGAAGTAGCCGGATGTTTTAGGGGCGAGTTTTGCAAAAGTCGTGTCACGAGGACGGCCCATTTCCTCAGTGGGTCACCCTCGTTAGCACCGCGCCGACGATGAAAGAGTGGATACAGGTAGGCGGGGGGAGAAAAAAAAAAGTCCGGGAGAGATGGAGCGAGAGGGAGCTGCATGAAAAGCCCGCTGATTTACATCTGCAGGGCGCACCGAGAAATGTCGCAGAAGCGATGATTTCTCGTCTTTTGTCGTATCGACGCTCTCCCTCGAGAATCTCGGCGCTGCTTTTAACAAAGTGGGAAGCGGCCGGAAAAAATACTCGCTCACGGAGCGTTGGGAAAAATTTTTCTAGAGCGTACCTCTCGTGTTTTTTACTTTTTGCTCTCCTTTGATATGGTAAACATAATTTTCGCCGAGCAAAGCTGCGCCGAGTTTGTACGACCGGATGTGGATTTTAGCTACGTTAAAGGGGAGTATATTAAAATTGAAGGCATGCATGAATTATCTGCAGCAAGAAACGCGAGAAAGAACTTTCATCCTTTTTAATTTTCTGCCATCCATTTGCTCGACTAAAATTTCAGCTCCTACTTCCACGCCTATCCGAGTCTGTGAATTTAAAAACACCTTACCACGTATAAGGGAAAAATGTGTTTTAAAAAAATCTTAAACACCGACGTTAATTACCCGACATCGATACTCGCGCAGCCGGCGGCTAACGAGCAAATCGGCCGATAAATCGCGGCGGTGGCGAGGAGGAAGAAAACATTAGAAGGGCGAGCGCGCGAAAACAAAGCCGCGCTACTTGATACCGACGCCGGGGCAATTTTGACGCGGGGCGGCACCGCGAGCGAGAAGAAGGCAAACACGCGCGGGGGAGCGGAGAGAGTCTAACGACCCAACTCGCTCGCTCCCTGCTCCGCGCGGCGCCTTTACGCGGCCGCCGCGAATTCTCTCTTTTTTTTGCCGCCGGCGACGCGCTCCTGCGGATTTCGAGCGCTAATGAAGGAAACCGTGGGTCGCTCGCGCGCGGAAATGAAAAACTCGAAAGGGCCGCGACTGCGAAAAACTAGGGGCGGCGGAGGGTAGGGAAATTCTGAAATGGCAGCGGAGTAAGTTGCGCATTTTCAGCTTTCACGGCTGAGCAGCCAAGGCGGAGTACCAATATTGCGACGGATTGAAGAATGCGTTTTATTTTAATCTACGTTGTAGATTGCGTTGTGTTTATAGGAATTTCATTACTTTTTTAATTAATCATTTGTGTATTGCTAGATCAAAGGGTAGCGAAGATTCTTTCTGCGAATTACTATTACGTAAACAATAGTAATAAAAGCTGGAAGAGCATTCAACCCATATCACAATTAATCTAAGAAATACTAATAATAATCAAAAATAATTCGAAATATTTATAATTAAGTGAGAAATTACAGCTAATTTAATCAACAATCTAAATATTTTAATAATTAATATAGGCAATTTATTACACTAAACTTGTTCCAAAATGATCTTTTTTTAACTGGGCCTCATTAATTCATATCATAGAATATTCATTAGATGATCTAAACTAACTACAATTACACGATAAACATAAAACTATTAAATCTATTCATTACAATTCCTAATGATATTTAGAAAAAAAGTCATTACTACACTGAAAGCTCCGAGGGAGCTTAAAGTTGCGTATTCACCCACGGCTCTGAATGAACGATACGCTCAATCATTAACGGGTCACTGTACCTATCTCCTCCGCGAAACTTGGCCGATAAGGCAGGCAGCCAGTGCGGGGGCGTGTACACGAGCCACTCGTGGAGCCCGCGAAAATTCCTCCGCGCGGCCCGCTCCTGCGCGCCGTACACATAATAAAACTCGGGCGTCTCGCACGACGCTCTAGGGGGGAGGGCGCCGAATCGGATGTGCGCGCCGACGGCCGATCAATAACCGGGGCGTGGGGGGCGCGCTCGACGGTCGCGCCCGTCCCACGCGCCTGCCGCGGCCGGGACGCCGAGGACGCCTCTCGCGCGCCCTGGGCCGGGCACCCCCGTGCGGAGCCTCCTCGCGGTCGCCCGGCCGAGTCGGCGCGTGCCTCCCAGCAAGGAGCGCGCGCAGGCTGCAGGGCGTGGTGCGACCGATTCCTCGCTCCCGCTGCCCCTCCGTGCAGCCCGCGCACACCGAGCGCCGCTGCGATACGTCGGCGTAAGCACCCGCCGGGCCCCTCGATGTACCCGATACTTATTTCTCTTTCTTTTTGGGTGCTTCGATTTTTTTGTTAGTGGTTATTTTTTTATGTCATTTTTTTGGGGGGGTTGATTAATGGCGAAATGAGCAGGGGGTGTACAGTGTGATGACGTTTTCTTGTAATGAATTCTGGTGATATTCTTCTCGTGTGCTTGAATTAATTTATTATGTTCTTTTACTAAGGCTGTTAAATTTTGTTATCGTGTATGAAAATTTATCTTATCTTTATGTCCTTTGAAGAGCAGAATGTGAATGTAAACAGAAATGACAGGTGGCAACTACTTTAAAGTGTAGCTAATTATGTGACTTAATGAAATAACCGTTATACGATATCAAACAATTAAATCGATTTAATACCATTTTTATCCATCAATTAATTTAATGGTCTTACTCGGAAACTGTACATTCATCAAAGATAACGGCGAAACATGCAACACATGAAAACATGTGTAACCACAGTCCCGTGAGTTTCTCCCTAAAAAAAGTAAAAAAAAAAAGTTCAGCAGGGCAAAACACGAAAGAGAAAAAAAATTTCGCAGGCTCATCCCGATGCAACAAAGGCGACCACGTGGCGGGGGATTTCGATGCGATCGACAAAATCGGGAGGGCCGGCTATCTGGCCATCTTTCTCCTGGCGGGAGCGCGGATAGGGTCGATGCTGCGCGCACTGGGGTAGCGCATGCACACGACCACCCCCTCCCGCCAAAGTAGCAGCGGCGAGCAGTACTTTCGCAGGGGAGGAAGGGGGAGGCCGAGTTACTTTGCGCTCGGAAAGTGAATGACCGTGTTATTAAAGGCGCCGCGCGCCGCTGAAAAATCGACGACGTAGGCCGCCGCAGCGGGCTCGATGGATTTTTATCGCTTGCGGAGCTTTAATTGCCCCATGCGGAGACGGAGAAAAATTCGAACTGCACGTCGAATTTTCCGATGGAAGCTGATGCGATTTACGCCGGGGTATTAATCATTAGGAGCGGAGGTAATAATGGCTGGCGCCTTGTAATTCATGAAAAATTCATTAAATTTTCAGTTGGTATAGCTACAAGAATATATACGTGGGGCTAAATCTATAGAAGCTATACGTCGAAGCCTACGTAGCGAAAGTTATGAGAGTTAGAAAACGTAAATTAGTAGAGCAAGGGGTCGCGACGAACAGGGTTATTTAATTAAATGCGGTCTATAGAAATTGAAATTTTGTTCAAAATTCATTGATACACTTATTTAAAATTTACTTTTCAAAGTACGATCGAAGAATAATGAGAATTTATTTTAAAAATCTACTCACAAGAAACAAGTACCGTTAAAAAAATAAGGAACAATATCAACGTCTGGGTTTCAAGCTCCCCGAGGCCCGTCAAAAAAAAAAAAAAAAACACAACATCGATTTTATTTCTCACAGGGAGCTCGCGTTTCCGCTAATCCCGCGTTACAAAGGAAGGCAAGTAAACGCGCCGCGGCAAGTGCACTTGATCCCGAAATAAGTGGCGCGCCGTCGCGATGTTCCGGGGGTTCGGCGTGCATTGCACCGTCGATCGGAGCTGCAGCCGTGCGTGCACCAAAAATAGAGAGAGAGGAAACGCCGGAACTGCGATAGCGCGTAGAGCGCGATTAAAAATACCGCGCGCGCGGCTGCTCCTCGGCCGCTGGAGGACTAATTCTGTCGAACGTCCGAATCAAGAGGGAGCGGGGGCATCCATACGTCGACTTCGCCGCGAAGTGGACGCTCGTGTTTCTTATCTACACGAGTTATGAGATACTTCGGCTTGTTGCGGGGAACTTTTTCTTTTTTTATCGGCAATTATGACGCCTCGGCCAATTGCTTCGGCGCCGCAGCGCATTACAATAACGTTTTCTTTACTTTGTTGGCGGTGACGGATAAGACGTAGAGTAAGTTCGAACGAGCGGAAGCCGCGATTAGGTGTAGCAGGATTAAAGTGGTCTTTACTGCTTTAAGCGCGATACGCGTAAGTTTAGACCCGGGTGTAGCATAGAAATCGCTGGAATTTCGTAAAAGAATATAGGCTTTCCCCGAAAGTGCATTAAGCGCCGTTTACCCGTCATAATTTATTTTAGCTGAGAAGAGCACTATTATAGCTTCTTCCGGGATTCGAGGAACTTTCGTCGGTAAATTTTCCAAACTCGTAAAGCGGCGTGCTCCAGTTTAACCCCGCGGGAGAATCCCAGATATCGCGTATAAAGGCGTGGGCATGAGGCACAGTCGATATCTGAAAATCTCGAGGACTTTTCGATCTCGTTAAATCATCTCAACCGTCTGGAGGCGTCCGGGGCAACCTTCGGAAAAGCAGCGCCGACCTCTCGACCCAGAAAATCGTGCGCTCGCGATTCCCGTATCTAGGCGGTGCGGTTTCCGCTTCCGCTCTCGGGCTGTTTCCCCTTCCCCCCCGTCCCTTTACACTCCGTTCTCCGGCGAAAAAGGAAAAGAGCCAGTCTTGCGGGAGTACCTTTGAGCCTTCTTTCCTCTCTTTGCGCTTTTTTTTCACGTGTGCTTTCACGTCCGCAACGAAAATTCGCCGAGCGTAAGGATATCATTAGCAGTCCGTCGACTTCAAAGAATCCACGGCTCCATCTCCGTCTGTGACGAACTCGGCCTACCCGCGAGACCTCGTTTTCAGGATTTACCTTTCGACCGCGCGCGAAGATTTTTCTACGCTTTCACGGCACGCCCATCTTCGGGAGTGCGAAATAATTAACACTTCGCCCAAGGAACGAGGCACTGCTCGCAGCGTAAGGTGGATCCGATCGATCCGCGAGCGAATCTCCTCGTTAACCGCGTCATCGCCGCCCCAATTCCGTCGGCCCGGCGAGGCGCGCAAAGAAAAGAATCCACCGTCGCCCTTCGCTGCCTCTCGCCGATCGATTCGCTCGGCCCGAATCGGCGGCAGAAAGGCCGGAGGAGGAAATTAGCTCGGGTTCCTTTTTTGCGTCGCCGCGCACGTGCGCGCGACCGATTCGACAAAGGCCGCGATCGAACTCGCCTCGCCGGTGACTCGGTGCTCCTCCGGCAGCGCGACTCACGTGTACGCGATCGAGGAAGAAAGGAAGAGGAGATATGGACGGCCGTCACGCGCCTACGGAGCGCCGCGCGCTTACTATTCTCCGGCGACACTTCCGCCGGTCGTCCGGATGCGATGCCCGCGTGCGTGCCGCGGGCAGTCGAACTTCGCTTCCCCGATGCAGTTGGCGGCGGGACTCCCGCGAGACCAGCTGGATGGAGCGCAAGCACGAGGGGCGCAGTGGAGGCAATAAAGCCGATGATTGTTTGCTCGGAGAAGCCATGTGCTTAATAATCTGTATTTACTTACCGGGGTGTAGAAGTCGACATCTTTGTAAGGATTGACGGCTATTAAAATTGATCCTGTGTACGTCTGCGATGTTTATTATCTTCGTTAAGGAAAATGCAGTTACTTTTGCTGTATTGGGAATTTCATTAAAAATTTCATTGCATATCCACTTAAATTATTGAGAACACATGAATTTATTAGTGCAGCAAATATAATGTATTAAGTTTAAGGTAAACATAATTATATACAGAAATCTCTATATTTAAATAAATGAATTTCGGTTTATGAAGCCGCAGCTGACACTCAAAGGTACCTAACGATTAACTTGGCCCTGAAATTATATTTTGGAACAACAGCGATTGGAGTAATTGCAGTTCGTTGCTTCGTTACCGACGTTGACATCTGCACGCGGCAACGGCCTCCATGAATTATGTAAATGCAGCAGTAAACCGAATCTAATCGCCCGTTCATCGGTCGGGCATAAAATTCATCCGCCTGGCATACAAGTCCGAGCCCATCCAATCCGCCCGTAAACCTCCAATCGTGGGGCGCGTAAAACTTTCTTACGACCCGTGCATGCGCTCGGAAATTATCCCCCGTGCAAGCAGCCGCCGAAAAAGTAGACGCGCGCGGCATGACGTCAGACGACGCGAGGGACGAGGGGGTAAATGCGGAGGGATGAGTCACGCGCATTCAAGGGGATAATGATAGGCGCGCGCGGTGGTGGTGGTGAGGGTCGCGCAATGACACACGGCACAGGGGCTCTTGGATGGAGATCGCACCTAACAAGTGCTCCGCTAGGCATTTCGTCGGGGCAAACGGCTGCTGGCCACTTTGAAGCGGAGACACCCTTCTCTGCCTACCTACTCGGATCTCGCGATTAAAAAGGAGGATAGCCCGAGGCTCGGCGAACGTGGGCCGCAAAGTATTTAGGCATGTTTTTTGAGAGGTCGGTTAAGTTCGTTCTTTATAGGGGGATTCTTTCTTTCTACAATTCTCTTAATGTTTTTAGGTTTTACGAATAAAACTTTTTTATTATAATTTCAAAGAATATTTAA
>JAXIUT010000037.1:15735281-15751059 GCA_035586675.1 Eurytoma californica | reverse complement strand
AAATATTTTACAGAAAAAGATAATTTCAAATTTCTAACGAAATCATCCAATTTTTATTGCAGTCGATTCAACGGTTCTGTACTAAATCGCATTCACCCACTTGTTCATCCAACCATGTACACACATCTAAAAATTCGAAACCAAACGGCCATAACTCGCGTCATTCCGGGAAAAGACGTACATCGGACGAGCTCGATGCGAAATCAATTTTTCCCCGACGCGCGCCCCTGCCTCGTCCCTCTGACTCACGACCTCCGACGCGCAATATCGCCCACACCGGCGATTCGGGGGGGTGGAGGCTAAGAGCGCGCAAAAAGCCGGCGTTTCCGCGAGTGAAAGAGACCAGCCCGAAAGGCGCGGGGGAGCGCAGAAATATCGACGGCGGCGGAAGTTCGCCGCCCCCGCGCGGCCTAATTCCGCTCCGCGCGGAAATCGACGCCTCGGCAAACAGCCGCCGGGCTCCGCATAACCTTCGGGGGTGCGCGCGCGCGGCTGAAAAAAGGGCGCCCCTCACTCGACGCGCCCTCCAAGTGCGCCCGAGAGCTTAATGAGGACACGCCAGCGCGACAAGTGTATTGTGCACGTCGTAGCCTCGCGACTGCACGTGAGACGCCACGGGCCTACAGCGCGCCGCGTGTCGCGAGAGGCACGCGTACGAAATTATTTCTCGAGCTCCTTCGCCGAGTTCCGCCGCCACTTCGTTACGAGGCTTTTGAATTTTAATCGAGACTCGCGCGCTATCTGGACTGCGCAAACTTTTGATGTGTTCCGCGAAATTTTTAAGTGGACTTTGCGCACAGTTTGCTTCGCTTCGCCAATGATTTTAAATAGAATTCTAAGTACGTCTTTCTACTCCCTGCAATAGTTTAAGAATCCACTTTATTTGCTTCGTGTTTTAAAGATAATACCTGACATTGATTGCTAATGACGAACGAACTTCCAAATCATTTTTATGAAATTTTAAACGTCTCCGGTTAAGATAAGCCTACAAACGACTGATCTAAGTAACTTAAGACGAAGCGGAGATCACGAACGACGCCGTGACGAACAATCCGTCGTTTCCTGGAAGGATCTCAAAACGTAATTAAGATAAGGCTGCACAAGCGAGGTAATCTCTGCGAGATTCGCCGGGTAGATTGACGAAATTGCAGTACTCGCCTCGGAAAATCGCCGCCGCGATGACTTGACCTGGAATCCCTCGGTACACACGGAGGGAGCAGCCTGCACGTGCATAAATCTCGGGCCGCGAGAGGGAAACGAGCTGTCGGCACACGTGGGCGACCGATCGACTCTCGGGTCGCTTCCCATTAACCTCCTTTTTTTTCTACGGATCCCGCCCGCCGCACTCCGGATGGTTGATCGAAGAACCGATTATGACTTTCTAATCGACTACGGATAAGCCGCGAAATTTCGAGATATTACCTCGTTTGCAATTACTAGTTGTAGGTGTACATAGAACGTCCGTAAATACGTGCTTATATTTAGATTTATTTTGAAAGTATGCAGCGAACTGCGTGCGATAAATAAAGTTTAACCCGACGTGCAGCGTCAAAGTTTTCTTTATTAAGTTTATTTTCAGCAACATTATTTTTTAATGAAATAAAAAAGAATGTACCTTTATAGTTCGCTCGTCGTCTGAAAAGAGAGTTTGATATAGATTTTTCAATTTTTATTGTGCCTCTATTGATAAAATGAAATTTAACACGCACAATAACGACGTCGAGTAAATAAAATAAACGAGCAATTCATCTTTAATAAACTTATGGCACGGCGAATGCAATTAAACATAAATATCCTATAATCTATATTAACGCAATTCAATTTAAATAAAAAAATCTAATCAACTCGAGTCGCCCTTCACCGAAGTGCTATTCTCTGTACGAGTCGCGCATTTACCAGCCGCGTCCGTGCGCCCCGCCGAAAATAACTCGATCGGGCTATCCCGTGCGCGCGTCAGCCGTATGTCCCGTCGCGACGCGTCCATTTGCCCGTAACCTGTGTGGGTGCAGCGTGTGTGTCCAGGCCGTCGACGTCCGCGGGATATCGAATTATATACGGGCGCGCGCGATCGAGTTATCGGGAAACGCTCCGGACGACGGCGACACGGGCACCTTTTTAATTAGCGCCCGGCGAGAGGGCCGGCCGCCACCTACGGTCTACTCCTTTCTTTTCTCCCCGTGAGAGGCTTCGCCGAGGAGAAGAGTCGAGATAATGCACGGTGCCGGGGCCGGGCCGTCGCAGGGTGTGGGTTACGTCGGACGGGCGCGGATGATTAACCGGGCCGAGTACAATGTCGGTGATTGATAATCAGCTGGGGAATCGCGTGGACGCGGCGTATTGTTTTCGTGTTACGAAATTTGTTTACATGCGAAATGACCGAAGCTGTTCGTGCAGCTATCGATTAATCATTGCTTTTCAAACGCTTTACGAATGCAGAGCTGCGTTTAATTAGAGGGACACTGTACAAAATCTGGCAGTATCCGAAAGTTTGTTATAAAAAATGAAAATTTCACTGAAACTTTAGCGAAAATTTTAAAATGATAATGAAAAACATGCTTTTAACTTCTTTTGTCTTGTAAAGATATATAGAAAAAAAGACTCAATCAAAAACTTTAACAAAGAATCTAAATATAGCGTATAATACAAAATAATAGATACTCAACTTGCGAGCACTGTCTTCATTCAAGTGTCATTGCTCACAATCAATTCATCAAAACTGAAAAAAAGGCCATCCAAATCTTTTTCAAGATACAAATCAATCTAGCTGCAACAAAAGGACATTACCGCCTTTTTTTTAATCAGAGCGCAGTATCGCGCAATCAAAAGTCTGAAATACACGACACCGGCAGACAATGCGGCTCAAACACTCGGAGACAGCGTCTACTCGAAAACGTCGCAGGCGATTACGCGCCGAGGACGGACTGGAGACAATCGCGAGCGAAAGGGAAAGTCGCACCGGGACGAAAGGAGCGCGTCGACGGATGATTTTTCGACGAAAGAGAGTGAGGACGTCGAGCTTCGCGCGGAGGGGGCGAAACCCTTTTCCGCGGCGGTAACGACGATAGGCGGATTACGCGCGCAGCTTCCTCCCGACCCTCGTTCCCGCGATTTCACGGACTATTCATCGGGGCCAGACGCAGAGGCGCACCGCGTAGCCCGCGGCACAAATCCATCAGCGAGCGCGTCGCGTCGGTGTTTCCGGCGCTGCAGCCGAGGTCGGAAGTTTGAGAGTTGCGGATTTTGCGATGGACGAGGCTCGGGCGCCGGTTTTAATCGAAAACACCGTGGATAAAGTTTCGCGACTCATTACACGGCAGCTTGCTTTTTTCCGCTCATTATGACGCTTTTATTTAGATTGCTATTTTTTATTAATTAAATCAAGTCAATTGATTAATTTCTCCCAGAATTCTATCATGAATTGTTTTGATGAGAATAAATTAATAAGTATTATGTACATTTATATTCTAAAAAGAAACGGACAATATTTAAGGTCACGGACGCTTTGCGATACGTTACGCTTGCGAGGATTAACAGAAAAGAAGAAATTTCTTTTTGGTGAATGATGGCTTAAGTTTATGGTTTGGGGATCTGACAAATGATGTTCACGACTACTGAAACATTTTTCCTGCTTCATTTCTAATCCTCCCACACGATTCGGAAATGAAAAGCGTCCCGACAGCCGTATATAGCATTGAGACCATCTTACCGTCAAAACTTCTCGCAGGGTCTCCGTTTTTTAAAAGACCTAATATAAACGGGTCAAAGAAACACTCCTCCGCCATAAAAAAAACCAGAGTCATAAACTCCCGGGGCAGTTAGTTTTAAATTTAAAATCAGCCATCATCTGAAAAGCTTTAAATTATCAAAGGTATTATTAGAATCCACTTTCTAATAATACCCACTCCATTAAAATGCAGAGCCATCGAAATAAAGGGCGATAAGTGAATCTAAATTGAAAGTAAAATGACGGTGGATTGCATCGGATTTCCCAGCATAATAAGTGAAGCCGCGGCAGCGCGATAACTTCGTTCCGCGAACCCCGCAGGTGTTCCTCTCGCGAAATGAGCTCGTCGCGCCCATTAGCAGGTCATCTTCCGCGTATCCGCGCGACCCGGTGCACGGCGCGCGGGAGGGCTGAAATCAGGATATTGATGTTCAATTAAGGTCACCGCTAACCCAATTAACGCGGCGGTCGTCCCCGCGCGACCTGTTGTGCCCCGGTAGACCCTAACGCTCGAGCCTCGCAACCCCCCGCGACGCCCGGGAGAAAAAAAAAGAAAAGGTCGAGATTCGGCCGAGCCCAAGGAGCGAGGGCTCGGCCTCCTTTGTGGAGCCGCGGGGACCCTGCGCCGCGAGAGACGAGGACGGCGAGATGAATGGGTTTAGCCCTCGGGTGGCGCACCAGCTGACTGGGGGCTGTCGCCATGGCAACGAAACCAACACCCGGGAGCGACGCCCCACCCCTGCAAAATTCATGTTCAACGCCGCAACCGGGACGCTTCCGTCTCGCTCCCGCGCTCTGGCGCCGGGACGCGCTATCTCTCTCTCTCTCTCTCTCTCTCTCATAAAAAAGGCAAGCGATATGTGCAAGGAGCCTGGATTTCCTACGTGCATGTCTGCATGCTCAATGTGACTGCGCGGACGCAGGGATGCAATATCGATTTTTAAACTTGTTTTGAAGTGCACGTACCGATGAAAATATTGGAGATGATGTGAGAATTTTCTTTGAAATCTTTATTTAAACTATTATTTCAGATGAATTTCAACTACGACAATTATTTAAATTTATGAATTTAATTATTTTATTTTTATATATAAAATATTTTTCTGTCAATGTATAGATTCGAGTGAAACATCTTTTAAACCCACATAAAAAAGAAATGTTTTCTAAAAAAATATAGAAAGCCCAACGACATTTATATCACGAAATATAAAATCATGGCACTAATGTAAAAGTACATAGAAAAATATCGGACAATTTTCCAAAATGCATATTCCGCAAGCGATAAGCCTAAATAAATTACGAATCATCATCCACGTGCTTCATCGAGATAAGCGGCAGTGATTCATTCCCTAAGTGCAGCGGCACATTTGCGCATCCCTCTTCAGCAGCCTGCACGTACCCCCGTTATTTTCCTCCCCTACGCTTTCGCGCGGTCTCAGCTTGCGTTTATGCGTTTTTGGGCCGCGCTCGGGTAAGGGGGTAAGTAGGTTTTTTAAATACCCCGGGTGCCTACTTTTTCCTCCCCGTCTGCATTTCTCCTCGTTCGCGGATCCGACGCGCCTCAGACTGACGTGTATTTTTGTCGCAGCCGAGCCTCTCGAGAAAAGGGTAAGTAGGTGACCCGAGGCTCGACCACCGGTTATTCTCATGCATAATCCAGGGTTTTCTTTTGTTTTCATTCAGTGAAGAAAAGGATACGTAAATGTCATCTCGGATGTAGCGGACCTGAAGGTTCCGATTGATGCCCTTCTCGTCGATGTCGCTGATGACCGTCATGTCCGGCACCCCGAAGTCGGGGCTGCAGCCTGTAACAATACAAAAAACATTGAATTTAGCGATTTTTTTGTTCAAGAAACGATTCTAATTTTGGCACAAGATCAGGGGAACAAAATTTTCATTAATTTTAAAGTTCGATTGTACGAGGTACAAGTGCCACAGTCATTATACGGCAGCGCGCTTTTCAGCTCGAAATTGCCTTTTAGAGTTCAGCTCGCCAAGTTCAATAACGGTTTTTCCATTCACTCGACTTTTCCGCCAGTGCGATCCATTGAAAGCATCTTGCTCATTGTTGGAGAAGAGTGAAAATTCTTAGCGCAAGTAAAAAAAAAAGTCGAGGATGGATGTAAAGCATTGTAGCAATCAAAGTGGGCAAACTGAGAATTATTATTATGCCTTGGATTTTGCCGCTAAAATGGGTCAAATTCAACCGCAGGATTCCCTCGCTTAGAAGGGACGAGTTGCGAGCGAAGCCCGAAATCCCGAGTAACTTAGGTTCTCCCGGCCAATTCCCGTATGTTAGCTGAACGGTGTTACGCCAAGTCTAAAGTGAAAGTAATACGTCAAGTTGAGTAGCGATCTCTCAAACTAAACTAAACTTGCAACTCGTCTAAAATTCCCCTAAAATGTCGAATTCGTTAAATGTGCTGCTCTCATCTCCTCTCTGTCAAATTTCGCACAGTGCATTTACCACAGGAGAAAACTTCGCGCCATTAAAAAAAAAGAACTAAAAATTAAAATCCGCCCTTCGCACTTAAGTCCAATTACCGAGGCCCATCTCCGAACAGCAAAAGACTTTGGCCTACTAACGAGGCGCGCGCGCGGTTTGGCCAATTGGCAAACGAGTTGCGCGGCCGCAATCCGTGCAGCTGATCGGTCCCGGAGCGCAGGTGCGGGCCCGAGCACCTGCGCACCAGCTGCCTCCTCCGAGAGGGAGACACCGACGCCGCGACGAAGGAGACAAGGGAGGCGCGTGCGGACGCGCCGAGAAATCCGATCCAAGGCTATAAGCGAGGCTCGCGTGCCCTCGTGGATTTTTCGTTTTCGATTGCGATCCTTTCCCTCCCTCTACCGCCGCCTCTGACCGGCGCGCGGGCACGATCTATATGTATACCACGCGCGCCGATTCCCGATACGGTCGCCCGGCGACGTCTCCCCGCGACAATGTCTCCTTCCAGGTATTCGCGACCAATTTAATATGTTCGATGCGTTCGACTTTTTTGCTAGGAGTCGTGATCTTTTTTTATCGGATCGATGATTCGCAGACTATAATACATATTTTTCAAGTCGACATTTATTTTTGCGGCATTCGATATTTAAAATACGTTGCGAACTTGATGTTTACGACTCATCGTCAAAATTAGGATATTTGGATCAATTGTTCGAAACAATAGCTGAGAACTTTTACTATCGAAGAAAAATAAGTTTCACTCCACTCTACATTTAAGGACGATAAAAAAGGGGGTAATTGTCAATTTACATAACTAAGACAAAGCAGTTTTTGAATCATGAGAACGACACGGCAAAAAAAAGACAAAAGACAATTGAGACATGAATACATCTTGATTAATTCCACTTTAGTAAAACATAAATTATGCATGGAACACAGCGTAAATCATTCGCCGGCCAAACTAGAGCCTCGCTTCCTTGATTCTCACGAGTAGCGAGCGTACATATCGCGCACGCACTCGTGGCGCGCGGTACGTTGAAAAAAAAAACGCGGCGATCATTGAAATAATCAGCTCTGCAAAAAAGTCCCGCGAGACTAAACAGCGCGCCGAGTTGACGCGTGTATTTTTTTTTTCCTTTCCCGGCCGAATCGGCGCTTCCGCCGTCGCGGCGCGGGTTTATTTGCACGGTCACGCGGTCGCGGATATAACGTGCAGCATGAAGCGACTCGTGATTTGCCGGCGGGCTCGCGCGGCGCTCGAGTTTCTTTATCGCCGAGCACGGAACGCGCCGTCGTCCGCTTCCCGCGCGCGAACCCGGTCAGGATAACCCTTCAGCGATACACGCTCAACGAGCGTCTGATTTATCTACCGCTGCTTTTTTCCGCGACTATTCCGGTTTCTCTCTCTCTCCCTCTCTGTGATTTCTGACATGGGATACTGGCGATAACAATACACATTAGGTACTTTATCGGTGCAATTACGAAGTTCAAGCGTGTAACGTTATTAAGTTGTGGGTAGAGATTTATCTTCTAGTCATCCGTTAAATTGTGGTTTGATCTGAGCGTGGAGCAATATAATTTAATAGGTTTCGATACTTGACGTGGAGCAGAAAAAAAATTAAAAAATTCATCACCCTCGGCGGCCATCGGTGTCCTTTAACGAATAAATTCCGAAAGCGTCTTGAAGCGTCAAACGAGCCCCTCGTGCGCCGTGTAATAGCGTGAAGAATTAACGGCCTTCGCGCGAGGGTAGGGTCCGTGAGCTCCCGAACGAGTGGCACTTCAACCGAAGAACAGGAGGAAAAGCCCTCGTCCGTACGAAAAAAAGGACAGAGGGCCGTGGTAAGATAATACACCGCAGCGCTCGAGGCACACCACGCGGCTATAAACACTAGCAACCCTCCCGTTCGAGGACCAATTATTCGAGTCAACTTCCGCGGAAAAACGCGGGACGCGCCCCATTTAAACGCCGACTCTTGCGGCCAGGTGACGTGCGGTCGCGCGCGCGAGTGTGTATACGGTGCTTCGCCGCCGCGACGGGTGTATTGTGCGTTGCGCGTCGCGTGAGGGGAAAAAATGCAGCGAGGGAGAGTCGAATGCGGGGAATGCGTTTGGGTCAAGGGCTCGTGAATGCGACTTCGTCAATGTGACGCGTCCGACGCGCCGGGTTTTAGGCACTAAACGCTGCTTTATTTTTAAAGTGCCCCGGCACGCGCTCGTAACGCGCGCGGGGAGATTAGAGACTCTGATCGAACGATTTTTTAATGGACTATAGCCGCCCGATGAAACATACGGGATAGAAACTCACGAAGATTTTCCATCGTCTCTGATGATATCGTGATCGTGCATCTATAAGCGATTACTTTAAGCCGTATGATTCTTTGGGTTAATGCGCATTGGAATTGATCGATTTGATCGATTACATTTTATTAATTTCTTTTTCCATTCATTCATTATTGTTCATAATTATCCTTAATACTACATAATAAACGTATCAATAAATTATTGAATCTTGCTTGAAATCAATACTCGTTACGTCACAGTGAAAGTAGAGATATCTCCAATATCTACTTTTATTTTTATTAATTTATATTACATCACTAAACAATGAATTAAGAAAGTTAAAAATATACGCGAGTGTAAAATTTTTATTCGTCATTTTTAGCTGTTATAAAAAACGGTCTTTTGATCGATATCGTAAGCCAATTTTTCCAAGAGCGAAGCAGTTAACCCTCGAAATTCGAAACCGCACAGGTGTTTCGTGCATTTCGGCAAGATCCTCGGATAAGTGATACGACGTGCGGCCTGCGCGAGAATTGCGGATGTCGGCGATAATTTTTCCAGCGTAGAAGTGCGGCTATATACTAGCTTACTTTTTATAGCCCCGCACTCACTTTTTCTCGCGAACATTCGAGTCGCGCTATATAAGTCGTACCTAAAGTTCAAATTAACGTCGTGACAAGCACTGGCTATTGCGGCACTTGTCGTCTCGCCGTTCGTGTACTTCCCTCCTTAAAACCAAGAACAAATTACTTCGCTTTAATCGCCGGGTGAAAAAGCTGCAACGATAGCAGGTTACAATCGAGACGAACGAACAAACAAGATCCGTGCGAATGAGCCTCGCTATTCACTACTTTGCATAGCTAATTGACCGTAAGGATTTTACGCGCTCGGTGTGTCATTATCTCTCAAACACCACCCTTTCCTTTGTGGAACATTAGCACCGCGGTCTCGTGCGAAAGAAGCAAAGGAACGGCGCGCTGCAGCCGGAAGCCGAGAGCGAAGCTGATTATTATGAGAAAAATGGAAGAAACGTTAAAGAGGGTTGAAGAGCGCAGGGCGACGAGTCGCCGTGCGTGCACGCACTGCTCACTTGAAACGTCGAAGCGCTTAAGCGCTCGGAATATGCAGGAGGGTCCTCCGCGCGTCGATCGTTCTCTTCCCATCGTTGCGCGCTCCGCGTCTCCCTCCCCCGCCTTTCCCCCTTTTTTCCTAGCTCGTTCCCCACCGTACAGAGCTGCTCATAAGCGACGACCTTTTCCCCGCGAAACTCAAACGCGCGTCGGGCTATTATCGGTCAGGAATTATCTATGGAGATTTCAAACATTTACGCCGATGTTTACGACGATCAGTGATTTAGCGATTACCGAGGTTGCATTATTAATGATTCATTGAATTAGTCGTTTATACAAATGCTTTTATTCTTTAGTAATTAAGTTATCTTGATGGTGGAATGACCCTAATTTTTTTCATCGTTCTTCATACACTTAAATGTATAAATTAAAAGTATATAGCTGGAGCTTGCTGGTGATTACTCAGAATTAATTAATTTTTTTTCGCTTCGTTGCGACTACCATTCCGTCCGCGCAATCACACATTTTATTTTTAACCTTAAACCCATTTAAGATTCCCCTTTCTCGGTATACTCGTCCAAAGTAACTCTCACGTAATAAAAAAGCAGCGACGCACACGACCCGGGCAAACTCGCGACCTTCGCCATCGCGAGCAGTAGTCTCTTCTCCCTCCCTCTTCCTCCTTTTTTTTTTCTTTCCGCGTTTAGTCGCGCACTCTCCTGCCGCCTCCTTTTTTCCCATCCTACCCGGGGGCGAGTCGTGCGAACGCGAAGTGCCGGCGGACGGACTCACGCACTCACACATCGCGCGCGCGCTCTTGCCTCTCGGCGGTTCGCCTTATTCGTCGCTCGCGCGCATATTTTACAGAAGAAAAGCCGCTCGCAATACCCTTTTCTGCGTGCGGCCTACCTCGGGGACTCGGGCTCGTCTCTCGCGAGGACAGCCCAATTTTTTAGCCAAGCACGCGAGCCACTCGTGGGTGTTGCACTTTACGACTGGCGCGTACGTTAATGGGCAGGGAACGCAAAGAGAATATTGAAGTGTTGTTGCTGCACGCGGGGGGTTTCTGTGTCAAGTGTGAGCAGGAAGCTATTATGCCCGGGCAATTTATACCCCGGCACTGCGGGAAAAATGTTTCTCTTTTTATTCTTCTTCGTGGATTTTATGGTGTTTGCAAACCGAGGGGAAGTAAGTGGATTGAATTTTACGGGGCTGGTAAGACCAAGCGGAAATAATCGAATTGGAAGTAACGCAAAGTAACGCAGTGGCAAATTTTGCATTTGTAAACTATTAACGCGAAAGCGAAGAAGATATGACGAAAGAGGAAAACGCGAATTTTTACGGTTTATCTTTGATACAACTTATTTCTGCAGTTACTGCTGCGGAAGTTCGTGCATTAAAATTCCATTCGCGAGGCATTTAAAGGAGCTCCATATATCAAAGCTCGCATAACTCGTTCGAGAAGAGGGCGAAAATAACTCGAGTGTACGCTACGCGAGAAATCGGGACGGGCGCTCCTCGTTAAGTTAATGGAAAGTATAGCGAATTAGCGTGTTTACGTATACAACGTCGTTGAATAACTCCGGTAGAATTTCCGCCGAACCAAAGTTGAAGACCCAGTTAAAAAATGAACGCGCCGCGTTTGGCCGGGTGAAAAGGGAAACGGCGCATTCGCCGAGCTCATAAATTTTTCCGCGAAACGCGGCGAGCGTTGATGTTCCGTTGCATAAGGCAACGAGTCTCATTGAGAGTTTTCCGCCGCTGCATTTCATCTTTAACCGACTTTTATCCAGCTAACGGAGATACGGCATTTTAATCGAAGCTCCGCCGCCTCGGAATCTCGAACAAACGCGGAACGCTCGCGCCGGTTGCCGCTTGCACGGCGACCACACGATAACGTTACGAACGGGCGGTTAATGGCGACTTATAATTGGAGCAGCTCGATCGATGACCGCAACTATTCGTTCTTAATTAAAATCGCGCGGAAGCTGTGCGCGCGCGCGCCGAGTTTTTACGGAAAAATTAACGCCGACAAAGTTTGGGATGGGAGTAACATCCCTCCGAAATTTTCGAGACAGTCCTGGAAAGTCCCCGGAGGCGATGCGAGATGCGAGTCGGGACGAGAAGCTGCCGAGCCCTCGAGGCGCACTCGGCCGATTTCACTTTCGATGGCGCGGCGAGGACGCGAGGGGACGTCGAGCGGGAAAAACGCCGCCGCGGGGTTCGCCTCCGCGCGGTTAATTGATGCGGAGCTCGGCGGTATGGGAGTCGCGGGCGCCGCCGTGACGACGGGCACGGAACGACTCTCGAGTGTCTTAATTAGAGGCTTTCAATTTTTTTCGACGCTTTTCCGCCTCGTTACCGGCTCGAAACACTCATCGACTTTCTGTATAGTTAGGACACCGCGCGATTATTAATATTGTATCACGATTTCATGAGAAAAAGTTTCGTAATTTATATCGGGCTAATTTAGAATTATCGCAAAAAATACTGCTTTAATTAACGTTCGAAATTATTGTAAAATTGTATAATTAGTTTTAAAAGGAAATTGAAATTGCATTAAGAAACTGTACAAAGCAGGATTTAAATCAGCCTCGAATAAATCGTTCATTGCCATCACCATCAGATATTTCTCCAGCGTCTACGTTCGCCTATAAAAACCGTGAAATTTCGCATAGCAAAATCGGCGTTTGCGCAACGCCCGACGTCGCAATCGCCGGTCACAGAAATTAGAAATCCAGCGCGGATATAGCATTTGCCGTGTCCTGCGGACGGACAAGTGGAGATCCTCGCGTGCACACACACGTATATATCGCGGGCTCTCATCGACGGGATGAAAATGCCGCGCGGCATAGCACGTGCTCTCCGCCTCATTGACAATAAAGCGCTCCGCGCCGCACGCACAACATCCCGTATCGCTCGACCCAGTTCTCGACCGCGGGTCGCGCACCGCCAGGAGATGACGGGATGCCGAGCGACGACCGGCGGCACGTCCATCACGCGAGGCTCTTCAGCCGCGCGCCTCGCTTGGTTTCTTCCGAGAGCGAGCATTCGATCTCTTCCTTTTTTCTTGCAGCGGAAAGCGAGCAGCGCGGTGTCGATATTGCAATTTTATCGGGATGCGCGGCGCTCGAGTGATCGATCGACCGACTATTCGCATGGCTTGGAAAATATGTAGTTCTAATGGATCAGTCGATGGATTATTAGTGTTTGATTACATTGAGCAGGTTCAAAAGAATTTTTTTGAAGATTTTAAATTTATGAATAATTTACGAGCTGACAAAACAGTTATTGCATTAATTAAATTTAATTGAAGTAAATTGCCGATCTATTAGCGGAGCTATTAAATCTCACAATTTTAGAAATTCTATTATGAAACTAAGCACGAGATATACGTAATTCTTATGAATGATTCATCAGCCTTAAACGAATTTCTCTATAATAAAGTAAAGATAACAATATCAATCAAAATCGAGTTATTCAGTTATCTCGTGCAGCAAACGACTTCTTTGAACGCGAGCGCTCGGCGAGCTATAGCACGTCGCGCCTAAACGAACCCAAATAACACTTCAACTACAAAGGAGTTCAAGCCTAATAATCAAGTGGATCGCATCGGGGCTCGCATCAAGCTTAACGAACTTAAGAAAACAGCCTCCCCCGACAAAGTTAATTCCCGGCGGAAGAATGCAAAGTGCCGACGTCGCCGCCGCAAAGTCTCGCAAAAAAGCGAGATATTAAAGGCGCGCGCGCGCATGAATAAAAAAAAAAAACACCCACACGGACGACAGGAGCCGCTCGGTGACGCGGTCGTCGCCTCTCCATGTGAAAGTTGCCCTGCGCGCCTTTGACGCCGGGGCACGCGGCGCCACCCGGTCGATCGAGAGATAACTTCCGGCACGAACAGTGCGCGCGGATATACCGCGGCGTCTCCCGCAGATGCGGCACTTGATTCTAATTACGCCTCGAGCGGCGCGGAGTGGAAATCGCGCCGCTCGCATTGTCGCTTTGATTCGCGGCTTGCGCCAGTTTCATTAGGGCCGCGCTGCGAGCGACGGGGGTTTGTGCCGAGCAAATAATTCGGGACGCGCCGGTTCCGGGTGTCTCGATTTTCGTTGGGAGGACTGTCCTGACGTTTCGTCGCGACAAAAGTGGATCCTGCTGTTGACTGTTTGTAAAGAGTCTAAATTGTTGCATACAGTAAATTACTGTTTGTCTCGCTATTTGTTCGTAAGCATTTATTTTCGTTCGTTAAAGGTTTTGCGGTATTTTTTATTTGATTTTATTGTGTTTACGAGATTCATTTAAGCTCTTCGTGAAATTTATAGTGAATTGCGAACATAATTAATTTAAAAGCATATCAAAACTTATCTATCGCCAGCATTTACAAACACTTTCATTGAGACCCAACGAGGCGAGTGTCTAAATATTCGCATGAAAGGCAACCCCGTAGCCCACGAAAAGCACGAATAACAGACGCGTCGTTATACTCTTCGAAGCTCGCAATCGCATTGAATTCTACGATCCTCTCCCGTTCTTTCTCCCCATTTCAATGCGGTGCTCCCGCTTAAATCCCGTAAATATAGGTACAAAAAAAAGTAACAAAACGAAAGCAGGCTTATGTACGGCGATTTTCGCGTGCAGGGCAGATCGAGGACGGGTCGACCACAAAGCCGCTGCTCACCGCGACGGGAAGTTATTAAGGCGCAAAATTCCACGATCTTTTAAATACGCGCGTATCCGGCGGACGACGAGCGTCGCTGTCGTATGCGTAGTACCAGCCTGGTTATAAGTGCAAGGCTAACCCTTTGAAAGGCAGTTTTTCCAGATAAAGCAATTTGCGGCGCAATTATGCACTGCATCACTTAACGCTCTCGCTTTTCAATGCCTCCGAGGGCTCGCGCGAAAACCAATTACTGCTTCGTTTACGTACACTTTACCTTGCGCTCGTAATTCATTATATTTAAACAAATCGCGTTTCAATGTGCGATCTTTTTTATCTATCTCAAAACCTTCCTAGCAACTGCGTTCACAATCGAACTATAATATTTACTTTAAAAGAGGATGAATAAGGGAAAAGCTATAGGCTCCGACGGAAGCTTTCGAAGGTAAATTAATTACGAAGGTAAATTGTGTTCCTTGCCAATTCAATTTCCTCCTGCCTTCCAATTAATAAACTCCGCTATCCTCCGATCTCTCTCTTTAGCGGGTAAACAAGGAAACAATAAAAATACCCGTCTCCACTAAAATTTCCATTCCGGGGCCGGCGTCGCAAAAAAGGAACTTTCACGCGCGCCGCGCGTACGATACGCGATCGAAAAAGGCCGAGCTAATCTCGCCGCCGCCGCCCAGGTCGCGCGCAGGTACATAAATTTTATTGTCGCGTCAATAAAAATCGCCGGGGGAGACGAAAGCGCGCGCGCGCGACAATCGTCGCCGCTCATGAATTTTACATGAGCCGCTAGGCAGCTCGGAAATAAGAGATAGCCTCGTGCCCGCAGTCGCGGTTAAGAGCGAAGAAACTCATATCGGTACCTTGGACGCTTCCGACATTCCTAAATTCCAGGACGCGCGGAATGCTCCTCCCGCAAGCGAGTCCGTGACTCACGGGGGGATCCCGCGAGTCGGGGGTCCAAATAGAGCGAGCGGCCAGGCACCGTCACGGAGGGTCAATATTTGAGGATGAGAGATTCGGCTTTTTAGTGGGGTATATAGCGCGCATTTTTTTCGATCCAATAGGAACATCACAAAAGAGCTTCGCCGTCCTGCGAAAAAATTCAAATTTTTTATTTTTGTTTAATATATTTGTTTGCGCAAACTGCTCTTTGCATTATAATTGTTAGATAACACAAAAAAAAATAAATAAATAAGCGCGATAAATGTTCTTAAGGAAGTTGATGTACATATACTGTTATTTATTTATTAAAAATTTACGATTGTTGACCAGGCAAAAAAAAACCAGAGATACGAATATAAAATAAAGTGAAATTTTAATATAAACAAGAAATTAATGTTTCTGATAAATTAATAATCGTTCCTCTTTGTTTTAATATTTACTCAGCAATCGCTTTTTGGTACATGACTTGAAAGATAATACTCTTAAAAGGCGAAGTGCAACTTAAACGGTATAGGTATATCGATACTAAAACAGTAAACCACAGGTTCCATTAGCCCCTAAAACGCGGCAACGATAAAACTCCATCATATAAATTTGGAAAGAAAGACTGTGGCGATACAGCTTCCATCTCCGGAATGAAA
>JAXIUT010000037.1:15650521-15735181 GCA_035586675.1 Eurytoma californica | reverse complement strand
GCGGCAACGATAAAACTCCATCATATAAATTTGGAAAGAAAGACTGTGGCGATACAGCTTCCATCTCCGGAATGAAAACGAATGTTTGCGCGGTGGACAAGAGCCTTCAGAAAATCCGTAAGCCGCGCGCGCGCGCGCGCGAGCGCCTCTCGCGTGAGTCAGCCGACGCGGATGAATGAAAACGGGATCGACCCCCTCCCCCTCCACGCACTTACACGCCAGGCTCGCGCGCAAGTAAACAAAAAAAGACAGAGGGAACTTTCGATTCTCGCAGGGTTCCGCGTGTGACGCGCTACATCGGCGCTTCGTCAACGAGGCCGATTCATCGGTAGAAATCTCGAGATTACACCGCGTTACACGAATCACCGGCCGCATTCCCAAGGTGATCCCGAAAGGTGAGAGGGTGGGCTTAGTCACGGCGCGGGCAGCCCGGAAAATTTTAATCGCCCCGACGGCCTGGTATGATTAAGCGAGGATCCACGGAGCTCCCGTGAAGAATTCAACCGAGACTTTTTCGAGCCTTTGTGAGCGTTTTTTTTTTTCCTTTTTTTCCTCCCGAGCGTAATGTAATGGGTTGCGCCATGAGCACATGTGTCACGGGCGTAGATTTACGAGAGTGAAAAAAAAGTTTATTAATCGCAACTTGGGCAATCAGAGCAAGAGGAATTTCCGAGGAATCTGCTGGATCAATTATATAGAATTTTTCCTTCGCTAAAGTTTGCATCATTTATACGGGCACTGAAGCAGTACGGCGCAACAATGTGTATCAAGTTTGTTGTTGCGAAACTCCACTCGGCCGTACACGAAAATAAATGGGTTCTACTTTTCATTCGAAAAGAATGTCGGTCATCGGTGTCCAGCAGCGAGATGAGTGCGCGCTAAAATATTCAACAGCTCGAATAATCTGTGCTCACAGATAATAGGAAACATTGTAAAAAAATCTTTTACGCGTCTAATGACCCGGGAACACTTGGACCTCCGTGTAATTGGAAAAGTGCGCTAACGAGGACAATTAGGGGAGTACCCGTGCTTTCCGGAAAAGTGGCTTAGGCACGCGGGGAGAGATGACGCGGAGCCCCTAATTTTCCTATTGAGGCGGCGCGCACTCGTTAAGAGCCGCTTAAAATGCCGCGATGAAAAGATGGGCTGCGAACAATGAGGCGCGCTGACGCAACCCGCGCGCTGCGAAAGTCGCATCGCTCGGTCCCATCGATTATTGTAATTAGCCCCGAGCGTAACGACTCAGCCCGGCCATTGCAGGGACCGCTATGTGCATACGCGCCGATGTCGCGAGTCTTATTCGGCGGATCCTCCATTAGCGATGCACGTGTATTGACGCGGCTCCCGGCGCCATTGTGTGCATATGGGGTATCGCGCGCTTTATATATATATTTGACTTCCGTATTGCGCGCGGCCCGCGAGTTATTTCAGCGACGAGACAAAAAGAGGCGCAGATCTTTTGTTTAGATATGTGCATAAATTTGAATCGCTCTCGCTTTCGGGCTTCATTGTGCGCCGGTGGAGCTCTCAGCGTAAAATGTATGCCCGTGCACCGAGCGGGCCGAGCTCGGAAAAATCGCGCGGTGTCCTCTTCTTTCGAATGTGGTGACTTTTAGTTTGATACTTTAAATTGCGCGAATACCACAATAAGGCTTTTATTATGCGGGTGGCTTGTGCCTTGGCGTATAATTTGATGTGGAGGAACGATAGCTTATCCGATGTACATATTTCTGCAAATAATGTAAAAAGTATCCCTTTTGTAGGCTTACGGCCATTACTGCATATAATAGGCGCTTTACGTCGGTTTGACTTATACGCGCAAATTATTTCCGAATATATCGAGTTAAGTTTTATATCCACGCAAGGGTCACTAAAATAACAAACTAGATAAAACTAGATAATTTCCTGTCACCGTTACATCCCGCGTAATTTTTTTTAATTTAGGCCAATTAAAATTATCGCAGTGAGGCGTCCGATCGCAAATATTAATACGTGTACAGGGTAGAGACGAGATTGATTAAACCTCCAGATCGGCGTTTACTCTGGTTCGTTCAGTTTTTTCCATGGCATCCCGATTATAAGCATTACGAATAAATACGTATAGTACGCAAGATGGCAAACAAGGTGCTCTCCGCGGCAACTTTGGGGTGTGCGGTGATTGAGCCGCGATTATTCGCGCCTACCGAGTCAGCAGATGGTGAGACGGATTAAAATTAAAGGGTCGGCACAGCAAACGAAACGCCGGATTATCGCGCGTTACATTCGACCAAAAAAACAGAGACGAGAAAGTGGAGCGGCCGTATCGCACATGTGTGCGAGCGTTTGCGGTAAAGAGGAAAAAGGGAGGAAAACCGTAGCCGACGAGGCGAAATGAGGTTAACGAAAAATAACGACGACCTGGCTATTGCACACCGACCCTGCTTTCATCAAAGTTTTCGCGAAAAGGCCGAAATTAAATTAACGAAGTTTTTTGAATTAAAAAGTTTGACGGACCCATGATTTTTTACAACGAGTATGTCCAACTTATTTGAGAGAATATTTTTTAAAAGTCTGTTTAATACATTACACTCAAGGCTAATAAGAAAATTATGTTCCAAAGTTAGTCATTTCAAGCTGTCAAACTTTCCTTTTACGCTAAACTCTATGGGTACTTAACGACTAAAACCCATTTGCAGAATGTATAGAACAAATTTTAAAAATCTGGAAAAACAAAGCCAATAAACTTTAATTAAAAGAAGCAAACTCATCAACCATCCAACTTCTCGTGAGTAGACGAAAAACGAGAAAAATCCCCGAAAGTCCATTAATCGAATTGGCAAAGTGAGCGCGGAAAAGGGAAGACAAAACTATCGGGAAAGCCATCGTAGAAGCACCGGAGAAAAGGTGGCTTCGAGACGGGCGTGTGTAGGTATAGGGCGGGGTGAAAAGGTCTGGGTCGTGGACCGAGGGCCACGGTGCACCGCCCGGCCGAGACCATCAGAGGGAAAAGAAAAGCGCGCGCTGGACACGCGGTGGTGGACGCACGTCGGGGTCAACGTCTGCGCTGCACCGCCGACTTACGAATGTAAAGTAGACAAAGACGTCGCTCGCTCGGCTGAAATGAGTCGTCTTGCGGGTTTTGGGCGCGGGGCAGGGAAAAGAAGGCGAGCGTAGGCAGCAGCCAGCGCTCGCATTGTGCGTCGCGGTGCTCTCGCACAAAAGCCCGAGATGAGACGAAATCTCTCGTATTACTGGGACACTGAACTACTGCGACGTGTACAACCCCCTGCTATAGGTGCTCTCCCTACTACCGCTTCCTGGAAATTCTGTACACGGGCGGATTTAGTTTTATTGGCCGGACAGTCTTTCATCGGGATACCTTTCGATGTTTCGACGCTGGTGAAGTGGAGCGGCAGGGGCTCTGATAAATTTGAAATGGGGATGTTGACGATGATGCTCGAAAATTAATGTGGATTGCTTGGGATGAAAAAAAATTCATGAATTCATGGACGTATACTGCTTTGAATATATTTGAGAGGTAATATTTGATTATATCGATTCAAATTATTATGCATGTTGGGTGTATGAATTTTTGAATTAACATGCTAATATAATATTAATATTAATAATAAATAATATTTAATATATTATTATTCACTATAGTGAAAGAATAATAAAAATTTAATACTATAAAGGGTTCATTGAATTCATATAAAACAATTATAGTTTAATACATTGTTGACGTTGTTGACTAGCCATTAATCTATCTATTACTTGTTACATGTATTATACACTCCACTATTAATTGTTGCCTGTTTAGATATTATTCAAATACTTGGTTTAGAAATAAATCAAATAAATTAAAGTGTGTACTTGAAAAAAGATACGTAAATAAAAATATTTCTGTAATCTGAACGTGAAAATGTCACCACACGTTAATCTGAATATTACAGTCGTCAAAAACCATCCCGAATACTCCCGTCATCCCATCTCAAGCTCTAATAGCTTAAGTAATCGCGTTACGGACGACGGGCACGCGGCTGACACCCATACTCCGCCCCGAATCGCGGAGCGTCTCCGACGTCGACTCGTCTGGCGCGGCCCGGCACCCGGAAAATTCAATATCCCTCTCTCGTTGCCCGCTGATTGTTTAATGAGTACCCGAAACCCGCCCCCGGTGCCTCCACCCCGTAGCGACTCGCCCGCATCGCCGCGAAACGCTAGCGGAGTGTCGCGAATAATTGATCGGACGATAAGGACTGGCCGCTCCGCGCTCGAGTAAAAACAGTAAACACACGCTCGCGCCAAGTGCACCCGATCAAACATTACGCGCGAGAACTCCGGTGGGATTTTATGCGGCCGAATGCGCGACGTTGCGCTGACTTAATCGATAAACACCATGCACATATTGCCACTTTCACGGTTCCCCCGTGCGTCTTTTTTCAGAGCCGTGTGCGGTGCGTACCCCTCGCTATTACGTTATTACAAAGTTTCGGAGTTACCCTTGGACTCTTCGATAAGCGTGCATTCGCCAAACGGCCGTGATATTTTTTTTGTAATACACAGTGGGTAGATAAGATACACCGCTTCCTCCGATAAGCAACCACCATAGCAAAATAGAATCGCCAAACGAGTTTATCTTTCGCAGCTACAGTGTAGCTCGAGCCTATAGGCAAGCCTTCCGTCACTTCGTGGATCTCGATTTCGCGGAACGAACATCGCCTCCCCCGCGGGCAAAAAAATACTCACCCTGAACGTGATGCTTGGCAACCATGATCGGCGTTGGTCCGCGCTGTCCGTTGGGGGCAGTTCCACCTCCTCGTCAGCGGCGGCAGGAGCTACGGAGCCAGCGGCAGCGCCGGCTCATACTACACATTCACCCCTCTGCGAGCCACCCGCTCCCCGTAATATCCTTGCTGTGCTGTATCTCGCCTCGCTTTGCGCTTATACAGGCTGGTGCAGGAAGAACGACAACACCGTGCGGCGAATCTCACATGTTACTTCACTGAGGTGCGCGCGGGCGCGGGGGTGAGAGCGGCACACACGCGGAGCCCCGGGACGATGGACGGGACACGCCGCGCCTTGCCGAGAGGTGAGCCTGACGCCGCGCGACTCCGAGAGCGAGAGCAACCGATGCAGCGAGCCCGACGGTTGCCACCCGACTGGCGTACACACAACACCACCGCTTGCTCGGGAAGTCGGGACACACGGAGCCTCGCAGCAGCCCTGGCGCAACTCGCTGACGCACACCACGCGCGCCTCTCTCCGTCTCGCTCGCTCCCGCCGCGCGACTCATCGGCTTTCTCTCCCCCCTCCTGCTCCAATTTGGAGAGGGGGAAGTTACTCTTTTTTTCGAAAATTTTGGAGCGGTAATTAGTTTGGTGGAGGGCGAGGATTGCTATTTCGGAGCAGCAGCGGAGGAACCAGAAAAGATGAGAATAGCAACAAACGGCCGATGTAAACAAAGAGAGCATCGGTACGGAAGGGAGTAGACTTGGCCGCCGGGCCGGTGCGTGGGTAAATGTTGAGGTTATCCATTGTAGAGAGCAGCACTTCGTAAGTAGTCGTTGCCTGGCGGCCTACTCTGGTAGCGCTTTGTGTTTTGTTCTACTTGCATGAGTTTTGAATCGTTCCTGTCAACTGTCAATTGATTCCGGTTAGTGTCTCTGGCCTGGGTGTGAAACTGATTAGTGTTAACGTTCATTGTAAATTTTTGTTTGTTTATCGTTACAGTGCGAGCTACCACTCATTACATAAACCAGTGCTTATCCAGTATATGAATTATATACCGAATTGCTTCCACAATCTACTTCCAGAAGAAATACCAGGTAACAATTTTAGAGGTTAGACAAATTTGGTTACTTTTATACGTTGATTGCATTTCAAAATCACAAGGTATAACTCTTTTATTTGTATTACTTAATTCATATATCATTTAATTGAATCTTAACTACCTGCAATTACCTTTTAGTAAGCAGATTTGCTAAGAGATGTCAGCACAAGATCGAGTGACCAGTGGGTAGAAGGAAGAAAAATGTTAAGACTTCAACAATGGAATGAGTTATGAAATAAGAGAGGCTTTTGCAATCTACAATCAGATTGGAAAATTTTCTGTGCGAAGGTTGAGATCTTTCAAAGTCATTATGCACTTTTATACTTCCGAATGACTTGCTTCACTCGGTAACAATGAATATTTATCAACAAACTTCTAAACAAAACGTTACTCATTAATATTTAGAAGTACATATTTAGTTGAATTAATATTTCCTATTTTACAATATTTAAATTTATACAATATATCATTGTTACTCAAAAATTATAAAACCTTAAAAATAGCTGCATTTTAATACAGGTATTTGTGCTTTGTTTTATTTTGAATATAGGGTCTTATAAGATCTAAAGTTTCTTTTTAATAGGTGTCTATACAAAAGATATGTCAAGTTTATTGAAAAAAACTGTTACTGAATTATCTTTAATTCTTAGTTTTTAAAAGTCACACAATATTTTTTTTTAATAATACATTAATAATAGTCTTCTCTCTTATTTTAGGTATACTTTGAAAGTATCTACAAAATTATATTAGACCTTTAACAACAAAAGTTGTTCTCTAATACATCAATTAATACTGGCAAATGTACTAACTGCGTCTAGTATTAAACAAATTCTTCAAGAAATCACCCCGGTGTCTTCGACCTTCACCTGATGGAAAAAAATATCCTCGACAACACCGGCGGTCGTACGGGTGAGTTCCGGAGGCACGCAGCGGCCCTAGCGGTAAACGCGCATTTGGCGCCGTCGGAAGTCCCGCAGGCCCGAGTATGGACGATATCGCTCCTCTTCCTCGAATTTCGTGGTCGCGCCAGGTCCACGCGAGATTGGCATGGCGATGAACCCGGTTCGGCTGGGGTTGGCGCGTCGTGAAGCCCGCGATACCCATATATATTACGTCATCTAGGCGCGATCGGCCATATGAATCACTTGGCGAATATCGTATGACACTGCACTTCAAGGCTTCATCGTCTACGGCCGCGCGCACTTTAATTGAAAACGATGCACGCGACCCTGTTATCGACACCCACTATACAAGCGTATGGCTTGAGAATTTTTTCTCAACCTTTTTCTTGCGCGCGTACTTTTGGTCTCATTATTGCGCTCGGCATCATCTTACTATGGTGAATTATGCTAATACCGATATGGTGCATTTATTTTTTTAAATTCGTGAAATATCTCACTGCACCCAAGACTTTTAAATCAAGTATAGATTCTAATGTATTTATCTTACACTAAACTTTTAATAGTTTGTTCAATTTGTAAAGTACATATGTTGAGTAAGACTTTTTCCAATTTTCGTTTCATGGCTCGAATTGATAAAAGAAGAAAAGGAACTTCTTATCTGATAGTCAATACGTCGTTTCTCCATATATTCTTTTAGTCGCGAGATCAAGATCGCTCCAACCCCCTGAAAACAAGCACTCGACGGTCTCTCAAGCAGCCGTTGGCGCAAGTTAGGCGGTCTTCTTTCTCCGTCGGCTTATGCGCACGCGTATATGCGCGTCTCCCCTCGCGATGAAAGTCCGATAAAAGCTCGCCGATCGGGCTATTGAGAAAGTTCCATTAACCCTGGCTCTCGTGGCACACAGGGGAAACTCGAGAGCCCTACTCGACTTTGTCATATTGACTAACTCTACAAAATCATTTCGCAGAAGATAAAAGATACCGGCACACGGTTTTTACTCCAAAGCGACCGCTTTTGTTTGTACACCCGGCAAAAAGATTTCCAGGCCCGAAAAATAATTGGTTGTACAAAAACAAGACAGAATAGAAGCCAAATTTCATTGTACTTTTTTTTAAGAACAGAGGAAGAAGTAGTCAATCTAACCAGGATTATTCCGCTGTGACTAAACCTCAAGGCTCTTCTGGGATAGATTTGTTTTTCTTCTCCATACAGAAAACGCCGTGTCGATATCTCGAATAAAAAGTTTAGACACCGACTGAAATTGAAATTGAGAGCTTAACTATCGCGCTTCATCTCGACGGGCATAGGATGAAGCGTACGGGGCCGCGTGCGCGAGCGCAGCACAACGAAGCAATAAAACAATTGCATAAAAACAGTAGGCCGCGGTGGTGGCGAAACACGAAGCCGCTCGCTGTTTGCGTGCACCACGGCGGATGGGTGCGGAGCAGATAGACACTCGGAGGTGCACTCGCTCGCGCGCGCGTTACTCCGGAAAAATAAATATATCCTACTATACTCCTCCACGGGTTGTATCTGCGCGACTCCCGTAATTGCGCTCGCGGGGAAAGTATCACTTGTGGCTGCTGCCGCTCGGAGGTGCGTCGCTACGTCGGGTTACTTTGTCATCTCCGATTTCTGTTTTGTCTCCGCCCACGGCCCTTCGGCGCCTCTTATCTCTCGTTTCTATGGCGCTTGAGCTTTCTTTTATGCTTTCTATGCCTTCTGACTTGTACATTCGTACAGTGGAACTTTTAATGATTAGAGGATGGGAATTCTTTGTTTAAGAAACAAATTTTCGTTTATATACCAATGTATATATCGTTTTGAAAATATGTTCACTTTATTCTTGTTCATCATGATTCATGTTTTTCGTCGAAAATTGCTTTTATAAGTTATCTGCGTCTAAATTTTATCTCGGGAATCTACTTCCGACGGTCCTATTAATCTTGTCCCATTGCAATTAATTTTTCGCGGAACAATCAAAGAAAAAGCCTCACATCATTTCGAAATGATAAGTTACGTGATATTCCCTTTTCTGTTCTATCCGTACGACAAAAGCATCTCTCGTACCGTTACCCGGGGAATCGTGAAAAATCGGGCCGGTCGAGTTTTCCGGGATGCAACGCGAAACGCGCCGGGCACCAGGGTTTGCGAAACCCGGAGGTGGAGCACGTCGCTCGCTCTATATAAATATAACAAACGCGGCGAGATACGCGGCCATCTCTCGGCTTCTGTTTCGTTGACACACTTTCCACGGCGGTGCCTCACCGGCCGGCCGCGCTCTCACCTATTATTAATTTCACCCTTAATTTTGGCCGCTATCGACCTCTTCTTTAGCTCTCGGTTAGCTTGGGTGTTGCGCGCTCTCGCTTGCCTGCAGTATACGGTACTTTTTTTTATCGATTTTTTCACTTTTCCGGTTGTAAATTTTGTTCTTGAAGAGTACGAATATTTCAATGAAGAAAGTTAATTCTTCCTTCGTGAAAGTCGATATAAAGTGAGTGATTTAATTGAATCTTGATGTTTAAGAAGTTTAGGTGCTGTGCTAAATTTTTAAATGAAACGTTATTGGAAAAAGTAAAAGTGATAACCTTGATAAGCAAAAGTGGTTCTGACTTAAACGATTTAGTGAACAATTTAATACCTCGTCGAGAAACGCGAAATTGAATGCAAAGTTCGACTACAGTAATAACAATTTAAAATATTTTCGGTCCACTTTTATTCGTATTAATTACGGGTCACGACACTTTCTTAATTCGCTAAAAATCTAAAAGACTTCTATTCTAAAAAAGAATCCATCCTCACTTTTCTCGCCAAACGTTTTCGATCTAAGGAAACTTCCAGGCCCACTTGTCCCCGGCGCATCGCGCGACATCAAACGCCGGTAATGAGCGCGCTCGGCGCGCATCCCACTCCGAGCGAAAAAAAAGAGTGTCTAGCCGTCTCCCATGACCACCTGTTGCATTCAAGATTTCCGCTCATATTTTGTACCCCTCGTCGATTCCCCCTCGCGCACGCGATGTGTACACGCGCGAACGGCGAAAAAAAAAACAGATACTCGGGTCGCACGTCGCAGCCTAGTCACCGGGCGCATCTCGAGCCGAACGGAAGAAACAGGCGCGGTCGTTGCGACGACGGATCAGAAAGAAAGAAGGACGGAGCTGCAGGGAGACGGGGAAAAAAAGAGGCGCGCCGCGAAAGGGGAGACGAAAATAGCGGAGCCGATAGCACTGCGTGCACCGATGCGCTCGGTAGATGTCGTTAATCCGAGCATTAATCGGTCTATTAAAAACTGCGCTGAGCGGTCGATTAGAGCATCGCGCTCTTTTATCTTAATTCTTTTAACGGCCTCGATAACGAGCCGGTCTACCCGATCCATTGCTCAATTCGGCAATTAAACGCGCCAATCTGCTTGTTTATACTGTGCTCCGTTATTTTTTTTACTTATTTTATTTAGTTTTATTAGATACCTATACGGAATTAAATTCCTTTACAGTATAATTATGTTATAAAAAGTTCATATCGCGAAGTAATCAATTAACTAATGTACTAAAAGTTTCGCGCGCGTTTTTTTTAAATGGTATGCAATGAATTTCGGTCGTTACAGCGCATACATTTTGCGCAAGAGGAGGTAAATTGAGCAAGCTCGTTTGGTAATGACGATCGAACGATTCGATCCGGGCAGCATAATGCGACGTTTTCTGCGTTGAATGACGACGCGTCGGCGTACGTAGAAAAAAACGAGCCACGAGACGAATTTAAAAAAAGCAGCGGCGGGAGGGCGACATTGTCTTCGTACGGTTTGTGCGCAGTTTGTTTTTGATATCGCGCGAATTGTCCCGGCGCAGTAATTTAATAGACCAAGCGAATTCCGCAGGGCCGCGGTGACCGCATTGTATAATTGCATGCGCATGACCGCAAAATTCTGCGCCGCGTGGGCGGTTGCTCCCTTATTGCGTCTTTGCCGGCGCGAGGAGCGAGTTTGATCCCCGCGGGAGATCGTCTGCTCCTCGCGATTATGCGGTATCCAAGGGGCTGTATGGCAATTGCTCCAGAAGCGATTCGCGTGATTTATCGACTTTGCGCTTTCTGTGAGTTTAATTGGTTCGAGAAAGGTGTTGATTAGTTTAACGCTTCAGTGAATATTAAACGCAGAAAGTTTTAATCACAATAATTTAATGCTAATAATGATTAATCAATTATATTTTACATTGATAATTAATCATTACATTTAAAGAATCGTCTGTAAACATGATTGTAAAATTAAGATTCAAAATAACATTGAAATCATATTCTAAACTCCTTATTTTGATTTGATCCGATCTTTGCAATTTTAGAACAAAATATACCTAGTTCACGTATAAAATAAAACTGAGATTCTGCGAATGAACGTCATAGTAATTTCCGTATTTATTTTATAACTAATTTACGTAAAGTTTTAATTTTAGAACCGTATTTTTTGACAAAGTGATAAAAATTCATTCCCCCATTATTAATAGCATTTTATCGATTTCTAATAATACAGAATAGCGCCTTTGTATCTTCCCTCCACTTAGTCATAAACTAATTAAATTTCAACACGCTACATAGCGCTCATCCCAATAACGAAGTTCGATTAAAATTTCGCATCGACAATCGAAACAAACATTCGCAAGTGCGTTCGATCCGTTTGAAAATTCATGCACCTCGTCGGCGCGGTACGAAATGGATCGCCGAGCAAGCGTTGCAGAACGGGCGCTGCGCCGCGGAGTCAATAAACCGGCGTTTAGAGAACAAAAGGAAGCGTGTCGCTGCAGTTTGTGCCGCGCGCGCGCGCGCGCGCCTGCAATCCCCAGCCCGGGCGTCGGCGGCTTATTTTTTTCCATCCTCTTTCTTTTATTTTGAATAAAAGAAAGCGCCTCTTTTTATAAGAACAGGGTAAACGAGCTCGTGAAAGATCCGTCGTGAGCGCGCGACACGCCCGGAAATCTTACACGTGTAAACGCCGCTCCGAGCGTTTAGGAGGCGGCTATTTCGGAGCGGGCTACGAGGGGGGAGGGCGGGCGCAGCGAAAATGTGATAAATTTTGTTTGCTCGGCCGAATTGTTTTTACGTCACGGCTCAATTTTCACGGAAACATCGATCGCTGTACTTTCCTGCGTTTACGCTAAGTGAGAGGTACCGTTACAGTTGGAACGCTTCCAGTGTTATAATAAATAACCGTGACGGTGGCATCATTCTTATCCAGTTCTTTTTGAAAATATTGATGGCTTGTATTCACAGGTGCTATTCATTCAATTATCTTCAATTTCTTGCACCTTTAAATTATATCAGAATAATTAACATCAAAATTATTCGATAAATAACTTGTTATCAAATTTTATATTTTTTAATACTGATGCAGATGCAAATGAACCGCAATTTAAGCTTCAATCTTACTTCACCAAAAGAACCTTAACAAATACAAATATATTAAAGATTTATTTGGCCTCTTTGCTTATCATTTTGTTTATCGACGTATTATTTCCCACAGCAAATCTTTTGTTTGCACTCGGAAGTGCCAGACGCTGGGGAGATTAACTACTTTGAGGTGTGTTCTTCCAAAAGAAACCAGTTTACTCATCCTTGTTTCTCTTCGAGTGTTCGCGGGCTCCTCCATAACCTGCACTCGGTCTCTCTTTGTTGCACTCGCCTGCACCCGCACAATCTCCACCTCTGTCCGTAGTGCGCGTGCGCGTTCCACGTTTGACATTTTTTTAAAAATATTCTATGAATATATAGTAGGATTTTCTCATTGATCTTTCATTCGTCGATGTATAAAGATTTTCTCGGAGCAGATTACGATTCATACAAGTGACCCTCCGACGCAAAGGCGTCGTACTTATATTTTACGCGTTAGAATAATGACGGAGTTTTGAGTTAAAATTCGATATGCATGCGCGGTGGCGGTGCAGAGAGCATCGCGCACCCGGGGCACAGAGTGGAGTATACGATCCATTGTGGGAAAATAAGAACACGGCGATCGAGCCGCGATCCCAATAACAGATAGTAGGCATCGATAGACAGGAAAAATCATTCTAAACTAACGCCTCCCTCTGTTTCTTCTAGATAAGCCCGGAGAGCCTCGGCCAGCGAGCATCGGAGCACACTGCCGCCAGCGAGCAGCCACCGAGAGAAAGAGAGCGACAAAGACGGCGGCGGCGCGAGTGAGTGGTTTGCGCACGGCGCATGCGCCCAGGCGGTGGGGACTTTTCCTCTCGACAACGCTGCGAACGGCTACGACTATCGGCACCAGTAGTGGCCGCGCTGGCGGCCCCGCGAGTTCTCGTTTCCTACGCCGATCGTCGCACTGGTGCGGTGGCCCCCCCTCGAGTGAGTGACTGTGTGTGCGTGCGTGCGCCCTACCCCGCACACGTCCGCCTACGTACGACGAGGAGTAGCGGCTGCAGCCCGACGAGGTCGAGCGCGTCATGGTCCTAGGCGTGAGGTGGGCAGCGAGCCCGCGCCTCCTTGCTCCGGCCGTCGACGGCGACCTGGTTGTATCGCCACCCAAGCGAGCTTCCTAGAGTGACGTCGAGGACGAGCGTCGAACCCCACGGAGGCAGCGAGAGGGACAGCCATGGCTTCCGTCAAAGTGGCCGTGAGGGTCCGTCCCTTTAACAAGAGGTGCGTTTCCTCCGTTCCCCCCCACAGACCTCTTTATTATTGCTTGCTGCGAGCATTCTCGGTGCCGTGCGCTCCCGGCCGTCTTGTACCTTTGTAGCAGTCCATTCGCTTTGTGTATACGTAGACTCGTGCGAGCGTTCCCCTCCAGTGCGCCTGCATGCACCTTTTTTTTTGGTGCACGTGATGATTGGCGCACATACTAGACGAGGGGAGCGCGCGTAACTTCGTCGCTCCGACGGACATCGCGCGAGCTTTTGTTTACGCACTACGTCGCGGAAACGGTGCAAGCCCGATGAGAGATCGATCTCGCCGTCGCGGCGCAACACTTCAGGTGCTTTCACTGAATTTCGCAACTCGCGCTCGACCAGGAGGCCAGTCTTGCGTGTGAACTGATAGGTCGGAGCACTTATTTTTTTCACTTATTATTTTTATTTCGGTTGTTGAACCATTCGTCCAAGCGGCGCTGCGGGAATCATTAATAATTCTCTACCGTTTCGTTGGATGACTCAATGAATCATTGCGTTTGTTCGGAAGAAACTATAGATTTTTGTACACGCAGGGCAAATTGCGACTGCCACTGGGACTGCGGCGATCGATCTACCATGGATCACGTTTTAAGCTTCTGTTACACAAGAAGAATTTGCTTTAATAATTGATTTAGCGCTCGTTAAAAGTTTATGTTCCTAAAATTTTCTCATTAAACACTTACATGAAATTCTAATGGTTGCGCAATTTCTGGATAGTCTGACACTTTGATTCGATAAAATTTAATGAAAAATTGTTTTCGAGCTTAAGTTTTTAATTCTTGTCCAAATATTTTTCAGAGAATTCGTTTTAGTATGATTGCACTCTTCGAAGATAAAAACGTTCCGGATGTTTAAATAAATTATGATACGTTATTTAACGGCGATTACATGCATTTACTCGTTAAACTTCCTTAAGATCTATCGGAATGACACTATCGCAAATTTCTTAATCCGATTAAATGACTCTGATTATAACGAGCGTAATTTTAAGTTTGTAAACAAACATAGTAAACGTTTGTATTTCCGCAGTGAAATATATAAATACCGCGATAATACGCTCGGGTATCTGTATGCAATGTTTACATAGATATGCACAGACGCCGTTACGGTTAATCTCTCGCTTGATTTATGCTCTCGCGCCTGTCTGCCTTCGAAGTCTCGTTCATCTTTCAGAATCAAGCCTCCACAAGTTTGCGACTGATTTATTAATAAACCCTTGCCGAAAATACGTTAATTGCTTCTTTGCGTCAATGTCGCATCGATATCTGAAGCCGTCGTGAAAAAAAAAAACGAAGGAAATGTCTCGTCAGCGATATCGGGGTAGAGTGGCTCGATTTGGTCGGGCCACCTGCCGTCGATCAATTTAGCGTGGACGAAACCCCCATGCGCCAATTCTCGCGTTTCATTCAGAGCGAGCCGAGGCGGAGTATATATCCTGTAACACCGACGGGAGGAACAGAGACAAAACGACGCGCACGATGGAATGTAACGGATGTACAGTCCGTTACGGCAATATCGCCGAGCTCTCCCTGAGCCACTGCGCGAATTTGGCTTTCGTTTTTTTTTATGCGTGTTACTGCGGCAATTATTCGGGTCGCTTTAATTTTTCGGCGGCGGCAATTTGGCGCTTTCGCAGCACGGCTAAATGGCACGAGTCGTAAAGCAAAGGCGGTTGCTCTGTAATGCAGCGAATTTATGAGATCGTAATTCTTATATAAATTATTTTTCATTGAAATTTCTGGTAGCCTTGCGTTAGTGTTATTCTAGTTGTCGCTTAAAGGAGTTATGAAAGACGCTGAGATTTTGCGCTTTATTTGCTGTTAGTTATTAATGTTGTACTCGCTTATTTTTGTTGTACAAGTTTATTTGACGTTGCTGTTATATAAAAATTGAATTGATTGCCAATCATAAGAAAGCTACTTCAATTAACTATTTTCCGTGGGGCTAAAATTTCTTAAGCTTCTATTTCTTTCATAATTTTTTCAAAGTGCTAATTAAACGTCATTAAAGAACATTAAATTAAATCATTTATTTAGTCCTTTAAAGTGAAAACAAAAGAAACTTGCTAGTAAGGAAGAATAAAGCACGTCATTCAAAAATAAAAAAAAAACCGAAAGTTGAGTGAGTTCTAATTGCATGTAATCACGAGCGGGCAGCACATCGAGCGTGAGTTCGACCGCTTAGGTAAAAATCTTTGCAGCTAGAAATGCTACTTGCACTGAGGCAGAAAACACCTACGGGCACGTAATAAAATTTTACGGTTAATTGTACGCAAGAGGCAAGGTAAAAGGAAACAAAAGGTGCACACGCAAAGTCTTACAAATCTCGGAACGGGTTTTTCACTCTCCAGCGACCCTTATTAATCTTTCAATTTCTCATAATTTTTTCCAACTCATTTTTCATAATTGATTCGTTCCACGAATAATAAATTCAAATCGTTCCCTGTAAGAATATTCAAATTGCGACTTGCATAAACAATCGTCGAAAGTTTATTATTCTTTCTTCTCTCCGTAGTACAGATCGCCTTGGCATTATCTTTTTCCAAAGCTAAAATCCCGAGAGAAAGTCAATGCATCTGCATAATCCACTTAGCGGCCATTTACTTTCTTCGCCAAAGGAATAACGGCGCGACATTGAAAGCTAATATTCTCCTTTATTTTCGCAGGGAACTGGCGATGAACGCGAAGCTCGTCGTGCAGATGGACGGCAAGCGGACTCGGATCTTCAACACGAAGGTAAACACAGGAACGAAGGTCGAACCTTTCGACGCGAGCGAGAGGAAAAGCGAAGTCACCCGCAAAAATCGCGGCCGACCCTGGACCCGATTTGACAAGTCCCGTTTTAGAGATCTACGGATCGGCGCCTGCGGGTGAAACCCGGCGATTTCTCGTTTTGTAACGCGACCGTCGCGCGCGGGCTGGGGCCGGCTTGTACTTTTGAAATCTTTATCAATTACGCTGGGTAATTAAAGTGCCGGGAGAAAGTTCCGACGAAAATTACTATCGCGAGCGCATGCCCGGCTCCAATTTATACACTTAATAAAGCTGTTCCCAGTCGCGGAGAGATAATAATTTTTGTAGATTGTTAAACGTCCACTAAACGCGTCGAGCACGAGAAAATTTGTTCAAAAGGAGAGAAAAAAAAATCAGCTGGATGTAGTTATGATTGCGATTGGAACGAGTTTTCTTTCGGCGGAAGGGGGATATTAAAACGGTATGTCCGGAGGCATCAAAAGACGTTCGAAAAAGTATTTGGACGGCGTAAGCAGTTCGTGTAAATCTTCGGTTATAGATACGTAATCCTTTCCTATTGAGACGCCCGTTCGAATATAGATCTGACTTTCACGAGCTCAAAAACGCTCGCCGAACGTCACGATATCTTTTTCATATTTTCTTGTCTCACGTGCGAGAAATTCCGCTAGGAATTGGAGGAGAAAAAAAGGGAGACTGGAAACTACTTGAGTCATTTCTTGGGCAATTCAAAGGCAAAAATCGAGAAAATGTGTATTCCAAGCTGCTATCAATTTTCACAGCGCTCGGAACATTATTTATGCATTAGGAAGAGAATAATCTGAAATATTTGATTACGTGAGCTATTAAGATTGGTTAGTGGGTTTGTTTTTAGATACACGTTTACATATTTATCCCACGGTCTCAATTAGTCTCGGTTTATTGTATTTTGTATTTTTCATCATTTTTTTTTTAAACCACGATAAATTTGAATGATAATACGTTATTAATCTCGAAAAACAGAGTAGGGCAGCGAAAATAATGGAAACACGACAGCTGGTGAAACAGGTGGAAAAAGTTCGTCCTCCGTTAAAACTACCTCGACGGTTAGTGAAACGCTGAAAAATTTACCGCAACTGGCGAAATCCTCTGTGCGCCGGTGAACTTTGTCTGCGACAAAATTTCCGCGCCCTCGGGCTCGCCAAGGCCCGCGCGCGACACCGCAACAGGCAGGAAGCTAAATTTCGCGGCGTTTTTGCGCCACGCGCTCAAAAGCCGTCGACGCAAGAACGCCGCGGAGCCGTAAAACCGCGGCCGCGCTCGCGGGAATCGCCGCCGGCCACTTCCACGGATTTCCGCAGGCAAGCGTGACGTTCGACCCGATTTGCTCTCCGGTTCCAGCTTCTTTTTTATATCTTACACTGCCCAGTTTCTTTTATCTCGCCTCCGCGCGGCATACCATCATTTTTGCGTCCGCTGAGTAGTACCGGCGATCGATCGTCCCAGACGGATTTTTCCGCGCGCGCAGTCATCGAATCCAGTTGCCGACGAAACTTGCCTCTTTTTCCCTCGCATTTTGTGTTTTTTTTTTTATTAAGCTTCGGACGGACTACGGATCGCGAGGATTTAGCCGGGGGATTTCACATCTCGCTGCCGAGGTTCCCGCGCGCTTTTATCGGCTCGATAAAACGGACACTCGGGAAACTTGCTGCTGGAGTGTGTACATTTTCGAGATGTAAAACTATTTACGATAGGTTAATAAGTTTCTCGTGCATCGATATTAAATATTAAGCACGAGTTTTATATGTCTAGTGAAATTTAATCAATAATTTTAATGTCGTCAATTAGAATTAGCATGGACGTGTTTAATAAAAACATTGATAAATAATTAGAAATTTTCTAAAGTTTCTAACGTCGATATAACGATTATGAGTAAATTATTTAATGTCACGTGCCGCTCGATCGACTTTTGTATTAGTCAACTTCGAACGGACGGATACTCAGACAATTCATTGTAAAACTCTGGCGACTTACCAAACAATCTTCTTGCTTATATACCCACAAATTCAGCAATAAATACTCCTCTTACAAAAGAACAGAGGCTGCTCGCTTGCACGCCGAAGACAAGAAAGGTCCTCGCACACGCATTCGCGTGTAATAACATTTAATAACGAAGTATAGAAACTCGATGGCCAGCGTCGATAAATGACGGCACTACAGTTATACACCAGCAAGCTAACGAGAGTATCGATTCCATCGCATCAAAGTTCTATGGGCATCCATTACAGTAAATCACAGGCTCCGCCGTTCGTCGGTGGGGCCGCGGCTCGAGTGTCTTGACCTCTCGCTGCTCTCCCGCCCATGTCGGGAGAAAGTCCGGTCTATCCTCGCGTACACAAAGGCGGCGGGCGTAGAAAAAATAAGACACCCGGGGCACATCGGAAGAAAGTGTACCTATGGGCGCGCGATTCGCGCGCTCTACCGAACAACGAGAAAAAAAAAAAGAAAGAGGCATAGGAGAGGCCGCGCGGCCGGGACTTTCGCTCCTGCGCGACGCAATCTGTCCCCGGGATCAGCTGACGGCGAGAGGAGGCCGCTGCGACGGTGTAATCCCAATTAACCCGCGCACGTGCCGGGGAGCCTTCGTGCGTCCGTATAGGAGCGCACGCGAGCTGCGCGCGGCATCGATTACTTCTTTGCTACTTAGCTGAAAAGTCTGCCAAGCCGTAATTAGGAGCGTCTTATGAGCACCGCCGCCTCCTCCACCTCATCCGCGCCGTCTCGCTCCCTCCGCCGGCCGGGGGAGGAGTGCACGCGCGTGCCGTCGTTACGACGCGATGCACACACGTATATATTATTAACTCGTAGACGCACACACCTGCCCGCCCGACGACCGACTTCGTCTAGACGCGATTCTTCCTCCTCTTGGCGCTTGCTATTTTTTTTTTTCTTCACCCGCGGCGCGCACGCACCAGACGCGCGAAGTACTCGCGGTTCGTTGGAGAGACGCGACGGAGGCGGGGAATACACGTATGGGAGGCGAACGATTTTTCACAGTCGTCCCTGGTGTATATAATGTTTGTACCTGCACGCTCGGAGTCTCGTAACTCCGGAAAGATGGATCGCCGTTAGGCGGCTGCTCGTTTTTTCGCCGCTGGTTTTGGTCGGATGAGCAGGCGGGATTGTTCCTCGATCCTCCCCGATTCCTAATACGCCTTAAGAGTTGAGATTAAGAGCCGATGATTGTATTTCTCCCGCTTAATGAGACGTTACTCTTCACTTTTAGTTTTTCTTAGGCGGGCCTCGCCTTCTTTTTTTTATTTATACATTATGTAAGCCGCGCCGGCGTGCACTGTATGCAAATGCGGATTACTATGTTTGGAATCCTTCCTAAGGCTGATGAATTAATTAGACGTGTCACACTTGATTAACAATCGCGCTCACGCTCACGCTGTGTTTTATTTTGTAAAAAAAGAGGGAAGGAAAATTGAATGTAGAAAAGTCGAGGCGCCCGTTCGGCGGAATTGAAAGACTAGGCCGGTCGTGCTCGATCCTCGGTCGGCGAGCGCAGATGCAGGGCGATGCAACGGAGCATTCAGCGAGGCCGGTGCAGTTATCGGGGTTAACGAGGCGCGAGCTACGGCGAAAAAGTTGGCCGTAAAAATAAAAGAGCAACTAGTTAAAACTCTCCGGAGGATTTAAAAGAAATTCACACTCCCGATGCGAGTTGTCGTGCCTTGCTGTGCACGAGAAAAAAGCTCCTTAGAGTCGGTGTACATTTTCGAAAAGGAAAGAAAATAGATTTATCGAGGCGACGCACACCTCGCGGCGGTCGGGAAGCTTCCTATTATGGCAGGACGGGCCGACGTAACTTGTGACATCACGCGCCCCGTGATTCAGTCGCCGATGCAGGCTCGATGCCTGGCCGTGGGTGTACAGCGGCGTACGCGGCTCTTGGGAAAAACGCGCAAAGCAGCCGGATGAGCTAATCTAGCAATTAGAGACTGTGTTGTTTTTTTTTGTGCGTTCTCGAGTTTGTCCGCTGGGGCGACTTTTACAGCGATATACAAAATGCAAAGTGTCATGGGATAATAATGTGTTATTTTTCTATGAATTTCAGTCTCCGAGTAGCGCTACGAGGGACATCGACAGAGAGAAGTACAAGGACTTCACCTTCGATCATTCTTACTGGTCCTTCGACGACACCGACAAGAATTATGCGTCGCAGGAAGAGGTACGAAACGGCGTTTTAACTGATGCAATCATAGTTAGTGCTGGATCATAGATAAAAAAAGAATTTTTTTATGATTCGTTGAAAATATTGTTTTTTTTTTAAATTAGTGTTAATGACCGCTTGTAAAAGTTTTTTACAAATGAGAATCATGCGCTTGCATTTTTAAGCGAAAGTGAAATTGGGAAAGCTGGGTTCGTTGCTTGATTGGATATCATAATCTTCCCTAATAGTATATAATATAAATTATTAAAGTTATTCTTAGAAAGTTTCTTCAGATAGAAAAAATTGATATAAATTTGTTCGGATGCTTTTTAATGAGCCAGCTTTATTGTTTGAATAAAAAAATCTCTGCGCGGAGAGATTGCAATAATCCAACCCAATGGGTTAAAATAAAAAAAAAAAAAAAAAAGAAAAGAAATGTAACTACCTACTATAACTGAAAATCATCGTAACGGCATTAAAACGGTTATTTCAGATTCAATAAACCCTCCCTCAGTGAAAAAGAAAACGTGATTAAAATTCTGAAAAAAATAACACGACGTGTGAATGTAAATGTCCGGGGCGAACTCATAAGTATTATTTCGGCGACTGTTCGTGCGCAGTTCTTCCGCCGTGAGGCGAATGCGGTGTAATTTCTCTAGTGGAACAATACGTATTTTATGGTCAAGACGCTGTACGGTAAAACGCGATCCCGCACTGACAATGAACTTGAGACTGCGTCGCCTTTAAGGACGCGAATGCATTTCTCGCTTTGGATTTTTCTAGGTCTTTTACGATCTCGGAACGGAAGTTGTAGACAGTGCCTTTGAGGGATACAATGCCTGCGTTTTCGCCTACGGCCAAACGGGTTCGGGAAAGACCTTTACGATGATGGGATCACCGGTAAGTTTTATGTTTCATCATCTCTTCTTGTTGAGATAAGCATGGGAAAAGAAGGAATGTCGGAAAAATTCCCGTAATTTCTAAAGGATCGAAGGCGGTGACTCAAATATAAAATTACTCTCCGTCGAGTCTTTCTACTTCCATATATATTCGTTAGTATCGATTGAAGTCCTGTATACAGCGCTCAGTGCAAACGAATAATAAGCTTCTAAGATGATTATCGCCTTGTTTCCTAAAAGTACGACATTCTTCCTAAAAACTTTGGCATTGAGGAAGTTTATTTTACAAGTTTGTTTACTTAAAAAATAAACTAATATTTTTCTTGTGCGTGACAGGAATCGCAAGGTCTTATACCGCGCATCTGCAAGACGCTGTTCTCGCGGATGGCGGCGGGCAAGGAGAGCGGTGCTTCCTACAGAACGGAGGTCTCTTTCCTGGAGATACACAATGAGCGTGTGCGCGACCTGCTGCGACCCGATCAGACAATGTCGCACTCGCTCAGGGTCAGGGAACATCCAAAGAGGGGTCCTTACGTACAGGATTTGTCCAGCCACCTAGTCTACGATTACACGGATATACAGGTATTCAGAAGAACTCGCTTTAATTTTCGCTCGAGACACGTGCAAATAGCTGATCAATACCTGACGACGAAAATCGCTAATTTTGCAGGAATGCATGGTTAGAGGAAACACGCACAGGACTACGGCCAGCACAAACATGAACGACGTGAGTAGCCGAAGTCACGCCATATTCACAATAACCTTCGTTCAGGCCGGTTTCAACGAGAACAACATGCCGTCCGAGACCGTGTCGAAAGTACACCTCGTCGATCTGGCTGGCAGGTAAAGTTCGACTTCTACATTCATATTCGATCTATTTTTATTTAAACATTAGTACGTTACTACATTCTGCCCCCTAATAATATTCTGTTACTAGCTTAGGCTGCATTATCCGTTAGGATTATTTCGAGCTTATTTCTAATGAAATGCTAATGTATTTTAAAGTTGCTCGTGCACGCGATACTTATTTTATCACGCGCATTATATAATACTTTTTTATGTTTCGATTTGAATAAACGACTGCTTCAGGATTTATTTTAACCGTTGCAATTTCAAATTTTGGCCGTTGAAAATGTTTAATTAGCGCTTAAGACTAATTTGTCAGGCTCAGTCTTGGCATACACTATAAAATAGATTAAAAAGACCATATTCTCGCAAACACTACCATTTTAAAAGCATGCATAGTGAAATAGTATGTAAATTTATAAAAATAAAATATTTATTAAAAATGTATGAAAAATTTCAGTGAGCGAGCAAATGCCACAGGGGCGACGGGACAGCGCCTAAAGGAAGGAGCGCACATCAATAAATCCCTGGTAACCCTTGGCTCGGTGATCTCAGCACTAGCGGAGTTTAGCTCTTCCACTGACTCAAACTCCTCCCGGCGAAGTATCTTCATTCCGTACCGTGACAGCGTGCTGACGTGGCTGCTGAAGGACTCGCTAGGGGGCAACTCTAAGACGATCATGATCGCAGCAATCAGTCCAGCAGATTGCAATTACGGCGAGACCCTCAGTACGCTGAGGTACGCAAATCGCGCGAAGAATATCATCAATAAGCCAACAATCAACGAAGACGCTAACGTCAAGCTTATTCGCGAACTTCGGGAGGAGATACAGAAGCTCAAGTCGCTCATCGGCAAAGATGTCGTAAGTATGGAGTTTGTGTGCGGTAGCGTGACGAGCAGCTCTCTTGATATACGATTGCTTAGTGTCGTAATTGTCCAGCTTGATTAAGGATACTGTGAGATTTATCATGAATTACAAGAAAAAACTTGATTAAAACAAATTATACACTATCCTTTGCTATCGTTACAATCGAAAAATGAATTTTCATTGTTGGGGTACTACACTGTGTACATACTGAAAGTAGGTCATAGTAACTGTAAACTGCGTGAAAAAAAAAACATTTTCTCTTCATTTATTTTTACAACATAACAACTTCCCGTAGTAAAAGCATAGAATTCTCGTGTCATAGCTGAGTCACAAGTAACAATATCGATAAGATCTGTACTAATTTTCGCATCGTTTGCAGAGCATTGAAAAGCCGCAGGTGCTGCTCGCGCAAATCCACGAAAAGCAGGAGCAGGAGAAGGTGTTGACGGAGGAATGGGCAGAAAAGTGGCGCGAAACGCAGAAGATTCTGTCAGAGCAGCGGGCTCTCGGACTTCGTAAAAGTGGCGTGGGCGTGGTCCTCGATTCGGAGATGCCTCACCTAGTTGGTATCGACGACGATCTTCTCAGCACTGGCGTCACGCTCTACCACCTAAAGGAGGGCAAGACCCTCGTCGGCACCGATGACGCTAAGACGACGCAGGTCTGTAATCCATTATCCATTTTAATTGCATTTCGGTGACGATTGAATTGCGTAATTTATTTTTTACGTTATCTAAGATCTGCACTACCGGTTACGGTTATCAAGAAAATCGTTTTGTAACTATATTTAGTTTAGCTACGAGATAATAAATTAAATTAGAAATAATCTACTTTCGATTTTATATCGGCTGCCTGCATTTTTCTGATAAGAGGTAGTGATTGAGTTTATCTATATTAAGTCAAACTATGAAAATTTAGATGTTGAAAGATAAAACTAATGAGTACACACATGTTCTACTTAATTTCCAACGTCAATAATGATATCAACTAAAACCATAAAGCAGTTAAAAAAATATTAAATAACGTTATCATAACAATATGCATTCACGTAAATCTTCAGACAATAAATATTTATTATATTAAAAATATAATAAAAATTTTCAGGACATCGTACTCACGGGCGTGGACGTGGAGCCGGAGCACTGCGTGGTGGAGTTGGAGGGCGGCACGGCGACGTTACATCCGCTGTCGCCGCACTGCTGGATAAACACGGCTCAAGTGGACAAGCCCACGCGGCTGTCGCAGGGCTGCATAATTTTGCTGGGACGCAACAACATGTTCCGTTATAACGACCCAGTGGAGGCGGCGAAGCTGCGCAAGGAGGGTGGCCTCGGCAACGGCAACCTCCAGTCCACCGTGATCAATTTATCGCGGCTCTCGCTACTGAGCTGGAGCGTCTCTGACCTGCACGCCTCCAGCTCCAGCGACAACCTGTTGAACTCGAGCGAGGACCTGAGGGCCCTCGAGGAACTGGAGCAGCAGAAAGCCGCGCTCATCAAAGAGAAGGAGGATTTCAAGGTATGAATTTTTTATCCGACTCGCTTTCTGCTCGACCCTTGCTCGCGATCACAAAGGACAATTTATGCCGCGAGTTTTTTCTATTCGTACCTTAAATGAATTTAAAAAACACAAACCGGTCTGACGACAAGTGACTTTGAATATTCATCGAATGTTAATTGTGAAAAAAACTACATTCTAAAATTTTTTTGATTGATTGGATCTAAATAATTATAGTTCAGATGTGAGTCACCCACAACGTGGAAAAATTGTAAAAAATATTTTAGCAGATATTCTTGTCAGTTTCTAGAAAATTTTGGCCTCTTGTTCAAAAAAGGAATGAAATTCATAAAATATTAATTTATGCAATTTAGCAACAGTTTTAATTTAATTAAAAAAAGGTATTAAAGACTGCATCGTAGGTTGAAAAATTTAAAAATTCGAAACTTTAATTTCTCGGGTTAGCAGTCTTCAATTCACAAAGTCAATGAAACTGCACAGCATAATTGAACGTTAAAACCGCTTTGTAAGCAAAAATAATACGATGCAACGAGAAAAAAAGCAAAGGTGGTCTGTTTAGCGTGAGCAGGAGGAGCGCGAGGAGCGATGGACCGCGCGGCGCACCGCCCTGGAGGACGCCCAGCGCGAGTTGGAGCGCGAGTGGGGCGCCCAGTGGCGCGAGTGGGCCGAGGGCATAGCGACCCTCGAGCGCCGGCAGCGCGAGCTCCGCCAGCGCAGGCAGCATCTCGAGCAAGAGCGCCGGGACGAGATGACCCAAGTAAGTGATGACATGGATCCGCCGACCGCTACCGCTCCGCATTTAGACGTTATATCGGTCAAGCACCAGTTTTACTTCATCCTCGCCGCACTCGTGGTGCTCATCTGGCTCTCCGGCAATAGCATCATCTACTCGCACGTGTGTCCGCTGGACATGTGACCCCGGCGCCTCGAGCCCTCTTTCTCTCTCATAATCCCAGTGTAGTCGACCGCGAGCTAGACTCGCGATCGAGCCTTTCTTTATTCCTCTTTTCTTACTTCCGTGCGGGAGTTCAGAGGGTGATTCTCGGAAAGACTGCCTTTATTTTTGAGGAGGTTCACTTGCTTTAATGAGTCTGCTATTTTAAAAATGCATGCTCATTTGACGTGTAAATATTAGGAAACCAGGTGATGACGGGGTAATACTAAATTTATTGTAAATAAACAATATCTTGTCGCTTTAAATTGGACTTTCTAATTGGCGGTGGTGTTTAATACCGGATAGCCGTAACTAATCACGTTTTTAACTTTTTCAATTGTCGACGTTTTTTACCGATCGGTGTAAAACATTGTTTTTTAATCAATTGTATATTTAACGATTCGTATATTATTTATCTTTATTTATTGATAATATAATTAACGTTCTTTTTTATACTAAGAAGAATTTTTAATACTCGTTAAAAATCGTGCATTTAACGAAGAGTTTTTGAATGAAAAATTTTTATCGACTCGCTATCGAATAATTTACGCTCGTTGTTAGGTAACATTAACTCGTAGGGGACAAACTTGTTTGTACATAGGAAAAAATGTAGCAAATTATATAAAAAGCTTCCTTTTAAAAGACTATATCGAGAGTCAATATAGTATTTTTATAATATTAAATGCGTTAATTTATGAAACTAAAAAACTGCGGGCGGTACGACTGTTTGATCTTTTCTCTCTTATCAAAAGAGACAAAAAGTTCAGTTCTCGCGTGAAAAAGGCCTTTACTTTTAAATAATAAACTAACTAAACGCATGCGGGGAGAGAAAGAGAGCCAGATATCGACGTGCCTCTGACTGCCATTAAAAAATATACGTGCGCTCGGGAGAGACGATGGTACTGCCGGACGTGTCACATGAGAGAGGCACGTGTTACAATTCCAAGGAATGTTAATTATACGACAAGCAAATTGACTGTGTACCGAATTTCAAACGTTAAGAGGATCGATTAAAAAGTGAAAAGGAGAAAAAATGAACACATGTAAATAGAGATAAAACGCAGATTCGTCTTGTAGAAAATGTTCATGGGTTTTGTTATGCGAGAAGAGAAATTGTTGTTATTATTATTATTAATATTATTATATATACACACAAACATATATATATTTACATACACTATATATACAAATATACTGTTGATTAATAAATTTTTTTCCTATGAAAAAATTGGCCTTGGTTGAAAATTTCTATACACATTCATGCATTCTTTTGTTGTATATTTCTCCCTCGGCATTGTTTTGGTTTTCTCGGTGGTTTTTTATTACACGTTTAGTAGTTTTTTATCTAACATTGGTACAAAATTCTTTTTTTTTCGTTGTCTTAGCGTGAAAATCACCTGTTCGTTGGCTGAATAATGAGACTCGACATTATCTTTTCTTACTTTTTTTATACCATTTTTAATTTTATCAGTTTTTGAACGTATGAGCTTCTCTTTTGTTATGAAATTTAAGAGCATCTCAAGACGAGCATTTGTAGAAGTGAAGGTAAGGCATGGACAAACTTTTTTATCTCGTAGCAAAGCGAATAAAAGACTATTAATCAAGTAATTATGTGTGTACAAAAATTATTTGGTCGGTAACAGATGACTTACATGTAACTTTCTTTTCTCGGTGACCAGTACATAACCGATCGACTATTTTATTTAACTACTAAACTCAGTGCTCAACTGGAGTCTACGCAAATTTTACTAAACGAACACTCGACACAGAAAATGACAATTATCAAAGAAACTAAGGAATTCATTTGACTTGACCACCGCAAAAAATTACCTATTTGCTCTCTCGCTGTCGCTCTTTTTTTATGATTATTACTCGCCTGCAAAGGTGTGTGCGTGACTGGAGCACACGCGCGGTTACGAGTAAAATAACTCGACGAAACGAGACGTACACGAACGACGAGAAAACGATTAACTTTCGAAAAATTATTATGATAAGGGGATGCGGCGGCGAGGCGTCCGACGCTCTTGCACAAGTCTTGCAGGTAAGGCGCCAAGCTATTGCGAATCACCTTCCTTTCTTTTTTTCTTACGTCTTTTTTTTTTATCTTTAAAAAAATTGAGGATAATTTGTCATGATTACGTCTGGATCGGCAATCCGCACTATAAGCTTGTCTCTCTTGTCGCGCTCACTGCACGGAGAAAAGGCTTCGTTACAGGCTTGCATCTGCCATACAGTATTTGATGGATGTTTCATGTTTGACTGTTTTATTCGTGACTCGTCGCCTTGAAAGTGTCGCGTCGCGCGAAACAAGGCAAGTTTTACACTGGACGTTATAAAATCGCCGCGAGAAAAAATGAATGTTTCCGCGTTGCGTAAGATACATCAAATGCTCTTTCTTAGGCGTAACTTACAAAACTAGTCTGCCTGTCAAATACTTTTTTTACGTAATTAACCCATTCTTAGATGTATTTCTATAACTTTAAATGAGATAAGTAGTTTTTAAAACACTATCATAGATTAAGTAATATAATGTACCAAAAGAATGCATGTGTACTTAGAAATTTATTAAGATTAGGATTAAAAGAACCTCGTTTCCGTTGATTATAAGTTTTGCTAGTCAATGTAATGATTGAAGTTTACTAAAAATTTGACTAAACAAAATAAAAATAACAGCTTTTCTCCGTGCAAATTATGCAATTAGCATGAACCCTCCCCTTTTCGATCACACCTTGTGTGCTTGTGTCAAAATTTTGATTTTACATTATTTATATTTATTATCATATCGAAATTTTTATTTAAAAAAAAGCAGAATCGGTAGTTCTTTAGAAACCATATCATCGTCCTAGAAAATAGTTAAGTGGTTATCTCCAGTAGATTTTGTTACTTGAAACTTTTATTTCCCAAGTAGCTGTTAATATTAAAAATAATTTTTATCAAACAGTATAAATTTTTTATTAAAATAAAACGTTTTACCCCAAGCTCGACCTTTCGCATCATCACCAGTTCTGTTTTTTTTTTGTTTGTATTTTTTATTTAACGCATCGGTGTGTGTGTGTGGCTAGGTAGAAAGTTTGTGTAGGGAAGTCGCCTCTCTTCGCACCAAACTACAGTCCAAGCATCGTCAGTTCCAAGAGTTCATGAACGTACAGAATCGCACGCAGAGACAGCGCCGAGCATCAGAGCAGGTAATGTGAAAGGCATTTTTTTATATCACCTTTAGCGAGCACACAGTAGATCGGCCTAACGGAGAAATGAGTCGCCGTTTTTTTCTTTACATCCGAAGAGACCCGAGCGAATGTCTTTTTTTTTAATCTTTCCTTTTTAAGCCTAATGATTTTCCAGAGTATTTTTCTCTAAGCTTCGTTTTGAATATTTACCTATACCTTTTTTTTCGAGAGATTATTATTTCGAGCTTTTGTGCCGAGCGCGCTAATTTTAGACGAAAAGTTTAGAGCTTCCATGTCTCGAAGTTTCAAACACTTCTAATGGACGTCGGTTTAAACCGGGCTCGCTCGTACCTAACGATACGGAGGGACATTTATTTTTTGTTTTTCAGACGGACGAGGGGGCAGGCAGCGATGGCAGCTTACCGGAGTCGTGGTCCAGCTTCAACGATGACAAGTCTGCGGATGGCATGCAGAAAATGATTAGCAATAATGTTAGTTCATATCTAAATTTATTCCTTTTTGAAATATTTTTTAGATAGCTATTTTTAATGCTTCTTTAATTTTTTGAATTCACAGAAAGAAATAGAGGCCTTAGAGATGGAACTTCAAAATAAAATGAGGACCTTGAACGAGCGTCAATGTAAGATTGACAAAATGGATGAAGAGTTAATGGACCTCACGGAAAAGCAAAAGGAAATCAATAACGTGAGTATAAGTTTCCACTCTACAACAATTATGATTTAAGTGCTTGTTCATCATTCACGACTATTCTTCGTGGTAATTGTATTTTTTGACGTTTACGATTTATGTCAGCGTCTATAAGCTACCGGTACTTTAGAAAAGTACAGGAAAATCTAAAGCGCTGATAGGTCTGTAAAATAAAAAAATTCCGAGAAAAGTAATATTAGAATTGTAGTAAATAAGCATAACCACCGATAAAAAAATCTCTATTTTAGTTCGAGAACGAAAGTCTGTCCGACAAGAAGCTACTGTTGGCCGCCCGCTCGCAGGAGCAGCTGGAAGAGATCCTGCGTCGGAAGCGAAGCATGTCGCTGAATCTGAAACGCGCACTTCCTGCGTCTCCGGGCGCTATATCGTCGAGCAGCAGTGGCGACAACAGCGAGGAGATGCTGTCGAGCACCGACCAGCTGAGCATAGCTCAAAACGGAACGGAGAATGACGAGAATCACAACCGCAAGCGCAAGGTCGCCGCGGCTCTGAATCTCATGTATCCGGAGCTGGCGAGTTCGCTGGATACAGCTGATACCTTCCACACTGCGGCGACCGAGTCGCCCCGCTTCCCCAACACTGTGACGAAACAGCCCAACAATGGAGTCAAGGAGTGCGAGAACGAGGATAGCAAGAGTGACAGCGATCTCGAATTCAAAACGTCCGTTGACGAGATTCGCGTTTTCGAGAGGTCCGACGATGAGCACAAAGAGAATGGCACCGATTGCGATTCTACGAAGGATTCCGAGGTAATTAATTTGAATGAGATTGAAAGCGAGAAAAGTTTATGATTGAGATATTGAGATAGTAGATTTTTGAAATGAAATATATTATTTAAGTAATTTAATGGACTCGGCATATTGTAACAGTAATAAGTAAGAAAAGCACAGTTTTCAAGCACCTGCTCCCCGCAGTTCTCTCTTAACGACTTGTCTGAGTCGTCTTCATGGTTTCTGTGAGACATTATATGACGATTAACAAACTAAAGTCTCTTATCTTTCAATTGACAACTTTATTTTGACAAGATTATTTCATAACCGCATTTTAATGTAAACGCATGCAATGTTGTAGGTGAATTCATCGTCGAACAACACCATTGATAACATTTCGATAAACACCATCAACAAAGCCGATGACTCAACTTCGGAGGTGAACGATTTGTACCCGGAGTCAGTGGATGAATCATTGATGGAGCGTAGCCAGACAATGAAACGACTGAACCAAAAGATCGCCCGACAGCGCATGCTCGTGATGAAGTGCCTGGAGGCGAGTCCACCGTCGAAGGACGAGCTCAACCGGCAGATAGCGGCTCTACAGGATCTCCAACGGCAACAGATTGAGTTAGAAGTATCCCTGCTTGAGCAGGAGCGCAGGTCGAGCTTACAACCCAGCGACAATGTCTCGATCTGTACCATTCAGAGTGGCGATAATTGCGATAGGTTGTCGGGGAAATCGGAGCCCACATTGAATGGCGATGTCGAGAAAAAGGAAGCTTTACCCGATCCGGAGGGATTGGATATTTGCAGTGTTAACAGCCTTTCGAATTCGATCACTAGGTCGCATTTGAGGTCGAGACAGTCCAACGAGGAGGAGGAAGCACAAAGGCAGCGACGGGTCGTATCCAGGTTGCCACCTACCAGAGGATACTCATCCGTTTATCTCACGGTAAATAAAATAGATATTTCAGTTAAAAAATTTTTTGAATATAATGTTAAAATAATATGTATACTTTTCAGAGTCAGAATAGAGGAGAACGCCTAACGAGCCCTTACGCACTGACGATAACGCGCTCGCTACCGTCACTCATTGCGAACGAGAACGACGGCGACAGTATCATCAACATGATCATTAGTGTTCCGTCTTATGTGATCCGTGGTGCCGGAACATCCAGTCATTACGAGTACGAGGTGCGTGTTGTCGCCGTTGACGACAGCTGGACCCTCCTTCGCAGATACCGGAGATTCCGCGAACTTTATGTCTCGATGCGACAAAAATACGGTAGCAAGGTAAAAAAAAAGATAATGCCATATTCAAAACTAAAAAAGTAAAACTTTTAATTTGTTAAAAAAATGAAATCGCAAATATCAATCTGACTTACGATGACTGATCTTTCTAGGTATCCGGTATTCGTTTTCCGCCGCGTCAGGTTTTCGCCAGGTACGAGGTGATAGCGCGCCAGCGAAGGAAACGCTTGGAGGAGTATCTGCGCCACCTGATACAAGTGTGCTCCGAACTGCCAAGCTGCGAGCCTCTTTACAAGTTCAAGGGTAACCTCGGCAACATCGACAAGCAGTCGCTGCTCGAATTTAGCTCATTCTTCCGCCGTGGCACCTTCGAGAGTAGCAAATACGGCACTAGTTAAAGAGTCTCATGACTCACGTAAATTAGGAATAATTCGCGAGCGATATTTTTTTGAATTTTTTTTACGGCCCTCGTGCAAACGAGGTATTGCCCCTCCGTGCGTGTAATTGCAGTCTCGACGGTTGGAGGAGATTGCTCAAGTGCGAACAGTGCATACCAAAGGTGATATGAGAGAGTAGGTGAACAAAGTGCTTGACTTATCTGCTCTGGTGAAAATACATTGACATTTTTTTTACATTATATACAAAATCGAATCTTTTTTATTGTTTACTACTGTGCGAGGTAGCATATACAATAGACAATTTTTTTCGTATAGTTTATTAAGTTAAAGGATTTATTTTTTGTATATTACAAAACCAAGAAAAATTTTAGGTTAAAATGTATTTTCATCAGAATTATAATCGAATTTATTGAGCTACAGAATGAAGAAGAATACATAGGAGTACCTCGAGCAGCAGAGAATTCTTTGTACAGCTTTTAAAAATTCATTTGTAAAAGTACGATTTACGCATTCTAACATTTTTTTTACTAAATAATAGTTAATTTAGTGTTTATTTTCCCGCCGATCGAGTTATCTGGCTTCGAGGTATAATATATCTTTTACACGTGACATTGACTGATAGCAAAAAAAAATATCAGTAGGTAGGTTAAAAAAAAAGTTATTGTTATTCTGTTATAATCTCCATTAGTATTATTATATGCGAGGTTCTCTTTTAATACTAGTATACGACATATTGCTGTTAAAATTTCTAATTACGTTGCACGGCAGAAGGTTTCTAGCAAGCGATTGTATAGTTGAATGATAGCGTTGATTTATTTGTTTGATAAAGACGCTTCAATGATGAGGATTTTACAGTTTGTTTACGATAATAAAAATGGTGAAATATCGAGACTGTTCATATCGATTATGTAGTGGATACAATTGTAAATTATGCGTCGCATTTACGACATTATAAAGGATATTTATTATACAACAAGGCAAACAAAAAAAGGCATAATCAGAATATATTCTCTAAGGAGACTTGGAGAATAGGCAAGCAGCTATCGCTTTGCGGACATAGCAAAGCTGTAGCGTGCTTCGCATATATCTATTACAACAGCATCAATGGAAGCTGCAATTATCACATATTCCCATGGCTGTGTAAACGTACTCTAAAGCGTGGTCGACAGATTTGTCTATACAATTTAGCGGAGTAAATTCGAGAAGTTCATTTGTTAGATGGATGATACACCACTTAGATCTAATTACAGAATATCTCTATTTTTACTTACGAGTAAGAAATAAAAAAGGTTATCTTAGATTAACTTTTCAGTTTTTATAGATAGAAGCTAATTTCTGTTTAGTTATTAATTTCTTTTCCATCTTGCAAATGCATCTTCTTCTCAGATAATACCCTTTGTCAAGTCTTACCTCATATCTAGCATGGTCTCTTGCGAGATGTGCTTCATAAAATGCTTTTTTATAAACCTACAAAATAATGAAACAGATCAAATGGTTCTGTATACGCATTAAAATACAATAAACTGTCATAGCCTATTGTATTAAACAATTGTAAATATTTTTTTCTTTACAAATACAATCCGAATTTTATGGTGAAAATACGAACATTTTATTTTCTTTTTACTTTTTGTAAAAATTTCTACAACCAAGTTTATTTTTAAATTGATATTTTTTTTACAAACGCCTATCAAGAAATATCTTCTTTAATTTCTTCGTAATATTTTACAAGTCTAAAAATTTAAGTTAATCATTTTACACAATGGAAGAAACAGTCTTCAAAATATCTCCGTTCAAGTGGAATAAAAAAAAGTTCATCTTATATAGAGCGCTCTTAAATACTAAATTATCAATAGGTTAAGTCTTTTTAGTTATGATTTAAATTTTCGTGTTAATAAATAAGAGCTTTTGTTTTAGTGAAAAAGGGAAATTAAATAAATATCTGTTCACTAGCAAGACTGTCTGCGAACGGAGCAACTATCACTCGCGTTGCGAAGTAGAATATCAAGCCAAATGCTATAGATATTGGTAAAGCTGGCAGAGCTTTCTTGAATATAGCTAGCAAAAGCAGTGTCAAACACAGTCCCTAGAAAATACGAATGCATCATTAATTATTGAATTATAAAGAAATAAGTATTCAATTTTCTTTTTTATACTTACAATTAAAATAGCGACGAAACAGGCTAAAGTAGTGTTCCAGTCACCGTAACTAGAAGCTTTACCGACAAGTACTCCATAAAATATGAAATCTCCTAGTCCTAATTTTACTCCTCTTTCTTCTTGCATAACTAATCGCTGTTGATTGGCCTGTTGTGAAGCTAAGTCATCTTGCACCGTACCACGCGGATTTGGCTGGGCGTTTTCTCGGACTTCTCGAACTTCTTGGGCTCTGCGAGCACTGCGATCGGCTGAAAGGATAAACGTATATTTAGTAAGTACGGTTTAAATAAACAGCACTGTTTAAAGCTTTCAATGAAACTGAAAAAATGGAAACTGATGATTAGTACCATGTGTTTCCACCCATTCTCTCGTAAACCCACCATCTTCGGTATCACTAGATACAGAATTATTTTGATTCTGTGGCTGAACTCTGGCAGGTGACGAGATGGTATCATTAGCAGTGGCATCACCACTGGCCATTGTAGCTGCTGCTACATATCCAGTAAAACTCATAGTAAAAGCGTACATGACAGTTGATGAATAAATCAAGGCTGGGAAAATAGATTCATTTCTTTCCTGCGCAGTCTCAACCAATATTCTTAATGGACCTTTTGGTGTTAGGACAGCTATTAAATCTGATAAATAAAATAAATATTAATTTATGATATAATATATCATAACTTACTACTAAATTTACTCAAAATATTTACCCCAAATGCTAATGACTGCTAAAACAGCCCAAGCTGTCCACTCTGGTAAATATTTAATAAAAACAAGAGCCATTAAGGCAGCTATGAAAATGAGATATGCTTGTTGCAATGACAAAGGACCTTGCCAATGAATGCATACCATACCAACAACTCCAAAATTCCATAAACCAATTGCTAATGTTATCATATCCATAGGTATGTTATATGCTTTTAATACTTCTCTGAAAAATTATGATAATAAATTTATTTTCACATACTGAAAGAAAAAAATTCAAGAAATTCATATTTTCTTAAACTTACTCGCAATATAGTGACGTAAATAAAAATAGTAATATTAAAGAGCTAATAATCAACCAGGCGTGAATAGTTTTGTAAAATCTGTATTTGTACAGAACAATTAATATCACAGTCATGACAACTACCACACCCATTAATATCAGTGAATTGGCAATAGCTTGCCAGACTTTGGTGCTAGTATCTGAAGTTTCTTCATGGAATGGTGTGTACACTCTGAAAAAGTAAAATAAAACAATATTTGAGAAAATTTACAGTGCTATTTCAATGCCATTAAAAAGAAATGTGATACTTACAAATAAACACCTTTTGTAGTATAAAAATTTATTGAACTAATTGTAGCAACAACAACCAACATGCATAAAGAAACAGGAACAAATAACTTTATGACATGAACTGCTCCATATTTCAACTCTTCTTCCATTTCATCCTGTTCATTTTGATCTACTGGAGGTCTTGGTGGATTCGGTGCTGGCTGCTGTGGTTCCCTTCTAGACCTACTGCTACCATCCTCAATGTGAACCTCTGGAACACCATTCTCCATCTATAAAATGTATTTTAAGTAATAACTTGCAGCAAGTATCAATAAAGAAATTATGATGATAAACAATGATTTTCTAAAGTTACCTCAATACTGCTGGCTACTTTGGAACCTCCTTTTTTTCGCTTGACAACCAATGCTGCACTACCTGTGCGAGTCTCTGCAGCAACGTGCCCGTCCATTAGGCTGGTGTATTCGTCAGCACAGTCGAAATCACTCTCAGACATTCATCAAGTTATAAAGGACTTCTAACAAGTAGTACAATAAACTGCCTCTTGTGGCAAAAGCTTCGCTATGTAATCAGTTTCTCTATGTAAGGTCTTGCTTTGCTTTCTACTCTTTTGGTAGCATATACCTTTCATTAACCTCAATGCACCAACTCAGCAGTACTCTTAAAGTCGCAAAAAATATGCTAGGACATTGTCGTTGTTCACTGGAACTGGATGAGACCAGATGTACACTATAAAAATATAATTTTTATAAAAAAGATCGTTATTTATCAGATCCGAAGATCGAGTAGTGAATCACTTCATTTTCAACCACGCACAATGATTCCAACTTGTAGCTACCCTAGCGGTGAAATTTTGCACTTTCACTTGCTAACCGATGGTAAACTTTACCAGGTAAAGTGAAAAGTCCGTAAAGTGATAATTTTAATATTTTACAAAATTATTCAATCCATAATTTACATGTCTTTTATTATAATTTTTGGTGATAAAAAGCTTTAATAAATACGCAAAATTTATTGTTTCTGTTTTTCGATAAAAGAATGTACATATGAACAAAGTTTGTTTCAATATTTAAATTAATAAATTAAATTGCTCAACGAATGCTTTGTGAAATTATAAAAACAATAAAAATAACCGTTTATCATTTGACATCAATAATAATATAATTCCATACATAAAGTATAAAGTAATACCGGCTTTTTTTGGAGCATGAGAACATATATGTAAGTAGATGACAAATATGGCAGCATTGTTGATCAGAACGTGTTTTAAACGAAGGTAAATAATTTAGCTAAAATTAAAAATAAAATGTAGATTGTTAAAAAAATTGATTCTTCTCTACAGAAAGTAAAATTTCAATAGATTCTTGACGCACGTCATTTTTAAAAAAATGAGAAAAAAAACATAACCTAAAAAGTATCAATAACAATAAAAATTAACAATTGGAAAGAATGAAAGAATAATATTCGTTTAATCTTTTTGTTTAGTATTTCAAAATCTTTTTTATGTGATGCTTTGGTAAATGATAGGAGTGTCAAATTGAAAACTACTCTTCTGGATGTTACCTATTTACAATGCTGTTGTTATCACAGTACACCTGTTCTTTCAAAAAAAAGAAAAACTTCAGAGGAAAGAAAGAAGGTAAGATTGAGATGATTACGATTTCTATTTTAAATATTAAACTAGTTAATCAATTTATTACTTTTCATAGCTACAAAAATTAAAAGAATTGGAGATACTTAATCCAAAGAAGAAGAATGAAAAATTTGTGATCGATATATGGAGGAATATGACTGTCAAAGAGTTGGCAGCAGCATCAGATCGCAGTGTCGATGATATATTAGATGCATTATTTTTTGTTGATAATCGAAATGCCTATGAAGCAGATTCAATTTTTGAAGATCCATCTATTTTGCATGAAACTGTTAAAAAACTTGGAGGAAAAGTTAGAGTTGTTGCACCTCCTGATCAGAATAAAAACAAGGATAAAGATGAAGATACTGATGTTATAAAACGGTAATGTTATTTTTAAAAGAAATTGTCATATTTTTTTAGAATTTAGTTACTATATGTTAATGTTTTATAGTCCACCTCCAGATCCTTCGATAATGGTCAAAAGACGTCCAGTTATAACAATTATGGGTCACGTTGATCATGGAAAAACCACTCTACTAGATTCATTAAGGAATACATCTGTAGTGGATACAGAATTTGGTGGAATCACACAGCATATTGGGGCATTCAATGGTACGAAATATATATAATCCTATATAAAAAGGAAAACCTAATTTTTTATAATAAATTTCAGTAACATTAAACAGTGGAGATAAAATGACATTTTTGGATACTCCTGGACATGCTGCCTTCAGTGCTATGCGAGCAAGAGGTGCCAATGCAACGGATATAGTTATTCTTGTTGTTGCTGCTGATGATGGAGTAATGGAGCAGACTATTCAAAGTATAAATATGGCAAAACAAGCAAATGTGCCTATAATAGTTGCTATAAATAAAATAGATAAACCAAATGTGGATATTGTAAGATATATTTTTATTACATAAAAATGAAAGTAATTTTTGTCTTTCAAAAGGTACTTTTAAATTTTCAGAAAAGAACGCAATTAATGTTATCTGAACAAGGAATTCATGTCGAAGAGCTTGGCGGCGATATTCAAAGTGTAAATATATCCGCGTTAAAAAGAACCAATCTAGATCAACTAATGGAAGCTGTAGTAGCACAAGCTGAAATAATGAATCTCAAGGGTGATCCTACTGGACTTGTGGAAGGAGTTGTTATTGAATCAACTAACGATGTTCACAGAGGGAAACTTGCAACGGCTCTGATACAACGTGGTACACTAAGGAAAGGAGACGTTTTAGGTAACGATAATATAAAATAATTGATATCTTTTAAGGTGTATCAAATTTATACAAGAACAATTTTTTTTCAGTCAGTGGCTTAGCTTGGGCAAAAGTAAGGGCAATGTTCGATCACGCTGGCGCGATTGTAACACAAGCTGGACTTTCTGATGCTGTACAAATTATTGGATGGCGGGAATTACCAGTGGCCGGAGAAGAAATTTTGGAAGTCGAAACTGAGAGAAAAGCTAATATGGTAATGAGGTTCAGACAAGCAAAATTAGGTAAACAACAATCTATAGAACAAAAAATGGTCGCGGACGAAAAAGAAAAGGAACATCGAGTGGTACAGTTTATTCAATTTGAATAAATTTAATTTTGGTATTAATTAATTGATCAATAAAACATATCTGAATTGCAGGAATATGAAAAAATAGTGAGAAAGAAGCGAATACTAGGAGTTAAAAGACTTAGAAGGGAAGGCCCTAGAGAGAAAGAAATCAAAGATGATGATTTTCCTAAAGTTAATATAATAGTCAAAGGTGACGTTGTTGGATCTGTCGAAGCGATAATGGATGTTTTAGATACTTACAGTGATGAGAGTAGATGTCGGCTATCAGTGGTCCACTATGGTGTAGGGCCTGTTACAGAAACTGATATCGAATTAGCAGATACCTTTAATGGTATTATTAATCATTTAATCTCTGCCATCATAAAAAACAATTATACACAAATTAAATATTTTCAGCTCTCATATACTGTTTTAATACATCGGTTCCTCAAGCACTAAGTGGTGAAATTAGGAAAATGAATGTACCAATCCGCCATCATACAGTCATATATAAACTGATAGATGACTTGAAAATGGAAATTAATAAAAAACTTCCTTTAACCCAACAGGAGGAAATAATAGGTATAAAACAATAAACAACATTGTATTTTATACATTTATTTATAAACAAATAAAACATTCATTTATTTTTCAGGCGAAGCAACTGTATTACAAGAATTCGAGATTAACGAAAAAAGAAAAAAAATTAAAGTTGCCGGTTGTCGTTGTATAAAAGGTTCGCTCAAAAAATCAGCATTATTTAAAGTACTCAGAGATGGTGAAGTTATCTACAACGGCAAAGCATCCTCGTTAAGGCATCTGAAGGATGAAGTCGATACTATAAAGACTAATTTGGACTGTGGAGTGAAATTAGAAAATGCAGATATTGAATTCAAGACTGGCGATCAACTCATTTGTTACACAATGGTAGACAAATTTCAAGAGACTGATTGGAATCCAGGATTTTAAATCATAAATAATTAGTTTAAAACCTTTAAATCAAAGTACTGTGAGTACTTGAATATTTGTATATATATAAATATTTGTAAATAATAATCTTTCGTTTAGACTCTTATGTATTATTTGCAACATTTTAGATCAAAATCGCCATATTTTCACGTTTTAATGAAAATTCCATTTATAATTTGGAAAGTTAATTTTTTTTAGAGAAAGGAAAGTAAAAAAGGTGCTTTGTTTAAAATTAAGTACAAATTTATTTATTTATTGCTTGAGACTCCGTGGTGGCTTTTTCGCACGTACTCGTTTTAATCTTGTTTCTTCGTCTGATGTTCAACAATTTTTTCCAGTCGCTCGACTGGCTTGTGCATGCAATCAAGCGGAAGAACCTCGTAGAGTAAAATTATGCTATTCAGTCGATAGTCCTTTCACGGATTTTCATTATATGAATTTTTTCTTCTTTTTACAAATTTTATTGAGAAAGTTAATCGGCCTACTGTTGCTCGTCTACCGCGCACGAACTTTCGTGCTTCGTTCAAACGACTTTCGATATTTTAATGATGAGAATGCGTTCACTTATCCTTTTATAAGACGAAGAGAGCATCCATCTCTAAAATTTCATTTAAATTATTTCTAATAAAAACAAATAATACACTTAACAATTGGCTTAAAATGGCATTTCTCTAATACTTCGTTAAAAATATGAAATATTAAGTAATTACACGCGAATTTTTAATACAATGTGGTAGAATTACGTTTCGATGAAGTAAAGGCTGGAATACATTAAGAGAATGTGACACGTAATATAATTTGTTAAAAACTTTAAAATCAATTTTGATAAAATCATATTTTTGTCAGTAAAAGTAGAATCACGATTATGCCATTGAGTTATGCACACGGAGCGAGTATTTATGTCAGAAAATATAAATCTTCACATTTTCTTAATTGAAATAAATTTCTTTGAAATGATCGCTAAAGTAAGAATGCTAATCTTTAAGTGTGTCCCTCCGTAAAAACTTCAAAATCTCGATGACAATTATAAAATCCAACTTAAATCACAAAACTAACTGAATAAATAAAACTGGTATATTCGCACAACGAACATATAATTTCGCGAACATTTCTGCGTCGATCACTAAAAGGACTATTCGAAAAGTATGAATAAAGATACTCGACAACGTGACATTAATTAAGACGTTAACAATTTCGTTGAATTCACAATGCGTTTCTATAATATTTTTCGTCTGCGTCAACAGCCGCTCGCATCAGCTGAATGCGAATCGCCGCGAACAAAACGGCAGCCAACAGACGGAAGGGTTGACTGCCGAGGGGAGCGTATACAATTCGTAAGTACGTTATACATTAGTAGGTGCATCCGCATGAGTGACATATGCAACGACCACCCCACAGTTCCTATGTACACGCACACAGTCAATTCTCGACCGAGGATTTTGATTTAAAAAAAAAACGTTTATAACAACGAGACGTAAAATATTTACCTACGCTAGTAGCGATTTCTTTTTTTTTACAGTAACACCGCTCTTATCAGTTCGCGATATAGTATAGCACTTCAATTGTGCGCGCGGACGTGCGCTCTTAAAAAAAAAATTCGTTTTCTCCGTCCCCCTCGTCTCCTCATGAATTCTTAGTTCTCCCCGCCTCGAAGAATTAAAGATAGTAAAAGAAAACGGCGTTCAATACACCGATTCCACGTCCGTGCAAGGGGATCGAACAGCCGAATCGACGAACGAAACCGAAAGCGAAGTCTGCGCGGAGTACAACGATGTCGCCTGACGAGACTCCGCGGAGCGTGGGCTGCTCACTCGGCGCCGAGGTCGGCGCGGGCGAGGCGCGCGCGGAGCCGGTCGAGGAAGTCGAGCGCTTTGCCGACCGCGGGGCCGCCGCGGCCGCGCAGTCGCCGTTAGGAGGCGTAGGTCTCGCGGAATCGGCGCTGCAGATGGTGGTAGGCCGTCAGCACGCCCTTCTTCTTCTTCTGGAGGCGGCAGGGCGCCGGCTCCTGGCCGGCCTTCACCACCTTCGCCTCGAACGGCTCGATCACCGCGTCGCCATCCGGGTGCACGAAGAAGGCGATCGAGTGACGGCCGCGGCCGCACAGCTCCGGCACCACCACCCGGTGCTTCAGCGCCGGCAGCGCGCCGCCGGTCCAGCTGCTCAGGATGTCGCCGCTGTTCACGAGGATCGCGCCGGGCAGATGGCCCACGCGGCTCCAGCGCTCGCCGTGCGGAGTCTGCACCTCCAGCCCGCCCTCGCAGTCCTGCAGAGAGGAAAGAAAGGGGAAGAGAAAATGCTTTCGTTAGTAATTGATTGCGAAGAGATTTTCTTTTACGTGTATCGCATGTGTGTACAGATGGCTTTTTTTGCAAATTAAGATGTAGCGTAAAAAGGCAAGTGGCATTTTAATAGGATGTTCGAGATTCTGTTTTTTTTTTTAATTTCCCGTAAGATAAAAGAAAAATCAGACCTCTGACATCCTCTTACGTTTGAACCTCGGTTTGAACCAACGATTGCACTTTTAGTTTTTCCAGAAAATTTATGAATGAGAATTTTTAAATGATAAGTTTATTTTGTGCCTTGCCTTTTTCTACATTTTAAATATTTTATCATCAACTTACAGTTTTTAAAAGATTTTGTTTAAGATTCTGCAAAAGTAAAAATATATGTATACTTTTTAATTACTGACTAATTAAGGATGTAACTGCGTTTTGCCTCCTTAAAGACTAACAACAGTCAAGACTTTTAATACCAACACCATTACCCGATTATAATTATTAATGAGCAAAGATGCATGCAAATTGTATCCTAAGTAATATTATAAATTATAATTTCATAATTTCCATATTTTGAAATTCTGAACATGCAGACTGTCGATTAAATTGTAATTAATTTTTAATAATACAAAACTGCGTATTTTTCTCATTCGCTTTGGATGTTTTTTCGATTATCGGAAAATCAGGCTTCTCGTAAAACTCGGTGGCAATAAATAATAGTCATTAATACGAAATTTTTTCCTCAATTCGCGCAGCTGCAGATTAACAGACGTTGCGAAATAATTGTTATTTATGTTTCGTTTAATACGAAGATTAATAAACAAGAAGATATAAAAATAGAAAATTTTCCTCGTCTACGCTTTTTCTAATTTCTAAATAAATTCGTTTCTTCGATTCATAATGAATGTAGCCTTTCCATTCGCGTGAAAGGCAATCGACCGACTCTCGTTGATGCACCGCGTGTCGTCCTTCGATCATTCTTCAAACACGTGCTCGACGCCAATCGCGGTACAACATTTTATTGCGTAATTTGAAAATCCACTCGTATTTTGAATATACAAAACAATTTTGAAGTGAAATCACAGTTACAGCCCAGTAAAACGCAGCTCCTTTCACTCCGTCGTATTGCCGGCCGACCCATTTCATAACAATAAAATCGGCGCCGATGAACGACTTTGCCGCGCGGCGATTGCGTAAAATCCACGACGATTCCGCGGTTCGTTTTCGCTGCTTTCGCCGAAAAAAAGCAGCTCGAATCCTACGTTTGACTACGGAAAAATATCCGACTTGGCGCAAGGACGAGCCGCAAGCGAGCGGTGAGTCAGCGCGACGGCGCTTGAGGCCGAGCGCTCAATTAATTCTAGTCCGCGCACGGCGTATAATACACGCACTGTCGGCGAGTCCACGAGCATCTCCGATTATCCTTCGACCCCGAGACGCCACTTTTTTCCACTCCAGGATTGTATTCAAATGAGCGCGCGCCCAGACGGGAGAATAATTATCGAGGCATTTTTCTTGAAATTTTCCGACTCGTTTCAGGATCTCTCGTCGTCGACCGCCGACGATAATAAACATCGGATCTTTTTTGCGCGCTCCAGTCGTTACGCAAAAGCTGCCAGTGATTTACAGGATAGACGACCGTTTATTCAGAAATTCAGGTGATGTTATTTTTCTCGCTGATAACAGCTTCGTGGAGGTATAAATTTTTTTCGGATTGTAGAGAATGAGAAAAATACGAGGTAGTTAAAAAAAACGTATTATTTTTATTTGTACACCTCTACTACTGATAAAAATGAATATCCCTTACGAAAATTCGATAGCCAGCTCTTACGGCCCACCGCAAGCTCATCATGCACCCACGGCAAAGCTCCAAACTTACCTGGATCACTGGAGGAGTCTTATCGCGGTTTAAACGAGCGCGCAGCGAGATTAAAAGCAGTGCGAGGAAAGCGCCCGAGCCGAGAAGCTCGATAGCAAGCCCCTGATCAGCGATAAGACTAATAGAGAAAATCGGCTCTGCCGAGACGTACCTGGGCGAGGAGAGTGAAAGTGCCGTAGTCGCAGTGGGAGCTGCAGCGCGTGAGGCCGGGCTCCGGTGCCCCCATGGGCGGGTAGTAGAGGAGCTTGAGGGTCGACTCGTTGCCCGGCTCCAGGATCTTGGCGTGCTTCGACAGCAGGAAACCCGGGGGTCGCTCCAAACCCACGGCCAGGGCCTGCATTACAATACGCGAAAGAGACACGCCCGCGTTCGGGCATACCCATTCTCTCTTTTAGCCATTTCTTTTCTCTTTCGCTTTGCTTACGTAATAAACGCTTTGATCGTTTTTTTTTTTTTATTTGATCGTTTTTTTTTTAATCAAAGCACACGTACGGTGAATAGCATAGCGGTCAATTGCTTGAGGTCCCGCGAGAGTTCCTGGACGGCGTTGTTGAATCCCGGCACCTCCTCGTCGGGCATGGGGCCGCCGCCGCCCGTTATGCTGAACGAATGCCGCATCTCCGACTCCTCACCGCTCATTCTGCAAGCAGTTCGGGACTTGAGACTTGCTCGGCGGATTTTTTTTTTTTTTTTTTTTAAGTCGACGGTTTCGATTCATGCGACGAGACGGTAGGCGCGCCGGAGTTTTTTTTTTTGCTCTCGGATTGATCTTTTTTTTATTCCCGGTTTTGTTTGTTTCAAGCTCGAAATTACCTCTCGATTCCCGGTTTAACGTAGCCGTTGCGCGAGCCCGACGCGCGCTCGTACTTGACCCGGCTCTCCTCCGGGAGCTCACAGAACTCATCCATTGCTCTGTACACAGCCTTCAACTGCAACAAAAAAGAGTCGATGATTAGGAATTTTTTTTAAAACTTTCTTGTATAGTTACTTTTTATGAGAAAATGGAAAAAAGATGAAAAATATTATGTAAATTTATAAAAAGGTTGAAAAAAGAAAAATTCCAGTCGGATGAAGGAGTTTTTTTATTTCTTTTTTTGTCAATTGAATCAATGATCTGCTGCAACTTCGAGTCTCGCATTAAAATATAAAAGGAAGACTTGGAATTTTAAGCACGCAAACTTATCGAAGTAGCGTTATCGAGGCTGGAGAAGACAATATTTGGTAAAAGAGCATCGCGCGTAGTCTGATAAAGTCAATATAGTGCTCGAGCCGAGAAAAGTCAGCTCATTTTACTGTATAAGTAATGGGTACGAGTTTGTGATTCTCAGCATCTGCGCAAATAACCGGTAGCCATCCGCCGTCTATATTTGCCTGCCTTATCGTACGGGTAACAGAGCCCGGACCCCCACTACCCGTCGACGACACGTTCCTCGATCGAATGAATAAGCTCATCTGTATAAATATAGCTTTTCAACCGTGAGAGCTCCTTCAGTATAATTGCGATGTACAAAACTTCAATTTATTATTTTGTAATTAAGACAATTTCATTCAATTTTTTTAAAGCCCTATTAATAAAGATGAGTAATGTTCAGCAAGTTTGTAATCTACTCGAAATGAAAATATAATTCGTGTCTCATAAGAAACGTATTTGATTGATCATCGATATCTAGACTGCCTGCCTCCAGGTTGATCGATAACGGTCGTCAGCGTCGAAGATTTAGGCAGCGGCTACTCATAAAAAGGCTATAGAGCTGACCGTTAACGCCTGAATATCGAATGGTTACATCGCGTGCCGCGTACACGCCGCGGAAGCGCCGATCTGTCCATTGTGCAAAATCGCCTCCGCCCTCGTTTTTGTCGCGCCACTTCGCATAACGAGACCGGCGCGGCGCGCAAAAAAATTTACACGGGAGGATTTCTTTTTTTTCCCCGCGGAGATGCCCGCGCGTCCGCATTAGCGTCTCGTTTTTCGAGCGAGCGAACCGGTTCCTCGGCCTTTCTTTCTTTATCCGACGAAACGCCATCGCGCGCATTGAACATGATTCAGGAGCGACGAACTTTCAATGCGATTCGCAAAACCTCGGGTATTAGGAAATCCCGCTGAAGACGCTGGATGTATAGGATATATATCATTTACCTTGAATTTTATAACAGTCCGTATTAGCATTTTCGAAAGCGGCTTGTTTTCCTTCGTGCGGCGCCACGGAAGAAAAGATTGAGTTTTAAGTGATTTAAATTAAGCCGAAAATGATGATCGAGGGGAGTCGCGATTTTGGTTTATCAGGCGTGCGGGGCACGCGTCGGCGCTCAAATTGACTCGGACTCGATTACTCGCGAACGGACGAGCAACAGAAGTCTTTTATTGAGATTAACATGCGAATGTATAAAGTGCGCGAGCGTCGGAATGGCTCGTTATAAATTCATATTAACTGCTTGTGCCACGCGAATTTACCAAATTTTCATCGACGCTGCGCAGCCACGTGTTGGAATGACGAAACGCGTCAATTTTTTAACGCCTCTTAGATAATTTGTGATCGTTGCGCAAATCATCGATAGTCCTTCACAATCCTTTTATAACTTTTTTTAATTCTTATAGCACGAAACATATATTGATTCTCAACAAAGATTTTTTTAATCTTGCTTTGAAAATGAACGTTTGACGTAAGTATATACCGTCAATCAAATGATTATTTGTAAAAGTTATCGTACCCGATCATCTATAAGGATTGCAGTTCTGAAGTTCGAGCGAATTTTTAAATTAAATACAAGAAGTTTCGAGATTTTCTAGAATCTTTTGCAGAAGCGAACTCGTCGAGCTTCTTTCAGCGTGAGAATGAGCGAGGAAAGGCTGGGCGGAGGAAGGCCGAGTTTATATACGTGTATTCCATCTGCTGCACACCGGCTGCATATTGCCGGGACATTATAATAAATACCTAGACACGACCGGACGAGTCCGCTGGAGCAGGTAGCTTCACGAACGAGACTCCATTTGCGGTATTTTATGTTTTGCAGCTAAGGAACCGTATACGCAACGCTTAAAGCGCGCCTGCAATCTTGAATGCCGATGAATTTTTTCCGCGCATTTTTCAAAATGCCTTTACGACAGTTTCCTTTTGAAAAATTATAGTCGAGCATTCATTTACATTTGCCTTCGACGCAACGAAGTGACGTAAACGTATTACATTCATAGACGTATACGCGATTAAGCGCGAAAAGTTGAACTAAAAAAGATGTTCGATCACGATAAAAGTTTGCTTTACATAATTCATTTGGCAGGATTACGGCGAATATTACGAGCGTTCATCGTGACGGAGTGACTTTCAGCGTCGATCCATCACACATCGGGTCGCGGAGGAACGAATAAACTATTTCCGGAGCGCGCGGGGCGCAAAGCGACGAATCCGAGCCATTTCCTGGCGCGGTCCCTCCGAGCCCTCCCGCTTTAGCTGCGCAGCCCATAAATAAAAGCGCAAAAAAAGAAAGGGCACGAGAAGCGCGCGCGTCGGAGATTTACGCGGGACCGAGGCTCCTACGCGAATTCTTCCGGCCCTTCGTTCCCCCCACACCCTCGGGCCTTCTTTTTTTCTTCGCGAGCAAGGGAGCGCCGATCGGCCAATTTATTTTGGCCGGCGACGCGGCCTCCTCTATTTCTGCGCGATCGCGCCAATCTTCCGGGGGATCGAGGCTGTTCACCCTGAGCGGAGGGGAGGGCGTTTTAAGAAACGAGCAAAACGGCCGAGGTGGAGGGCCCCGCCAAAGAAACCCTGGCAACGACGCGTCATCCCGCTGCAGCCGCGCGCCACTGTCTTTTTATCCCTATGCTGGTTTCGACACTTCGCTGCTGCCTCGTGCACTTTTTGTCCTTTTTCGAAAAATTCCGAGACGACGACGTGCGCGCGTGCTCGGATTATTTTCGGGGGAATCTCGGTGAACGATTGCTGGGGGACGCGCCTCCTTTCACTGCTATTCTGAGTTTCTGCTTTCTTTCAATTTTTTTGGACTATTTAAGGTTGTTTATTTACTTTTTGATGGTACGCTTTTACGCAGCTGTGCTATACATTTTTTTTAGACATTGCCTTCTTAAATTTACGTGGTAAATTCTCCTGATAGATACATTGTATATGTAAAATTATTTTACTGTGCGTGTAAATGTAAATAATATTTTGTGTTTATATTTGATCGTTAAATTTTATCGTACTATGAGTCTTGCTCTGGGATTACATTATTCGTTGCCAGGATGGTAATAAGAAAATTTCCAGTGCTGTGGTCTATAAAATTTCATGATTTACGATAAAACTTAAATCAGTTTACAATATAAAATGCTCACGCGGCGTGTGAAAATAAAAAAATACTTTCATCGCTTACATTTTATTTGTACAATCATGGTCTGCCTCGTGCGCCGATCTTAGCAACGATAAGGTATTTTATACTGTCAGTATTGTGATCTTTATTAATCGCTCGACTAAACACTCGTTAAAACTTTATTACATGTATATCATGCTTATCTATACTTAATTGAAAAAAAAGATGTCACTTGCTTTATTACATCCCCGTGAATCGTAAACTTTCACACTTTATTATCATCATCATCATTCTTGTTCAAACAGTTACGCAACGAATTCAAAAAAAGCATAAACATACCCTCTTTCATTAATCCACGCGACAGAAAATTGATTCCATAACTCCTATCACGTAACGACGAGATCCAACGATCATCGTTCCGACAACCGATAAGGTTTTTCCGTTAAAAAAAAAAAGAAAAAAAAAAACGGGGGATCGACAGGAAAGTGTATAATATGAGTCACGGCGATCGCGGTCTTTATAGAAACTAACTCGGCCGCGACTATCTCCTGGTGTGCAGCCGATAAGCCGGGCGCAAGGTCAATGCACAACCGTGCGTCTTATCGTCTCTCCTTCTCCTTGGCGTCGATCGCAGCGGCTCTATCGCGCCTCTTTCACCCGGCGCGCTTGTGTAATAATCCACCTCGCACGCGCGTCAAGCCCGCGCGCTTTCGACGGCTTTTTATCTCGCGGCGTCGCGCAATCGCACACGCTTGGCGCTTTGCGAAATCGCCGCGGAGCTTTTGCCTTTCCAGAATAAAGATACAGCTGAATAAGACCGCAGATACGCCGCGCGGCGTCTCTTTGTTGGGGAAACAATGAATCGGCGATTGTACCGCGGAGTTTTGTTATGCACACAAGCGCGCGCCGACGATCGGATCCCGGTAATGATAATGAGGCATCTCCAGCTGATTCGACGAAAGCGCAGCAAGAAGGCGAGTTACGAGGCTGCAAGCGGATGCAAGAAAGGGAGGGGTAGGGAGCGCGCTGTGCGGTATTCGCTCGCTCGCTTACAAAGTGCCTCACCTTGCAGTCGGGAATGCCGTGGTTCACCAGGAGGGCGAGTCCCTTCTCGGCGAGCGCCTGAACCAGCTTCGTCGCGACCTGCTTCACCACTCCCTTCTGCGGGCATCTCTCCGTGCCTGCAACAAAAAGACCAACGCGTTCAGTTAAAAAAAAAACATTTTTACGCTCAAACCAGATCCTCGTTAACGCTCGTTGGCTTTCGCCGAGCGAAAGGAGCCCTTTTCAGGGTGCTCGCGGCCTTCTCCTCCCCCCCCCCCCCTCTTTATTATCTCCGCCTCTCTTTTCCTTCCGGATGGAGTGATGTCGGCGAGATTCCGCGTAACGGGGCTTCTTGTAAAAGCGCATCGGACTGATGTCCGATTTTAATTTTGAGGCTAATTGTGTGCGCAATGAAAGTCTTCATGCTGTAATGCACTTTCTTTAATGTTAATGGGACTTGTCGTGCACTTTTTGGATATTTAATTAAAAAAAAACTACTTTTAAAAATGTCTATAGCGTGTTCTGAAGGAAACTTGAAATATTAGTAAAAAAAAAATTCATAAATTTTCATGATATATGTGATAGAATGATTAAGTGGCACTTTTCATATGCATGTTTATCTTTTTTAGAACAAACCTGAATAAGTAAACTATTGCACTCGTAACATAAAAAAGTGAAAAACAATCGGGCTTAGAGTGCTTTTTTCTGAAACGGAGTATTTGTTCACCCGAAATGTTGTGACTTTTCGCGTTTTCCATTATTCCATATTACGAGAGTACAGTATTATTTCAGGTCGCGAAAGGCCAGTTATAAACGATAGAAATCCTTAATTTATAAAATTTCGAAGTAATCAACACTTAAAAGTATTCATCAATTAGAAGAAAGGAAGAGCGCGCTTGCTCTCGTGAACAATTTTACGGTATAATGAAACTCGAGCATCATACGTAATCCGCGACGATTTCAGCGGAGTAGACGACGCGCAGACGGTCGAGTGGCGCGTGGGACGCACTCCGGTGCCGGCGAGCTTTCGAGCGCAGATAGGTGCGAGAGCGCCGGTAATAATAGAAGCGGACGGAAGGAGAGCAGTGCGTTTCACTCGTCGCCGACTTTTACACCGCGCGCCGAGTGCAGCGCGAGCTTTCGAAGCCGTCCTCTCGATTTCGCGATCTCCTCGTAACCGCGCCGGCCAATCGCTTTATTAACGGGCTTTTAAAGCGCCCGTCGGTTCCGCGCGTTAAACAGCCCGATAAAACGCGAGTCGCGCTCTTTGGAGCGAGCCGGGGCTCCTTTCGCGTCGCAGTTATAAAACCGAAGTGTCCGCAGTGAGTTCGGATAATAAAAGGTTACCCATTGGCGAGTCGAGTTCTACTTTCCACGTGGTATAACGTAATATCGGAGCGCGTATTTTGCCATCTCCTTAATAAAAACGTATACGGCGCGGATTTATTCCTTTGAGCTGGATGAGTGTGACGCGAGATGTGGAGGACTGTTATGAGTCCTCGACCACTTTCTTCCGTAATTCGATATAGTCCGCCGAAGGAGAAAGCTTCATTGACGAGGGTCGGATTATTTTATACGAAAGACATTTCTGGGGGAGAAGATAAAAGCTTTTTTCGGGTGTCGACTTAACGTGCGTGACCATAATTCCTGAAAGCTCGACCCTCTTAGTGATTGAGAGCTTTTCCTGCAATGAAAGATTTAGCTGAATGGACGCGGACATAAAAGTATAAAAATACATTCCAATCATTTCCGACAGCTCAATCAATTAAGTCGCAGTTGCGGCCCTTTCCTTTCCTTTATATTTCTCAGTGCTACGTGAAATAATAAAAACTTAATTAACGCGAAAGTGTATTATTCCACCCGTATGCGAGACGGTACATAGATAAAGTTGACCCACATCCCGCGATGACTCGCAGCTCCCGACTTCACCTATATTTACGCAATTTTAAAAACAGCCGCAAGCGCACCTGTTGCTCAACCGCGTCACGATCGCCGATCCGTCTCAAAAAACTCCCCGGGCCAACCGTCACGAAACTCGTCTCCTACGTATATATAATTACCACCTTCGCCGACGTACCTCCGCCCGCGTGCGCTTGCGAAACCGGAGTCATCTCCGCGGGCGCGCGGGAGAAAGAGAAGGCGCGCTCGCACCAGCTCGAATGTGGATCAGGGCAGCGCGCCAAATTGAGGGCGAGGCGCGCACGCGGCCCTCCTCCCCGGAGCTCTCCTCTGTCGTACGCGCCGAGCGTGTCCATCCTCGATTTTTCGGGGCGTACGGTGCGCGCTGTCGCTTTCACCTGTCGCGCGCGCGCCTCCGGCTCGCTCTCGTTTCCACGTTTGTTTATTTAGTCTCACTTTCACTCGGCGATTAACTTTTCTCGCGCGATATCAACCAGAGTCCTCACGACTTCGCGAGCATCGTCGATCCGCTCGCGGCTGGAGCTTCCGCGAATCCAAGGGTCGGAAATAGAGCGACTGCTCGATTGGAGAGCCCGCGTATTTTTATACGGCGCACCATGTCGCCGCCTTTGGTTTTCCGCGAAGCCGGCCGCCGCGTCGGTTTTGATCGGGAAACTATAAGGGAGGGAGTTACTCATCGGCCGGAACTGCGGAGCGATGTATTTTTGGATCGCTTTTCATTTATGCGCGCGAGCGCGCCTCTTTGTGAATGGACACGCGCGCGCGACTCGGACGAGCTCGATTGAGTCGCTTCGCGGGGCAATCAAACGGCTCATTGTACGCGTTCAAACGCCTCGGCCGTTCGTACCACGTTGCCAGGCTGTTAGATTAGTTTAAGGCCTGGCTAATTGAGAATAACTCCGCCGATGATTACTTGGAATGGTATAATTGATTATTTTGTCGAGGGCTTAGCTTGTCATTTCGTTAGTCTGCGCAGGCGCTCGATAAATAAATATTTCTTCTGAAGCCTGCAGTTTATGAATGATGATCCAATAATGCACCTATCGCAGAACTGTTTAAATAAACGCCAACAAGCAACCAAATTTATTACTAGTTTGCAGTTTTAATTTCATTGATGAATTTAATTACGATCATCGTTATCGTAATTGTACTATCAATTCTATAAGAACTCGTCTGTGAAATTGAAAAAAATTCTCAAAAGATACGCGCGGAGTTTTATAAAGTATAAAAAGGAGCTAATGGCAACCTGACACAAGCGTGAAAATTGCGGCGCTCGGCAGCGCTCAATTAGCTCGCGCCTCGCGAGCTCGTTCCATTACCGCGGCGACGCCAGCGCGCACGCGCACGCGATCGGACAATGGGTCGCGCGCGTTGTAATTATCGCCACGTGGGAAACGGCATTTTCCGTATTTTTTTATATCCTTTCGCACGTTTCCGTCGCCTCGATTAGGCCTTGCGGTCGTTTCGTCGGAATCGCCCGGGCCGTCGTTTAACGAGGCGAAAATGCTCGCGCGTTTTGATTGAGTTAAACAGGAGTGCGGGACATACGTCGGAATTACGACGCTCACGAGGAGATTCTTCTCATCTCGTACGTCATTTGCCGCGCACGATTTGATCGGTGTACGAGGGTCCGCTGGGAGTCACAATATTCGGTGTGTACAAAAGTGACGTCGTTTCAATTTAATCTGTAAAAGATTAAATATTGGGTAATTACAAAATTTACTTGTAAAAAGAGTTAAACATTGCACATAACGCACATGCCTTTGTGAACGTTGTGCAACATAATTTATGTTTGTAATTGCTAAATACTGTATTGTACAGACAATGAATTCAATAAATTAAAAAAATGAACATCGATCATACATCGTTTAACAATGCATTTATTATATTGTTATCACACTTATACACTGTAATCAATTATGACTCCACGACATTCAAAGCCGGGCTTATCAAATCGTTCAAATTAATTATCCATCTTGCAGAATCAATCAAATGCTGTAAAGAGCACTTTGCGTGCAAATCCACAAAATTTATCAACTCCAAATTGCACGGTATAAAAAAGAATCGACGAAAGTGACGTGAGCGATCGAACTAGGCGACTAGCAGACGCTCGGCGACTATCGATCCTCATCTGCGCGACGTCCGGAAAACTTTCCGCCGAAGAGCGCGCGCCGATAACGGACGGACACACTCGCGACCGCGGAGACAGATTGCGGATCGGCCGCGATAGCGTCGACCCCGACGACGTCTGTTTTCGCTCTCGCCTCGTTTCTTTTTTCACGTTTTCGCGCGACTCGGCGCTGTTTTTCTCCCGAATCGCGCGTAATCTTGACATTGCCCTTGACCGGTGCCGATGCCAAGGAACTGCAACAGATTGAATTTCAAGGCGGTGCGAGGTACATTTGAATTTCAGTCTTCCCGCGTCGACTCGTTTCTCTTGCGAGTTCGATCGATAACGATTTGTTTTTCTTTTTTTTTAAAGATTGCATGCTGGAGAGCGAGGATAAGCGTGTTTGTTATTGAAATTTTCGGTCGACGCACTGGGGCTTGAAAGGGCTGCTTTTTGCGTAAAAGAAAAGTCGGAGATTAGCCGCAGCTCGGCACAGTCATTCGTCATAATTTCGATATTACGGATATCTAATCGTAACGGGGCGGCTTTGGCTGATAAGAGTTCGCGGTGAAAACGATCGGCGAACGGGAAGTACCCGAGACCTATGTTTGTTGCGCAAAAAGCAACTATTCTGTTGCGCGACCGCGTGGGCTTGATTTAAGGCGTTTACGACCTACTTTCCTCCTTCGTCCGGTGCTATATCGTTTCTACGTAGGTTTACTAGTTCTTTTTGTTTTTATCACTTTTCCGTATAGCGATGGGGTAACAATTCTACCGATTCAATTTTCATTTAAAATTATTTTAATTAATTTAATAAATAAATTTTCAAATACCTACACCTATCCATTTAGAATTTCTAATAGGTATTTCGTTTTTTAAAGTGTCTCTAATATGCTATTTTTTTGTCGATCGGTTGACTCACACGAATCTATTGTCACCGGTCGTTTTAAAAATAGTAGAGTCGATGAATGCGATCCTTGAAGTTTGTCCTCTCTGGCGCGCACGCGGCTGCGCAAAACGGAAATCCGCTTTTGCATACGCGCGGTACGTAGTGCGCTTGATGGGCATCGCGACGCGTGCGGACGGTGTTTTTCCTGCCGCGTGGCGCGCGCGGCATTGAATTATGCAGATATATCAATAATTCGCCTCGAGACGAGCAATACGCTCGATCACTCTTTTGTTCGCCGTGCGATAAGCTCCACATAAGGCACTCTCGATTTGGCGCCACGCTCACCCCTCGGCTATCTCGCGTTTCCCGGGCTCTCGAGGAGCGTGCCATAAATTATCATCGACAACACAAGGCTTTCCTCGTCTTCTCGGCTCATTATCGCGAGGCACGCGATCCCCGCACGTGAAGATTGTATTGTAAAGAGCGCAAGAAGAGACTCGCGCGCTTGGCTCGCGGGGCCCGAAAGCGAAGTCGCCCGATACGTTCGAATCGCGAGCTCCGAGGTGAAGACGAATCTAATTTATTCTAATTGCCTCGAATTGCCGTTTCGCTTGGGTGAGTCAAGGTCCCGGCTCTGATCGAATCGGTCGAGTCGTCGGGACCATCATCATCGGGCGGCTGCGCACCTCCTCTTCCCCATATGCGAGTAGCGTCACGCGCTCATCTGGAAAAAACCAGATTTAAGAACCCCGGCCCCGCGGCTCCTTTCTACAGCCTCCTCCTCGCTGGGACCATCGTATTTTTGCCGCTTAATCGTAGCCTCTGCTCGTCGAGGAGCAAACGCGCGAAGATCGCTCCCCCGAGTCACATGTTGCGATCGCCAAATTAACATCACCGAGCTTATCTTACAACAACAATTTCGCCGCGGCGGGTCTTAAAGGTTCGGTAATTCAGATAAGGAGTCACGCGCTAATACGGGCTGTATAAAATCGGAATAACAAAAGGCACGTGATTAGGAGTAAATCCCGTGATCGGGACGATCGGCTCGACCTTGCGCTCGGTTTTACGTTCCTCGATTCGAGAGCGTCGGGAATGTCGGGAGCCGCGACAAAGGGACGCGCGGAGTTATATATTTGCCAGTCTGGCGAATTCGGGACCGCGCGCTTAAAAGTAGCTCTTTTACGAATGGCCCGTGTATTAAACTGCGGCCCCGCGCAACTAGGCGAGTGTGTATTTATGAATTTTCTGCGCACGGCGCGAGCCGCGCGTATTTATACATGCACCGTCGAGCCGCGAGAAAGTCCATCTCGCGATAAATCCTCCTCCGGCGAGCCCGATCGTCGGGCTCCTCCGCACACTGGAAGCTCGGGACGGCGCGCCGATTTATGCTAATTGCAAAGCGCGAACGGTGAAAGCTTTTCGGGCTGTTCATTATTTTCTAGTAGAAAACTTTGCGTGTTCGACTTCGAGAAATTACAACCGCACTCGATCACCTTTCTCGAAACGCCAGTGCGCGCTCGAAGCGAACTTGCACCGCGAGAAATCGCGCGGCGCTAAATTTTGTTTTTCTTTTTTCTTTTTTAAATGTGAAACTGCGAATATAGCGTTAAATATTCGAGAAACCGCACGAGCGAGTCGAACAATGAGCGCAGTTTTACCGCGGCAGCGCGAAAAGCTCGGCTTCGCGGAAAATTCGCTCGGCAGTTAGTAAACGCTCGGCTAGCGGCGAAAAAATGCGAAAAATGCGCGGTCGCGTTCGTGCGATAATGGCGCGCAGGCGTTTCCATTATCGACGGGTCTTTTTTCCGCGCGCCCGCGCGCCACCTGAAAATATCGCGTCGCCGCTAATTAAGCTCTCCCGCGAGCGCCTACTGCAGGGGCACCCGTTCGCGGACTATTACGTCACGTCGCATTCCTCCTACTATTGTGGAAGCACGCATCATTCACGTGAAGAGTGGACTCTCGCACGTGTTCTCTTTCTCTCTCTTCTCCCGTTCCGCTCATTAAGGGAGCCAGTCGTGTTTTTTTTCCTCTTTTTCGACTGTTATCATCGTATGTATGTATTGGGGGCGGTGATGCACTTCCGGCTGTCTAGGAATTAACGCGTAATTGTTCCAAGTGATTCATTACCTTGTGCAAGGAGCGACACTTTTTCGACATTAAACATTTTACATTTAATGACTGCGGCTTTTATTTTTATTGTAGTAAAATTTGGACGAATTGGACACTGCAATTAGAGCTCGCAATCGCAAAGTTGTCATAGCTACCGAGATTAAATAAAATTACCGTAATTATAGTTGACACGACCATAATAAACTCTAACATCATGTCTAAGAATTACACAATATTTGCGGTCCTTTTTAACAGAACAAAAGGCATTAAATTTGATTTTTTATATAATGTAGTACGCTAGTTAATGTATGCTTAGTTAATTTTGAACTAAAAAAAATTGAATGGAAATCATAAGCTACAGAGAACTGCGTAGTTTTACTTTTAATTAAGCTTCACATCAGCTGTGCAAGTTTTCATCCATTATTATAATTTAAACTGTTGCCTGCAACATTACATTCATTAATGAATCAGCCGCGATAATAAAAGATCAAAGCAAGCGTGCGTAAGCTAATTTTCGCGGATAAGTCTCTCAAAGGTGTGTTTCCTCAAATTAGCGTGTAAAGTCGTGGCGAAAGGATTACGATTCGGACACCAAAAAGGAGGCAATTTGAACGGGGACGATAAAAAGTGGAAACGCCGCGGCATTGCGGTGGCACGACCGGGCGTTTGCGATATGCATTAGCATGCTCCGCGAATTAGGATGTGCCTCACGCGCGCGAAAGCGCAAATCCCCGATTTCTTTTATCGGCACTTTGCGGCGCACGCGGCCATTACAATGCGGACGGGCGCATTAAAATTTTTAATCCCATGGAAATCGCCCGCCGAGGATATTGGATAACGCGCGCGCTGCAGGCCAAATAAAAATAAAGAGCGCGCGTCCGCAGAAACGATTATAGCGCATATACGTTCGCGGATCTCGAACTTTTTCTGGGTATTCCGTTTCGTTCGCTTCGGAGGTGTATTTGTTTACACGGCGATTTTTTTTTTCTGTGACGTGTCTCGAGCCATTGGCTCTACGTTGGGTCAAGTCAAACGGTTCGCCGGTATCGAATTCAGGAAGTAAAACCGCTACGGGAGCTACCTGATATAACTGTAGTCTATTAGGCATTTTGCACGTTTTATTTTGTAATATACACGCCTCGCCGATTGCTCTTTTTTCGTTTCATTTCAAAATGCAAAACCACGGGATTTTCTAACTGTAGCTCGAGCGAATAAGTGGTTAGCATAGATTATAAATAAGTGGCTGTTACTGTAGAATTAATTTAGTTCTATTAAAATTCAGTAATAATGAGAAATTTTTTGTAGCAAATAAATTTTTACTTCTATTTCGTTTTAAGATGCATTTGTTAAGAATTTGAAAACATTTTTTGTCTAACTGGCATGACAAGTAGGTCAGGTGCGGGTGACCTAGATGATAAGATTTGATAAGGCACGGTATGGATTATTTGACGTAGTCAATGGTAGTTGTGCAATGGTGACAAAAAAAAATTTGTTTCATTTGAAATAACTAAATATTTGTCCGGTTGTTAATCATTTTAAGAAAATGTAATCAGCTTTGTCTCCCGACTGGAGAGAAAAATAATGAAAATACCTTCATTGTTGTGCGTAATTTTTACGTTACGAAACTGCAAAAAAGGAGGTCGTAAAAGAGTGAAATCAGCGCGGGGAAGATTAAGCACGCGGTTGAATCTTCGTAATTCCTCGTTCCGCTGTGATGCGCCGTGTAAACTCGTCTTGGTCACAGAGACGAAATCATGAGAGCAACAGCTGATCGGACGTCCGTCTTCGATAAAAACATACACACACGACGTTTGCGTATTTTCCCTTCGTGGTTAGCTAATAAACAGTAATGTTCCATCTATTTCTCGAAGATTATAAAAAGATTATCTATCTAAGAACATTGTTCATCTTTAATAAACCGCAACAATAGGAAATGTGTGATTAGCAGCAATTACAACGCAATAATAATATATTTTTTGTTGTATTTCCTGGTTCGAGAACAAAATTATTAAATGCCGACTCGGGATATAACATTGATTGACAATCGACTTATGAATTAATACGTGATTAAATAATTAATAGAAAAAAATGAGAAGACTGACGTTATCGCCGTAATACTTTTGGAATCCTGATGTTAATCTGAACACTTTTTTCCCCTTTACCAGACCACCTTTTTTCCGGCGGGCTGCGCAATCACCGGGAAAAAACTCGAGCAAGAACAAAAGTGAGATAACTGAAATTAAATCACAAATCGAACGGCGATTAATCGGGAATGCAGGCAATGAAAATCGCCGAGATATTACGAACGGCGCAAAACATCGGCTTTGTTGGTAAACACACGGCGGCGGTGCGCTCGCTATGCATTTCCTTCGATTACCCCAAAAAAAAACTTCAAGATCGAAAATTACACGGATGATAATCGACGCGGAAAAAAGCGATTACCGGGCGGCGCGTGGCTTTTTTTTCTCGTTCGGCACACATACACCGGAGACCTTGAAATCGATCTGAGACTTGATAAGAGGCGAGCGGAAACCGCGCTGACACGCGGATCCCGCGGTTCGACTCGAATCGCCTCTAATTATGAACATATTCGGGCGCTCGAATTTCATGGCTGCCGATTCCATCCTCGGCGCAATAAAATAATCAAGGGAATTACGAAAAAGCACTTTCGGAGTGCACGCAAAATTTCGTAGTCGCTAGGGTCTCCGAGAGTAAGAGACCGCTATGTTTGCACGCGAATTTGCCTGGAATCGGCTGCTTCAGATATTTGCCTTTCGTCAGGTGCCGAGGGAGATCGGCGACTTGACGAGGAGGCGGATAATTCAACACCGACGGACACCAGAAGCCCACTTCATGTGACTCCCATCACGTGGGGCGGAAATCCTCCGCTCGAAAAATTCTCACCGGAGCCGCGTGACGCGCTGCTGACGAGGAGCATTGCGCGGCGCCAGGTCGCTTCCTCAAGGAGTCGGAATTTGCAGTACTTAGGAACGTTCGGGCCGCTCTGCCAATTGATGATGGGAAGCCTAGCGAAAGAAGAACACCGGCAGCGTGTCGCTCGGATTATTTCTGTTTGTTCTTGCCATTTGGCGGCTGGGACTAAACTCGTTTCCAGGTGGAAATTGCAAATAACTGTCGCGGAGCGATGGACGTTTTAATTGGTTGTAAATCAGTATGAAATTGAACGTTAACTAATGGGAAAAATTAAGCAAGCGTGATGTGGTTAATTTGCGTCGGAATGAAAACTGAATTTTAAATTGAGTGATTTACATCCTGTAGCGTTTGATGTTTTTTCGTCGATTTTCGTGTTTTCCGTATATTTGCCTTCTTTTCATTTGAATTAACTAGCGTGAATTGCTTCGCGTTGACCATAATATTTAATGACAAGCTCTCTAATTGCTGAGTAGAATTTCAATTTAATATTTCTAACAGGAAAATCACTGTACATCTACATTTTTCGACCTTTATTTATAAAAAGTCATATACGTACCTAAAAGCTGTGCTGCACGTTTGAGCAGCTAAATAAGGCTCTACTCGAAAAAGAATCTTTAAAAGCGAAAAAGAGAAAGATGTGTGAAAAACAGGACGCGCAAAGAGAAGTGCGGTTCGACAGAAGGAAAGTCGAAAAGGCCAAGAGAAAGAGAAACAAGACGAGCGTTTCCTGTCCAGCTGGAAGCGCGCACGCGCGTTCTACGGGTTAAAATGTTGCCAGCTGCGACGAGGCGATAAAAGGCCTCTTTTTCATTCGGCTTTTTTTCGCCAGGCTTCAGCCTCGTCTCTCTTGCCTTTTAACCGCCTCTCTTTTGTCGCTTCCTAAGTACACGGATAACGAACTCTGTCATTTTGTCGGTCTCTCGAGGCGGAAGCTATTTCAGATTCCAATGTCGAGCATCGGTGCTCATTGTGCAGTCGGAAGCTCCCGGAGTGTCTTCGGATGTTTCTTAGCTGGACATACTTCCATTCAGTCGTTTGCATAATTAATACAAAATAGCATAGTCACCAGTAAGTCTCTTTATCTTAACGATTGCTACATTTTGATTTCAGTATATTTTGAATCATAGTTAGTATTGTTTTGAATTTTTATTATTCATTTAATTGAAATGAACATGCGAAAAAGTCTTTGAAAAGACATTTGCAGTAGTGTAAGCTGAGCAAAGGGGCAGTAGAACAGTGGTCAACGGCATTCTTGCACGAGCTGTTATATACCGTTCCTTCCGCGCGTCGCATTTTACAATTGAAGATTCAATTAAACGTACCGAGCGAACGGCGATAATTGGATTCGCAATTAAGCTGAGTAATTTCGCGGAAATAGCGATAAACGTCGAGTGAATCATGTGTGTGCGTAGCCACGTTCGACTTTATCAGATTCAAAATGACTTTAGAGTCCCTACATTATGCGCGCAAGTTAGAGTACGCCCGTGTCAAAGATTATAAGCGACTGCCCATAAAGACTTCGAAAACGTGATCTACGCCTTTTTTTCGGTGCGCCGCGCGTACTGGTTGGTTGAATATACGTCACAAGTTGGACGCTTGCAATAAATTACCACGTTATCGCAGCCAGCTTCATCGTATATTTCTATTTCTAGGACGCAAAACGCTGCTTGACGGACGCGCAAGAAAAATCCTCGCTCAATTTCTGTAACGAATAGTATCTAATTATCGCAAATAAGTCGATTCCAACTAATCGACATTCAACAGAAATCCAGCCACCTGTCCACACATACAGAAGCTCTAACTCAAGCCGCAAAGAAAAAATTCAAATCGCTTGATTCGAGTATAAAATTAGCGCAATACGTTAAAAAGAGCTTCGTCAATACGCAGTATTTCGCTCGCTCGCTCGCTCTCAAAAATTAATTCGAAAGTTTACGCAGTCCGAGGTCAAAGAGTCTCGACCGTACACGCGTTTCAAAGCGACTCGCGCGCCAAAGCGTCGTAAGTACGCGCGCGCCAAAAGGCGTTGTACCGTATACGTGCGCGGGCTGTCAATGAAATCGCCGGTTTATTCCGGTGCCTCGGGGATCGCCGAGGTCTGGCCTGTGTAGCAGGCGCTTCCGGATTTTCCGCGAGGGGCGCGACGCTTTGCAACGACACGAGTGTCGGCGGGGCGCGTGGGCGCCGCGCCTCGGGATTTATTGTTAGCCGAAAGCGACCACGACTAGACGCTCGCTGAAATACGCGTCGGGCCCGAAGCCGCGCCGCGACTAAAATAATCGACGGAACTAAAAACGAAAGTGATTTCAAGAGTGATTGTGATCTTTAATGCAGGGAATGATAGCGGGAGCGTCGACGGATTCATCGCTCGCACGTGGAATTTAGATTTTCTGTTTCTCATTAAAGGGGATATTTTTAATCGGAAAGTAGATTAAGATGATATAATGTACTTTCATTTTCATGATAGAGTTTGAAACATTAATAGAGTCATAATTTCATTGCAATAAATTCATTTAAATAATCTTGTTTATTGCGACGCAGTAATAGCCGTAACAGCGTCATTATCATGACGTTGCCTTTTCAATTTTCTTTGTTAGAGCTATTTTCACATAACAGCAAAATAACTAAATGCATAAAGAAAATTAATTAAAAGATGAAAGAACGCGCGGATAAAAAAAATTGACGTTTGCGTTGCTGAAACGCGTCGACATCAGCCCACGGACTAAATAAAGTCACTTGCACATGAAACAACAAATACGAGCACTTGGTTAATAAAAACATTTTTCGCACGCGAGTCCCGCGTAAATAAATACTCGGGAACACTCCTGGACCCGGAGATACAATATTTTCGCAGCGTCGGGTCGCATAGTCTCCGCGACGTCACTCGTTCACATCCCCCGCTGATAGGCTGCGAATGCGCGAAATGGTCGGAGGGGACCGCTGGCCCGGTGCCACGAGTTGCGACTGTGGGATCGCGACGCGGCTTGCGTTTCCCTGCGACGCCGGGCTCGTCGATCGACGTCGACGAACTCGTCCAAACAATTAAGCGCGGCTCCTCCATACTCCTCACGAGATTAATTATTTTGACTCCATTGCCTAACGGCGCGATGGAATTGCGAAACGCAGCGGAGTGGGGGTAGGGGAGAGCGCGAGAGGCAGCCGTCTTTACGACACTTTTGCGATTTTTTTTGCACCTGCGAGGGGGGAGGGGCGGTACAGGTAAATAACTCTCACCTTGGAAACTTTTTCGTTTGGCGCGGGAATACCGAGGAATTTTGCTCGGGAGCATATCGATACCGAGTTTCGAAGGGTAAGGAGCGGATGCTGCGAGGTACTTGATTATTTCTTTGCTCGCGCGTATGGTTTTTTTTATTTCGGAGGTGCGGCACGAGAGAGTTAAAAAGGCCGAGAGCTTGTATTTCTTTCGCTCGGTTTTGAGAGCGATTCGCGTACACGATTATGCCGCGAGCTGCAGTTGCAAGATGCGAATACTCCGCGAGATGCGTGACCGACCGAAGACCTTCGCTTTGCATTGCAGCCTCGAGCATTGTGCGAGGCTGAAAAAATTAAATAAAAATGAGAAATTTTGCTACACGAAATATTCCACCGAAGATTTTGTGCGCAGGCAAAGTCAATGACTCGGTGGGATTCTTGGAAGAGAAAAAAAGAACTACGTAGACACGGCACTTTTCAATTTTTTTTTCACAAATCTACTTGCAGGTAGAAGATCTTAAGATTAAAAAAATACTCATTGTTCATTTCATTTCAAAAGTAATAAAAATTGGATATTTTTCATTCGACTTCGGCGAAAAAAAAGAGTCTCATTCGGAAGTAGTAACTAGTACGTAGATGTCACGTTACTCTAAATGTCACAAGTGGCATCGTCACCAATGACGTCACTTAAATGGTCCACAAATAATAGCGTTTACAACCGTCGTAATATTTAAAGTCGGCGGCATGTGTTTCACGCGAGCGTGTAGACGTAACCAAGTGATGCTTAAATGGGCCTCGAATGTAGACCGATACCAAATGTGTACAAAACTGTTCATCGCGATTATTGTATTTAATTACCAAGGCCATCTGCACCCAGCTAAAGACATTTATTCTACGAAGCCGTTAATTAAGTGTCGATAATACATCTTTGCATCTAAGAAAAGATCAAATATACAACAGAGCATTTATAATTAATTAATAAAATAAATATTCAAATAAAGTGAAAGTCGATTAAAATAAATTGAAGTACACAATTACATAAAAATATTTGTAAATTGATTGTTAATAAGTTAAATAAAATATTAGCTCAAGCATCGCTGGCATATTTACTTAATTTAATTTGTAAAAAGACACTTACATCTCCTTTCAAAGAAACGCAGCGATAAAAAGAAATGATAAAAAATAAATTGCATATAATTTCACGGCCACGTGCAGTTTTCCCCGTAACATCAAATTCTCCGAACGGAATATCGTACGGTCAGAAAATAATAACCACACGCGCCGTCGAGTTAACGGAACGCAACTGTATTACACAGCGGCGAGCAACCCCCTCGTCGGCGATTCACCCTCGGGCTGTACTCGCGCGCGGTCTCGCCAAAAGGGTGGACCTAGACCTCGGACAACCGGGACGTTATTGCCTCGAGCTCCTGTTTCGCTCGGCCGTGTGTGCGTGCGATTTCGCACACACGGGTGGGGGGAGGCGGCGGTGAAAAAAAGGAGAGCGGGTTGCGTGCAGCCGACAGACAGAAAGAGAGAGAGGGAGCGGACAAAGGGCCAGACGCGACGTCGGCAGGTGTCGTCGCCTCGTACACCGCCGACTGCATATGTAGCACACGCGTATACATTGTACGGCGTACTCGCGGCCGCTTTGATTCGGTCCCGCTCGCCCTGGTGGGGGGCATGATCTTGGCTTTTAAATGCATCCGCGAGCGAGTGCTCAGGGCTGCCTGTCGCCTCACTTTTTCGACTTGTCGGCTTATGCCGACCTTTCCCCGCTCTCCGGAGGATAACTTATCGCGGCACTTTTGATTTTAATCGCGATATTTTTACTGCCGTTATATTGCTTTATTTTTCATTTCAATGATTTTTTTTTACAATCGTAGGAGCTCAATCGACACTTTTTAATTATGGAACTTAATCGCGAGATAAGGTGATAATGAAAAAATAACGATCGTTAATTAATCACGTAAAAAAATATCTTACTGTGTAACCTTTGTTATCGCTATACTTGTCAGTTATACAGCGAAAGTCAAGAGTGACACCAAGACACTTTATCGTCACTGTAAAAGCAACATAAACTCCGCTCGCCACCGCGAATTCATCAGCAGATCCCCGCGGATACCCGAATGAACGAGCGGCACGGCCGATAGCAGACGCATCTCGGGTCTCACGCACACGCAGAGTCGAGCGCCGAGTGGAGAACGAGAGGGAACGAGAGCCAAGGGCGACGGGGGGAGAAGACAGGAGAAGTGTGCGAAGCAGGCGGCGGCGGCATCGGCAGCCGGCGGAAAGGGAGGGGCCCTTTGTGAGCGTGTGTCGTGGGCCGGCGGAGAGTAGGGGCTCTGACCTCACGGACACGCAGGAGCGTCGGGGGCCCGGAGCCAGGCGCCTGACCTCGTATCGCCCCGTTGCCAGGCAACCGACGCCGACGTTCCTTCTTCAATTTCTCGCGCCGTTCCCCGAGACTCCGGTCCCGCAGAGACGCGCGAGACGCCCGTACGTTTCGGATCGTCGATTTACATTGCCCCGCGGCCGCCCAGGGCCAGGTACGGCTCGTGGGAGCGACCTGGGCGCGCGATAAGGCGCTTCACCGGGTATGATGAATGAGTGGAAACGCCGGAGCGGCCTAGTGCTCGGGGAGGAGATCTGTATAAGCATTGAGTCTCGGGGGGCCCGTGGCCGTGAGTGCCTGCGGCTTTCGGAGTAAAATTTCATTAATTTTGTCAGATGACTAACTTTTTATCCATTCAGAGTTTCGTAAGGATTTGGTTTTTTTTATAGACTGATTTAATCTCAATGAGATTAATTAGTAATGCAGCTAGGCAGTTACATGCAGATGTACGAGTAACTGAACGAATAGAATCAAATTTCACCTATCGAAATTGTATTTCTTTTCGCAGCAGACAAAAAGTCGCATTTTAGAGTCGCCTGAATCAGCCTGCGTTCTCCTCAACGCCCAACAAATTTAGCGCTCCCATTCCATCGCTCGGAACTAATGAAATTCCACGCGCGAATCGATTCATTCGTCGCCTCGTAATGCGATTGCACAATAAGGGGAGGGGGGAAGGAAGAGAATCGGAACGAGGAAAAATGTAATTTTTTTTTTGATCGTCGAACATAATCAAAGCAGTGATCGAACACAGAGACGCACCGAATGGCGCCCATCTGTGACACATCTTTTATCTCTGCGTATCTCTCGGTGCGCGTCCGCTTATCTGCGGCGCGCGCGCTCAGCCTCGTGCGACGCTTTTCATTTCTTAGGCCGGGAGAAAGTGTCCATTAATAAGCGACGCATTGTGTACTCCGGAGAAATGATGTATATAAAAAAAAGGATATCAAAACTTTCTTCGGTTAATTTTTTTCTTGCGCAACTTTGTGTACCCGTCTCACGGTGCCTTTTTTTCTACGCCACTCCGCGGGCGTCCGACGACGGGACAACACTGCTTTCTTACTTTCCTTATTTACCCGCGGAGGAATTTAAAAATAGGTAAAAGTACCGATGCATTTCTTTCCCCGAGGCTCGTTGCGCTGGAAAGTACGCCGGGCGAGGGGGGATACTGTCCGCTCTTTCGCAGGGGGAGGACGATATTCGGCGAGTCGAAGTGATTTTTTTCTTACGGTGCCGCAAGAAGGCGACCTACATGCGGCGTACGTAACGTTCGATCATTCGCCGGTGTGTATAATTACCCGCGGGAAACCGCCCAAGTATCGGCCAAGGTCCGATCGGGCAAGGAAATCGGAAAAAAATCGACCGGCCGCGCTGAGCACATAGGGCGAAACGTAACACCTATATCTTCATTTCGCGCGCGCGATTCCCTTTTTTTTTATGCGGAGAGAAAGAGATCCCGTGCGCTCGGGGTATTTTCTCTCGGGCGTCGCGGTGCCGCCGGGTTTCGCCACCGCGCGACTCGCCTTGAAAAGCGACTGCTGCAGGCTAATCGCCCGAGTCGTTCTCGCTTCTTTTATCACAACGGCGCGACCGCCGAAGGAAAACAGTTTACTTTCGATTCGTGCCGTTTTCGTACGTTAAATCTTTCGCGCACGAGAACACGAAGCGGCCGCGCGCTACCGCGGATTGTCAATTGGGAGCGTGTTTTTGTTATTTATTTTCGGACTGGTCGGCCGGCGATGCTGCGCTGATAAAATCGTTGATAAAGCACACGCCGGTGTTCGCGGCGGCGCAAGCGGCTCGCCGAATGCGCGGCGTTTTCGTCACTGGCCATTGCTAGCTCGACCTATGGCCCGATTTCACCAGAGCTATACTTACGCGCGCGCACACGAGTCCGAGGCGGTGTGGCGAGGCGGAACGCGCGGGTCACGACTTTTTCTTTCATTCTTTTTCGAACTTTTTTTTTCGTGCGCTTTTTTTAGAAACAAAATGACTTAACGATGCATTCGTCGTTAGGTAATCGACATCTTACGACTTTCCTTATGAAAGCGAATTGATGGTTTTGCGCGTCGTATCTCTTGACATGTAAATTTGAACTTCGCATTTAAAGGGAAAAAGTTGTGAAATGATTCTTTGTTTGAAAAAAGTCGTCGATGAATTTCTGCACTTGCTTGCGGGGGTGGACATTTAAATTTTATTGAAAAAAGAATTTTTTGAATCCATTCATTTAACAGACCGGCTCTGGGTATCGTGTTTCAATAGCGGAGCCATTCAACACTATGTAATCCGCTGAGGCTGTATAATTGATTGACTATTTTGAAAGTGAGAAAAACGGTTCTACTGTGCTGCTATTGCGGCCAGCAAAAGAATTTCTCACTTTAAGTGCGCTCGATAAAGAGCCGTCTGTTTTTAAAAAGGAATCCGAAGGTCTATGTCGCCTGCAATCTTTATCAATGCTGCTGCCTATAAATATTAAGTGTTCCTGCGATGACTAATTTACTGGCAACACCTGGTTTGCAGTAAACGGCGAGTGCAAACGCCAATATCGAATATCGAAAAAAACGCAACTTGTACAAGCTTTTCTTTTTAAAAATACAACTCGTCGAATGAAAGAGGCGCGTTTTCACACGAACTAAACCGGATGCGGGGGATTTAACGTAATCCCCGAGGCCGAAATCCAACGCAGCTCATAGAAAAATGTGAACCCCCGCGATTGGCAGGTACGCGACTCCACACACCGCCGTGACCAACGCTAAGGAAAGTCGCTCGCGCGCGAAATCGAATTCGCTAGATTTAGCGTGCTCGCTCGGCTAAAATAGAGAGGCAGAGACGCGGATCGAGTATAAACAAATATATGCGGCTGCCTGTACACTTACCCACGTGGGCGAGGTCGATGATCGGGATCTCGCACTTGCTGAGGAGGGTCTCGCAGCTGCTCGCCAGCGACACCGGCTTGTTCGCGCAGCAGCTCATCTCGGCTTCTCCTGCCTGGCCGGCACAAGGGAGGTTAAACTCGCACGTGCGCTCGCGCGCCTAGGCGTACACCAGAACTGCCTCGGCCCCGGGTGGCTGTGCGCAGGGCGACTCGCAGGTGCCCGTCAGCTGTTCTCGCTGCAGCGGTATACTCCGCTGCAGGCGCGCGGGGTCTACGAACTCGGGGACTGGCGCGCGAGAATGATACAAGCGCCTCCTGCGTGCGTGCGGCTGAAAAGTCGGGGGAACGAGCGGAGAGAGCAGAGAGCTCGGGGATCGGCTCCGGGGAGAAAGAGACGGAGAGAGAGTGAGAGAGAGAGAGAGAGAGAGCGAGAAAGGAGGAGAAAGAAAGAGTAAGAGAGAGGAGTGCTCCTGCAGGGGGTCAGGACGCGCTGCTCGTCATTCCACGGGGTTCAAAGGCGGGGTCGCGCACTCGGTGGAACGGGCCCTAGCGGTAGCCACAGGCGGCGAGCTCCTGGGCGTAGTGCTGCTGCTGCTGCTTCGGCTGCTGGAAGCCACGGAAGAGGACGACGACGACTGCGTGCGCGCGGATGCCGACTGCTGCTGGGCTCATGCTACGATTCTCGACTCGGTGGCGAATGACCAAGAACTGAGGCTCTGGCGGGACGCCCGCGCGGCGGACGCTGCAGCCCGTGCGAGCCCCCACCAGGCGGCGGCGGCCCGCCGTTTCGGAGCAGCGGGGGGAGAGCCGGCGCGAGACGCCGATTCCCCGTGTGCAACCGTCCCCCCGACCTCCTTTGCGCCAGTGTGCGCGCACCTCCGCTCGTTTGCAGGATTTCGAGGATGCACCTCGGCTACTCGCGGCTTCCCTCTTCTCCTTACGGGATTTCGGGGGAGCGCGGCCTGTGGCGTTTTGGAGCAGAGTCGGAGCGGTGCTCCGATCCGTTCGTTTTGGAGCAGCGGATGTTTGAGTTTCGAATGCGAGACACGTGACCACCGCGTCACACGAGGTAGACGTGACAGCGCCGTTAACGGCCGCTGGTGAAAACGCGCGCGCGCGCGATCGTTGCATACCCGCCAGGGGATAGACTTTGCGAAGTTTAAGCGATTTACGCGATTTTTTTCGTTACTGAAGACCGAACACTATTTTTTTTGCTGTCGTGTTTGTCTAATCGTGAATGCTAATTTCATAATTGGGAGGTATGAGGAATTTCCCCGTAGGAAAGTTACATGATTCACGTATGACTCCTGTTGTTCATTTGATAATTCAATTTGATTAGGAGAGTTTGTCACAGTGATGGATCGAAATTGCGAGCAAAAATATATTCGTTGTAGGAGCTGCAGCGACTTTTGCCTATCTGCGTTTGTTTAATCATTTAAATGTTTCGATAGCTTCGAGGAAATTTCTATTTGCTCTACATTTTTGTGTAATCTTGATTTTATAATACTTAGTCGTTTACTTCGTAATATTTTTACACTTACCGTGCAGTCAAGGTTTTCTGACATATTTACGAGCCATTTGTTTGCAATGTTATAAATAAAAATTTTTTCAAGAAATTCATAAAAGTTAAAGCAAACTAAATGGGATATCCTATCTATTCTTTGTGCGTCACTGTAAAAATTTAATTATTACCGTCGTAATAATTGCAGGATTATTTTTGAGCTAAATAAACGTAATTAGCAGTCCATAAAATGTTTCAATGCACATCCGACCCACGCCAGTGTCGCAATTTCTCGAACAATGTAGCACATGCTAAATAGACATTTTCAATCAGTTTAAAAAAAATTGCAGCCTTCTCGAGCGGATTTCAAAGTGGCAGTGAAAAAGGTCACTTCTATACATTGTTGTGGTGCAAAAAAAGCGAGGACTACAAACAAAACAAGGCTATACGTATTTTAGACGGCTAGAAATGCAAAATCTTCACGCATTGTTTTACCCGAGGTTTTACCTTCCGACAGGTCGTAGTGAATGAAAAAAGGCGGCTTTTGTCGGGCCACTCTGTCGATCCTTTTTTTGGTTCCATTGCTTAAAATCATCTTCTCGCTTGTGTGAATGGATGTACAATAATCCGTCTATGAATTTATAATTGGACACGTTTCGCGAATTAAGTGGTTTTTTTGTGACGCATTTGCTTGTGCAGATGTATAGGTAGTCGGGTATTTATTGTCGCTACACAGTATAACAATTATTATCTTATTAATTATTATGGAATTTAAATTTTATCGCGCATGTCTAGAATAATTAAATACCTTAATTAATATGACAATTTTTATCAAACTGACGCAAGCGACATACAATAAAACGAGTCCTCCTTAATCATCATAATTTTCTTTTAATTATACTCTTATAAATTATCTAAATATAGTCTATTAAATTAGATGTACAAATTCATTCGTGATAAATAATTACGAAGATAAAAATATGTAGAGATTACAAAAGCAGCGGAGCTATAAATATACACAATATCGCATTATTCCTAAAATCTCTAAAAAAAAGCTGCGTTTGTTAAAAAAAGGCGTTGTTTACTCCAATTTGTTTAGCACCTCTATGATGTTTACCGTGGGGCTAAAGTTAGCCGTCGACTTTTCCAGGGCGACAGCGCGGCGAAAATTGCCCGGGCCTCCTTTCCCGCGGCGCGAAGCCCGCGTCGCGTCGCCTCTTATATCCATCCACGAGGCAATTACTATTTTGCAATCGCCTATTAAGTCCGGCTTCTTTTGAAGCTTCCGTCGCGGAAAAGTCATTTGGCCGGGCGGGACATTCGCTCTGGAGCACGAGCTTCGCGCTTTACGAAATGTTCTATTTGGCGCGCTTTTATTGTCGGCGCTTGCACAACGAGCGCTAAAAATAGTCGCGATAAAGGCCGGCTTCGGGCATGGCTTGATTATGCCCTGTTGGACGAGCTCTATCCTCGGGCGGCGGGGCGCTAATTTATGCTCCTGTTTGAGGAAGAATGACGCTGAGTCCGGGGCAGAGGAAAAATTTATTATCGACAATGCTCGTTCCTACCTTATCTGGGGCGCGACGTCTTCGGGGAATCGGCGCGATTGCGAGGTCTTATCGACGAGCGCGTCTCGTTTTTAAAGGAGACGCTGGAAATTTCACTGCTCGCAGCCGTTGATTCACGCCGCTCGATAAAGGCGGAAAAACGGCGAGGCTGCCTTGATTCACAGTGGACCGTGACACGTAGCATTTGGAGCACTGATTGTTACGAAATGAAAGTTACATCAGTCTGCTTTTTTTCGTCGCATCGGAAGCGCTAAATTAGGATATTGATAACGTTTCGCAATGTCTCGTTCATTATGTTGGAAATTGATTGAGTACAATATTTCGCTTTATTTTTAAATTTAATACACGCGAAGAATTTTTTTATTAAAATTAATCTCACTTTTTTCCTTAAAGTAATTTGTCGGTACTATAATTTTATCGGTTTTTTTTTATGGATTTCTCGTTAATGTTTTTATGAGTAAGTATTATTTGACCGCCGTAAACGATAACGACTTAAAAGAAATAAAGGAAATTTTATTTTTTAAGAGGTACATTCAGTTAAACTTTACCGCCTTACCAAGAACGAAAGATTGTTTTCCCGTAACTAAAACAGACACAGACCACGGAACAAGCGCGGGAATATTAAACAAAATAAGCTTTCGTTAAAAATTTCAGATTAATAAAAAAATAACAATCGACCTGTGTACGAGAAAAAGCGACACGTGCAATTGCATTACTCACGTTTTCCACCTGTGTCACCGCTTTTTGAAGAGGCGATGCTGTTGGTGAGCGGTGGGGTCGATGCACGCGGTTTCCACGCGCCTCGGAGCGACGCTCGGACTGGAGGTGAGCCTTCCGCAGGAGGACACCGTGCTGTCGTCCGAACTCCAGGTGGACAGGGGCGACCGGGAGGAGCAGTTGCTCGACGTGCTGCAGCCCTTCTTCGAGGGCTGCACCCGTCGCTCCGTTTTGCGCGCTTTTTTACTCTTCTTCGAGGGCTTCTTTGTGAAACGCGTCAGACATTCTTGCGAACTGTTCATTTTTTTTCAAAAGAAGAGACCAAAAGTATAGCTGTTTTAACTGATTATTCGAGTTAATAAAAATGGGGTGACCACGTACAATTACCAGTCAGTCACGTGGAATCGTGCAAAATTATTGTCGGCTTGATAAAGTAAAAGAATGAGAAAAATGCACTGTTTTAAAAAATACAGGTGTCTAACAAATCTAATTTTTATAATGCGGAAACTTGGCAAAATTTTTTTACGATTTCACGCACTCGCGTGGTTACTGCTCACTTGCTGATTAGCGCTATACCTGTAGTTAGACACATTCCCATTTAACGGACACTCCGAATCCCAGCAGGTGCATTCCGAAGGGCAGATTTCCGGCAGTATCTTCTTTATGATCTGCGCAACAACATGTCATTATCTCGTTAAATTTGGCTATTCGCGTAAAATCTCGCTTCGTACTCGTAAGAAAGGCTACATTGTGCGCGAGTGACTGCGCTAAAACGAAAATGAGCAGGTGCGGCGAAGGCCATCACGTACCCTGATCAAGCAAATTATCATGAGGATCTGAGTGGACATAATGAGGCTAGTCATCGTGTAGCCGACAATCGTGATTTTGAGGAGAATCCGGCCGAGGATCGTGGCGCAGCCGTGATCGTTCAAGCTCTTTGCGTCCTCCCTGTGCATGTCCGCGTGGATGCACGGCGTCAGTGACCGCTTGCTGCAGCAGCTGAAGGGCACGCTGCGCTCCGTGTACTCTCCCCTGTCCCCGGAATCGGTGTAATCAGTTCCCTTTTAAGGCGACCGATCGAACGATTAACTTTTCGAGCCATTCAGAACTCATTTTTTAAACGGAAAGTATTATAAAGAACAATTTTTTTTTATTGAAAAAAGTAAGGTTCTTTTTAGCTGTGTAATTTAAATAGAGCAAGTTTTTTTAATAGAATTAGCGAACTGTACCTGCCAATCGAAAGCAAACCAGTCAGCGTACGAGTTGAAGCCGCAGCACTGAAAATCGAGCTGAAGCTCGTCGAGGGCGATCTTGTAGGAGCTTTTCCGCGCGTAAAGCTTCATGGCAGTCCTAAATATCTGCTGCAGCCACTCGCTGCTCATCTTGATCTCGCACCCGATCAGCACTATGGTGACGAAGTTCAGAATCGCGCAGATCAGCAAAATGAGCGAGACTCGGCGCAATACCCGTCGCGACTTCGGCCGGCAAGGACTAGTCTGGTGCCTTTATTTTCAAATTCAGTAACTTTGTTACTTCTATTTTTTTGTTTTCCGCGCGGTAAATCACCGGGCAAAGGAGAATTCGCGTTCTGACTTGCGTATGGCGTAGATGGTGGCGACGGCGACGGGGAAGCCGAGACCGGTGTCGACGAAGCTGAAGATGATGGGCATGAGGGCGCCGGCGAAGCGGATGGCCCGCGAGTCGATCAGCATCTCCAGCGTGAGGAGGAGGAGCCGCTTCATCTCGAGGACGGTCAGGCTGACGGCGGCGTAGCAGCCGAATTTTGTCTCCCAGCCGCAGGGACGGCAATCCCCCGGTGAATCGAGCGCTGCCTGGCAGTCCAGGTTATTCGACTCGAAGCTGCAGCAGCCGCTCGTAATTGCCATTCAAGCCCCTGCCCGGCTGTTCGCATCATTTTCTTCGGCTACCTGTTTCGATGATCATCATTGTCTTTTTTTTTTGTATACGAGTTTTAAAACGTAAATTCGAATTTAATTGTTGACGATACTTTAATAATTTAATTAAAATATATAGGCATTATTTATTATTTTAATAAATCGTTGCTTTTTGCAATTATTTGAAAATTTTGAAATTTTGCAGATAAAAAAGTGTAGAATCTGAATCTTCCCGATAATTATTTTCCTTTTTTTTAATACAATCTTTTTGTCCTTATGTTGTATTGTTAGAGTATCGATGAACAAGGTACTCTATTGTCTCGAGTGCATGATTTAGCCGAAAAAAGTCTGTTTAATTGATTTCAACGCCAACCTTCGTGAACACAATCGATTCTCCGAGCGTGGTCACGCAAATAATGCCTTGCACCGGAAAAAGCGAGTTGAGACATCTAAAAACCCGCCGACGAGGACCCACGTGTAATGACCGTGCAATTAGCCGCCCGCAATTGAGGCGGTACGCGCGCAAATATGGGACGTTCCACTTGTAGGCTCGCGGCCGCTCGCGTGTAATGAATCACATTTGAAAAAAAAAAGCGAGCGCACTTATCTTTCGTTTGCGTCTTTGCGCTTGTTTTCAAAACTGCGAACAATAACAAGTACACCGCATCGTGCTTGCGGTGTTTTTCTTCGCTCGCGTCGTGGCGGCAAATCAATTTACGGCGCGAAAGATATTTTTTCAGCGAGGATGACGAGGAACTGCTTTTTGGGAGAGCCCCGCGAGCGATCCAATCGTTTTATTAGCGAGATTAGCGAGAAGCAAAACAAACGGCGCGCTCGATTCGCGATAACCCTCGTAAAGCGCCGATTGGTTATTCACCCTGTCCCCGTAAAACGCGGCGCGCGTTTCGCGGGAAGCTCGCGGATTAAAGCTGTCGCTTCGCGGTATAATCCGAAGGTGCAGCGCCAAATAAGCAGCGGCGAGTCGCGAAGCGGCGCCGAAATAAACGCTCAGGTAAACAGAGGATAGACGCTTCTGGGCTGACGGACTCACCGGGAATCATGACGGTGGCGATCCAGCTGCAATCGATCGAGGCTCGGTCTGGAGGATTGCGGGCTTGCGACGTCTAAAATTAAACCGCGGCCCAAGTGACATTCGCCCGCTGGACTGTCGCGTGCGCCGCGAATTCGCGAAATATTTATGTAAATATTGAGCGCGCGCGAGGAGCCGCTTGACGTCACTCCGCCATACTCGGCACCCGTCAATCGCCGGAAGCTGCCCGCAGGGCGCGGAGCCGGCTTTTGGGACCAAATTCACGATCGGCGAAATGTTCTTTATTCCTTTTACAGGTCAGGTTATTGATTTTTACGTAACAAGGATTTATTGGTCAACAATCGGCGGATGGTTATCGCTTACAAAAGTATAAAATACGACTAAGAGCAATAAGTATCAATGTAGGATAAAATGTACAGGTTAAATTACGCGATTACTCTAACGATACATAATAATATAACAACGCACCTACGCAACATGATTAATGCAATAATAATTTTTTTCTCATTTTCTTCGTTTTTTTTTTGTACACCACACCTTCTATCTTCTTCTCTAGGTTGCCTTTGGATTCACAATAAAAGTGTTTCGCATTTTCTTTTTTGGCTGAAGTGTGCACAGGTTCCGCGTCGGGGTTCAGTCGTAGTGGAACTTGTAGATGTTAACGTGTGACTTGTTCCTGCCGAACATCCAGTAGGCGAGGAAGGGGAATCTCTCGGTGAGATAAATAGCGAACCTCATCTGGTGATTAAAAAAGGCTCGGAAGAACCTGGACCACCAGCGCGAGGGAGGCATTAGGTAACGGTGCACCATCAGCTGCAGGTTCAGCATGAACTTGCTATACAATGACATCGAGGATGTATCTGCAAGAAGAATAAATGGTAATTGAAGGCGAAAATTAATCGTTATATGCACTTAATAGTGGTCAAACTCAAAAGAATCTTTTTTATGTGAAGGTGTGTATTATTTAATCCACGTAAACAAAATTGATGGATTTTTAAAAACGTATTTTTTTTAAATGTATAATTTTTCATTAAGATTAAAGGAACAATATTTCTATTGATCATCTGTCATTGATTAAATATTATTTTCTTCTGGAAGAAATATTAGCTAACGTTCTGGCATGAATTAAATACCTATTTATCTGACATAATATGGATGTTACTACTTAAAATTACAACGCGGTCTTTAATATTCTAATATTTTTTAATTTCTAATGTGAGAATCACTAAATGATTTCCACTCATATTTGATACCATCAGTCGGTTAATCCAACATAGATCGTTCGATAAAGCGGTGGTATCTTGAGTGAATCGTCGAAATAAGCAGTAAACCTCTATCGGTAAGGAGGAAATATGAATATTTGAGCACCTGAGAAAAATTGTGAATGTCTTACCGATTACAACCGAGTGATTGTTGTTGGTAGCTGCGGAGACGGCTAAGTGAAGGGTGAAGGCGGTATAGGCTTTGGGGTCTAGGTGGGGATTCACGGGCCAGAGGCCCTCCAGCAGCACGCGACCCATTTCGTCGAAATTCTTGTTTTTCAATGCGAAACAAGGCAGAAAAATGTCGTCCAGCAGTCGTCTACACAGCGCACGACATTCGGCGACCGTCCCACTGCACAAGTTGTACCTGGATAAAGATTGTCGATTATTTAATGACTGATATAATTAATGACAGACGTAGTTTAGAAAGTAATAAACATAAAATGATCTATATAAGAAAATTTAATGGAATATAATGAACTTTTACGTAGACGTCAGTTCAAAGCTATTGATCAAACTAATAATTAAAATGTTAAAGTTAAAAATAGCTGCTCTATATAAACTCGCAGATATAATGAATCACAACCGCCAATCCCGCCGTAATTGCAAAGGAGAAGCAAAAAGGCACCTTCAGAAGTCTGTCCCGGGGCAATTACATCGCGAAAAAGACCACAAATTGAAATTTCTCCGGTGAGCCGCGGACAGTGTGATTTAGTAGAAACTCGCGGCTTTTTCGGTGCCTCCCGTGAAAGCAGCGCGGGCGCGCGATCGGCAAAAAGGAGGCAGCGAGAACGCCTCGGAGGAAAGTCGCCATGGCAAAAATCCAATCAACCGCGGGACAAGGAGCGAGGAAAAATATATCGCGTTATGGCGATTTCGCCGATACCTCTCCTCCATGCCGAGCATGCGGCCGATGACGCGCCAGAAGTGGACGAGGCCGTCGAGCTCGGCGTCGGTGGTCAGCACGCCCAGCCGGTCGCCGCTGAGCAGGGTGAAGCCGATGAAGCCGAACTGCGTGAGAGCCATGTCCAGCTGCGAGATGCCCCCGAGGCCGGCGTCCGCGCTTCGCCGAGACACGATGCAGTGCTTCTTCCGTACGTTCTTCAGCGATTTGAAGAAGCTGCGGAAGAGCGAGATTATCAGTTGGCTAGGTAAAAAATATTAGCCAAAAGTACGTGGGGAAAGTTACCAAACTAAAATTATCGTTACGGATAATTCAATCAAAAATTTAATTTATTCTTCTTCTTAAATGTTTATTAAATAGGACTGAATTTTTAAACATTATTTTTAAATTAGCCTTATCCAATTAGTATTCAATATTCATGTTGCTCTTACAAAATCATGCTTGAATACTTTGTATTAAAGCATCATTACTGGTTTCACTAAATTAAAGTACCTAATCAACAAATTTACGATATTTAAGATAGGATCGCATTAAGTTTTTTACACAACAATTTGTTTGCAAAGGAGAAATTTAATCTAAATAGAAAAGTGGGTAATTTAATAAATTGTGCAATATTAACATGTACGTGAAAATTCAAAATACGTTTTACTTTTTCAAATTATCGCAAACATTTAATTTTATTGCTCACAAGCATGCATAAATGCACTTCACCGATTTTCTCTTCTGCGATAAATGGGTAAATAATTCACGTGTCAAGCGAGTAAACAGCCATTTATAATGATGACTTATTTTCACCGAGTATTACATTTTAATTTGGACTGCAGACATTCGCCGAATCACAATAACCGCTTTGTGCGAAATCCCCGAGATCTCCTGAAAGATAGTCCGTGCATTTATTCCGGACGCGAGGGTCCCGCGACTTTTGCCAGAACAAACACGTGCCAAACATCATCGACGAGTGTTGACTTACGACTTTTGTAGCGCTTTCTGAATCGATGTTAAACTCGTTGTGCAAACAGCGAATTCCAGCAGCTTGCTTAATGTACCATTGGTACTAAAATAATCTAGCCTCATATTCAGCTCTTAATGAGACAAATTATTTTAGCACGTTAGTTTTGTAAGCTTTTCAATCAGCGTTCTTTCAAGTCTAGCCTTTGATGTTTATGCAAAGTTTTCTACTAATAAGCTGGACAGCAAGGTTTAGTTAGTTGAATAATTGAAGTGAATCAATCGGTAAAATCATTAAAAAGTGCATCGCCATAAGAAAGATTCTAAAGTCTCAGTAATTTAGCGTTAAATTTTTAGAAACAAAAAAACCGGTTATAGGCATAACACTTAAAATATAATGGGTTTTTTGAACTCACTCGAGTTGCTTCTCGGGCTCGTCTTTGTACCAAACCCAGGTGTGTAGAATCGTAGATACATATCTACGGAAAGCCGTGCAAGGAGTGCCGCTTTGTTTCGTAAATATGAGAATGTCGAGAATGGACGGTACGGCTAGTAGGGTCAGCAGCCCGGACAATTTGGCGATCATCATCGTAAAGACGTTGTTGGAAAACGCCTGCTGGCCCAGGCGGAACTTCTCCGGGTCATAGTAGTCCGGGAGCTCCAGCTCCTCGGCGTCCTCGTCCGCTGGAGCATTTTTACCCTCCTTCAGTAGGATTTGGAACTTTTCGTCTACGACTGAAAGGCCGATAAATCACGATTAGTTAATTCGAACATCACAAATGTTTAATTCATTTTCTAAGGTAAGCTTCTTTCAAAGTTTCATGAAATCCCTTATGAAAAATATCTGCATAAATTATGCATAAATTATGCAGAATTTCTGTAGAACGTATGCATAGATTTCCACAAATTCTGCAGGACATTTGCAGAAAAATTTTTTTTGCATAATTTCTGCAGAGGAAACCTCCAGAAATTCTGCAGAAAATTTGTCTGCATAATTTCTGCAGATTTCCTGCAGAATTTGTGGAAATCTATAAATACGTTCTGCAGAAATTTTGCATAATTTATGCAGATATTTTTCTTAAGAGATTGATGAGTCAAAAACGAGAAAATTAAATCAACTGCTAATTAATTGAATTCCATTTAAAATACAGTGTCCTAAGTCCAGTGTTGAAATATTAAACGAAACTCGACAAAGCACCTCAGCGAGAAATAAAAAATTCACGATAAAACTACAGGAAGTCGAAGAGCGAATGAAGACCTGAAAGTGATTCACTCTTTCATCACGCTGAAACCCGTAGTCCTCGGTTATTCTCCGCACACGTTCGGCGTGGGTAATTGGCGTCGGGTCAACAGGCCGTTTACATGAGGCGCGACATCGCGGCGATCTTTTCATGAAATGATCGATAAAAAGGAGCCGGAGTCGGCGCCTGCTCAGACGGCCGCGCGGCCCTATTAGTATGCGGAGCCGCCGAAACCGGTAACATCTGTGCAGTGGGGCCCGGCTAGCATTTAAAATAGGCCGCGCTCGCGTGGGTGCCTCCTCCTTCCGCGGCCTCATTATGCATGCACTCGCGATTCCGCCTTCGTGATTTACGTGATTTTCGGCGGTGATGAATTTTTTTTCCATTTTTTTTTTTCCATTATTTCGGTTCACCTTGAATTTATGCTGGTGTATCTCCAGAACCTCCGATAGTTTTTATGGGGAACTGGTATATTGAGATTGTTACCTGTTCGATTTCGAAGTTTCAAAACTGGAGATGAAAGAGATAATTATAGAAACGAATTGGTAAATTGTGACATAACGCTATTAACTCATCGAGCGGCCGTAAATTTGCGCATAACGCTTCGTGATTCGCTAGAAATCTTTAAGTGCCACGCAACTGGTACGTGACGTGAAGTAACGACTATAAAAAAAAAACATCCATTCAACTTTCAATAAATCAGCATCCAAACTATCCAATCTCCAACTTTTAAAATCTTTTCATCCATAATAGCTGCGCATCTGTAGCCGTACCTAGTACCTCGCTCAGCGAGTGCACGCTAATTGGCGCCTCCGCAGTTGGCACCTCGGGAGTTTTTCGCGCGACGCGATACACTTTCCGCACTGGCGAAAGTGCGACGGGAAGAGAGCGCGCGCGGGCGGCTCCGCTGTTGTATTAATTTTTCTCGAAGAAAGCAAATTGCACGCGAAAAGTGAGTCGAGGCCGCGCTCTTTCGTTGTATCGCGACGCTTCGTTAGGCGGCGTAACAAGCGGAGCAGGCCTTGATCTGTCCTCTGCACCTGCCGCGTCGGAGATGCGCCCGCGTAAGCGCGGGAGTTCGCTCGGGATCGTTCGCACCTTCGCTCGCGCGAACAACGAGAGCCGAGGAGCTAATAGACGAGTGTGTGGATAGAATGGTGCGTCTTGTGCTGATGATGTAGGTGAATGATCTTTGACAAAGCGGTTTAGTATATATAGATCGTGGGATTTTGTAAAAGCTTCTTTACGCCTAAGTTGTTGCCTGCTGAAAAAATTCTGGTGATAAATCACCTGATATTTGATAAATCAGGTGATAAATCAGCCAATAAATCAGCTTATATTGGATAAATCAGGTGATGAATCAGATAAATCAGATGAGTCCGGTTGCTCACCTGATTTATCAGATACCAGCTGATTTATAACCTGATTTATAAAATATCAGGTGATTTGTCGGATGATAAATCGTGTCAAATCATCAGGTGATTTATCACCTGAATTTTTTCAGCAGGGTTAATTTCGCTGAAATTACGGTAGCGACTCTAAATATTTAATTAACATGCAATATCATTTTTTTATTTCGGATATAATAAGTACGATTACGAAACAAGTAATAAATACCGATCAGCCTCACTTGATCCCGGCAGACGGGAATTTCGCGAGCAATACGAACGTTGCGAAAAGCGGCGGTGGCCGAGGTTAAAGATCGGTCGGGCAGTGCGCGCGAAAAACGGTGGCGTCCGGCGCCTTTGAAAAACCTCTAAACGTTATAATGGTGTCGCGCAAGAAATAATTCGACGCGCGGACTGTCCGGCACGTTCGCCCGGCTGCAGCCTTTCGAAAAAATTACGAAAGGCAGCTCGTATATAGCCAGGCCCGCGGGCGCGGCTGGACTTTTCGAATTCCGAATCTTCCTCCCGTGGATCCTTGCGCAATTCCATCCCGATACACTCGCGAGAGGCGGCTTTCCAATCGTGTTTGCCGACGCTAATGGACAATTACGGATTCGGTAGTTTTCTAGAAAATTTCGGTGCTCGAAGAGGAGTGCTATTACAGGTCGGCGGATGCGCTCGACTTGATAAGCATGTCGAAACGAGGAGATCTGACAAGGGAACTGCGTGCGAGAGGTAATTGGTGTTGGTCGAGGCGAACGTGTATTCTCCTTGAAAGGCCTGCATTCACTCGTACAGGTGCTGCATTCCAGTGTTAGTGATTCAATGAGAATGCTGGTGTATAATTTGTTTTAATATTCTGTAAACCTCACGGTTTCTACGTTTTCAGTAAATTAAAAGTTAACAAAGAAACTGCTGGAAAAAATTATTATGATGAATATGTTGTAATGAAAAACATCCACACCGCTATAAGAAAGGCAACTAAATGAATGGATTAATTAATCGTATCACTACTGTTTAGTTACCGTATAAGAGTACCAAATGAATTAAAAACTACTAAAAAAATGTTTTCACGAAAGAAACGATCAGCTTGCACCATATCTTACACGCGCAATCCCCTCGAGCGATAAACAAAGTCTTAAAAAAGAAGGAGCAAGTCATCGCGTCCGCGAATCCGAAACACCCCGTAAAGCACCTCACCGCTCAACTCGGAGACCATCTCCGCCTCCTTGAGGCACTCGTCCGCCTTGAAGTTCGAAGGAGGCATGGTTCGCTCGGTGATCCAATCTGGGGCTTCTACGGGCTGACTTGCGCTACCGCACGTGCAACGGGGCTGCTGGTGAGCGACGCGCTCGGCCTCGGCATCGCCGAGTGTCTGCGGCGCGCGTCTCCGCGTTCTACCCTTTTTTAGCCCGCGGGTTAACTCCTCCGGCCGGGACCGCGGCTCCGGGTGCCGAGCGCCGAAGACTGACTCCCTCGCGGTCTCTCGGCTGCTCCGCGGCCGCCAGCCGCGCGGAGAGGAGGCGGGGAGAAAGGCGGCCTGCGTCGCCTCTCCATCAGTCCCTTTTTATCGCGGCCTATGCCGGCTCTCACCGCGCTATAGGCGGCCTATCGCCTCACAACAATGCCCACCGCGGTACGCGCTCGACTTTTTTTCTCCACGGCGGATGCAGCCGCGAGGTGAGGCGCCGGTGGGGACCGTCGGTGGTGGAGGAAGGATCTCGCGAGGGAGGGGGTGTTTGGATCAAGGATTATTGTTTCAGATATAATCTTTTGAGGTTTTGCGCTAGAGATGATGTTTTGACCGCCTAGCTTTGCCAAGTTGGTAGGTATCCGGAGACTTAACGGTATAATCAAGTTTCTCCAAAAGAATGAGATTCGAATAGAAATAGCGAAGGATCAGGTAGAATGACATTTCAGAAACTTTTTTCGATGTGACAATTTTTTCTATAAAATTGATAGCGAACATTACGAAGGGACGAAGTTGTCGCTCGAGCGCAACGAGGGTGAAAAAAGAACAAGAACTTTCGGACTGTTTCAGCCATTTGATTTGCGTTAAAAAAAAAATTAATTTTCTTACTACCTGAATTTTTATATGCATATTTGAATTTTCCATGTGTTATTATGAAGTAAATTTAAACAAAATAAGTATAAATGCCATTTAGTTTTATTGACACTTTTAATAAAATTCTACAAGTGCAAGTATTGGATAAAAAAACATAGGAACTATAGTATACAAAACCATCATAATGATTATAGTCTAATATTCAATAATTAATGTGCTATAAAAATGCAAACATATAACATAGAATTTCATAAGCCGACCATCGTTGTAAAATATCTAATTCGTGTTAATCTAGCACATTTTAAAAAACACTTTTATACAATGAGACATCATTTTTTCAATTAATTGCGTGGAATGTCGAATTGCGAAATGGCGTATTTCAAAAATCATTTGCATAATTGCATAACTAGCAAGCTAAATTACAATAAGTCAGTAGTATCAAAGCGAAAGAAAAAGAATAAAAAATGTTGCAAAAAGCAATAAACGTTCCACCCGACCTCGCGTCTTCGCACTTGTATGTATAACTCGCTCAAGTGCAACTCGGCACGCTTCTCAAACATTTGCTCAACGATCTTCGTGGTAAGAAAAAACGCAAAGAACGAGTGCACTTGACACTTGGACCTGCATCCCACGCTGTGTGCTCAACGGCTCTCCCTCTCTATAGCACCTTGTTCCTCGCCGCAACTCCGAAATTTTGAAGCAAACAACCAGCAATCAATCGCCGTTTTCTCGATGACTTTGCGGCATCAGCAAACGTCAAGAAAGATACAAAAGAGAAAGAATCCCTCGTCACCGTACTCACCTTCCTCGACCAGAAAGTCACTGGCGAACGTCGAATCGACGGTGTCGCTGCACATCTCTCGGCAAAAATCGGGCCGCTTCAAAGCTCGCGCTCACCATCCGATTGGAAAGTCGGCCGCGTACCACTTCCGAAACTCATCTCGGGCCCCGATCGGCCTTCGAGTCGAGCGCGCGCGCGTCGAAAAGGAAAAAAAAAGAACGCCCGGTGAAACTTGCACTCGCCGCGCCTCCGGAAAATCTCTCCCGTTCCGGCGAAGCTCGTTACGGCCGATGAGCTTGCGGTTCGCGCGGGAGGAAAGAGAGAACTCGGGGGGGAAAAAAAAGCAGGAGGTAGCGACCCCGCGCACTGCAATTGAGTCGGTCGATTAAGAGGAGCGGCGACGAGCGCCGGGCTCCGACAAGCGAAAGCGAAAATCTCGCGCGCGGAAAGGGAAAGTTCCGAGTTCTCTATGCGCGCGCTCAGGGGGGACTAATGGCGCGCCGGCCCGGCACCGGTGAAAGTACCGCGGCTACGCGCGCCTGCCCACGAAAGCCGAAAGGCGCCCAGGTGGAGTAGGACCGGCTGGAGGGGAAGGAATTTTTCGAATTTTTTCGCCCGCTCGCCCGTTTCGATGCCTCGCTTTGCGATAGTCCTTTGCGTTGTCGGAAAGCTCACCCTCATAGTCTTCAAAATGTGGAAGAGTGAAAAACCACTCGAAACGAGTGATAACATAGCCAATCGAGTTTCGAGTGGCTGTGTTTTTTCTGAAAAAGAGTGATTTTTCACTCCAATAGAGTGATTTTCTGAATTTTTCACTCTTCTACATTATCAGAACACCGTTTGAGTGAAGGCGGAACTATAAAATGCTAATGTTCTGTTATTCAACGTCATTTGCGTGTTATCGAAAGAGTCGCCATAGATAATTGAAAATATACCTGCAGCCTGAAGAATTTTAAATAAATTATTCTGGATGACGAGCGCATTTCATCTAAATTATAATTGATGGTCCATGGGCACGCACTGGTGACGTTTCCCCATTTGGTTTCTGCTTATAGAATCTACTTGTGAATCTAGAAAATGAATGTACGCGGGGACGAGAATAGGAGTTGCAAGTAAGGCCCGATGAAATTGCTAAATAAATCGGAGAAATTCTTCGCCGGCAATAAAGTTATGAAATTGCTCGGAAATCACGTGCGCTCTTCGATGCGCCGCTCGTTCCCAAGCGTCAATCTTATCTAAACAAATAGTCCGGCGCATTCGCTCGCGCGTAAATTACAGTTACGGAGGACGGACTTCGTTAAAAGTCCATTTGCTGTGCGAAAAAGAAAATCAAATTTTAATTTGAAAAATAAATCCCGCGCGATATTTTTATTCATGCTGTACCGTCAATTACAAGAAGCTAATTGCACTCGTGATTGCGAAGCTCGCGGATGTGGAAGGCGTAACGCATGCTAAGGCCGCGCCGTCGAAAAGTCGTCAGTTACTTTATTTTTTTCGCCCCTCCTTTCGTATGAGCTGATGTATATACTACTTGGCAGTCGAAATTGTCACTGTGGAGTTTTGATTTCTAAAATATTTATGTGAACTTCGTAACTTGAAAATAAATTCGATTGTTGAAACAACCTATCAAAACATAGTATTTTTAAATTATTTTATTCTCTTGATAATTTGACAGATTTAAATTAAATCATGCAAAAATTAATTTATCATTCTTTCTTTGCAAGCCACTTGCATGAAACTTGAGTGAAACTTTACTGTATCTTGGAAAATTACATTTTCACATATTTGTACGATTTATATACTTAATTGAAATGAAAATACAATAAATAGATTATTTATTTATAACTTTTTTATCTAAGCAGAAAATAGTTAATTAATTTATTTGTAGATTAAATTAAGAAACTAAACAAAACTCAATTTTACAATAATTGGTCATACCCAATACTAAGAGTCACCGTAGAAAGTGTTTGTTCGAGATTTAAAGAGTAAATTTGAACAAAGGATTACTAATCACCATTAGGAAACATTGAGAAATAAAGAAAATTTTGAATGTTTGTTTTAGAATTCATTTATTCAAATAAAAGCATCAACATTTGACTTTTTCTGTTCCTCGGGAAAATAACGCATACATTATCGATATAACGATGATAAGATAAT
>JAXIUT010000037.1:15622216-15650421 GCA_035586675.1 Eurytoma californica | reverse complement strand
AAAGCATCAACATTTGACTTTTTCTGTTCCTCGGGAAAATAACGCATACATTATCGATATAACGATGATAAGATAATAAAAATAATAATAAAACAGTATCAATAGTAAGTCTAAATATATAATGAGAATACTGAAAAAATATATAGATGTATCAATAATAGAAAATAGTCCATGGGATGAAAAAATATACATCCTTCGCACATTTAAATGCTTGCATGATAATCATGACTTAGGACCATTTATCTTTAAAAAATAAAACGAATTGGCGACGCGAAGAAAAAAAAGAGAGGAAGTATGCTCATCTTCCGTACTTGAAAGGGAGATGAAGGAAAAACTCTTTGTCCAATTCACTCTGGTTCGGCGTTTATTTTATTTTATTGCTATTTTCATACAAAAACGATGCTCTTCAATACGCAAAAGTAAGGATTGGTCCTTTCTCCACTTGTGCACCCTCATTTACTTGTAAATCTTAACGACTAAACAATGAAGCACCCTGCGATGTATTTGTTGAGTATCGGTTTGTTAGCAACTTTCGTTAGATTATATTTTACACATTTTTCGATGATCATCAAATGTTTAATTCAAATACAAAAGTTTCCTTACAACTGTATTTGTAGACTTAAAACAAGATATCAAATCGGTTTAGGTAATGAAAAAAATGGTAGTTGGAAGAACAAAATGTCGACAATTTGTTTTATTGTTAATTAGGTAGAATGTTTAATTATATCGCATTAAAGAATTATGATTATATCTTACGTAATATTGAGAACAAGGGCAGTGAGGAAAGAAGAACAGTCGAAGCCGTGTACTTACATTATTTTTTTATTCATAAGATTTATTTTATGAAACTTAGTACGAAAAAAACTCATTTCTTTAATATAAAAAATAGCTTAAACGACTAATTACATTACTGCAGGCCAATTTTCATAATATAAGCAATGTTAACAAAATATTATATATAAATAATTAAACAAAAACAAATTTATTCGAAATAACGAAAGTTGTCTTTCTCTATAATCTAAAATATACTATAGAGTCGCCAGAAAATACATCCAATGTAAGAATAAGTTACCTTAAAATTCCAAATATCGAAGTAAAAAAAATATTATCTTAATTTAAAAATCATTTTTTTATAAAATTTACCTTTTAAAGTCCATTACAGAAGCGCGTTAAAATATACCATAAGAGAATTCAATATAATAACAATATAATAAAAAGAAAAAAATAATTGAGTACGTAACAGTGGAAAATTTCCATAAAACAAGATTTTCCTTCGCAGTACTTTTTCTTACTTCAAGTTCTTTCCCGGGCGAAAAATCTCATGCCCTATCATTTCCCACGTGTCGTTAGAGTTTCGTTTCAATTTTTAAAGTACATATTCAAAAATAAAATTTCAACAATTTCAAAGTTAAGCGTTTTGTACAGCCTTTAAACCCTAAGAAACTCGTTGGCATCAAATTCAAGTATGCTTTTCACGATTTAAAGCCAATGCTGCAAAGGATTATTTTCACCCGAGAAGATAATGTTGACCTTTATTCCGACAATTGTGTAAATTATTACTTTATACATACGTATATGGCAGCAATGTCAATTACATGGAGCGTTGGCTCGATGGATCGCAAAAAACTTTTAAAGTCAGATCTCGGCGGTTGATGCGCTTTTAGGCGACTTACCCTTACAGATAATTTAACGATGGAACTGTAAAATAGTTGTAGTTTGTAAAGAATATCGATAAAACGTGGTGGATCATTCATGGCTAAAACATTTTAAAAAATGACAATATCATCGTTAAATTTGTCCAAAGGAAATGCTATTTTCATTAAAATGCTGGAATCATTGTTTGTTTACAGCGAATCGAAATTTAATAAAAAAAAAGAGAGAGAAATTGTTAAAATAATAAGAAAAAGCACCCTTAGCGCGCATTTTACAAGTTCTATTCGCTAATCGGCTTCTATCGACAGCCGATTGACTCGAGAGTGCACCAAAGTTTTTCTCACTTGTTTCATTTTTTTTTCTTGTGATTTCGCCGATTTTATGCGATCTTTATAAACTGCGTGTATTCCAAAAATGTTTTTCTTATATAAGTATTCATAGTGCATTGCTGGCATTTAGTTTTTTATCGATTTCTAGTTATTTACTTATTTGCTTATCCCCTATTATTTTAATTCAGTTATGTAACTATTTTAAAGTTATCTTGTCATACAATTTTTTTTACATCACTGTAACATCACTGGGGAGTCACTGCCTACATAAGCTATATTAGCTCTTGGTACTTGTAAGGAATCACTTGTTTAAAGATAAAACTCTCTGCGCGCCCTTTTTTGTATTCCGCTATTTGTTCATTTTTGCAATCAACATGAACTGGAATTTATATAAAGAATAACGCTTTTATTACTAATATTGTTTAAATGTCAAAATTGGTTTACTAAATCTCGCCTTCATCCTTTGTATATGATCTATTGATGGATTTAACCTTACTTATCTATTTTCAATAGATTCAAAATAAAGTTTATAAGAACTAATCACATAAAATAATACAATACATTTTAACAATAGTCGATCTTAAAATTTTAAATCTACGCGTCTATAAATATACAAAAGAGAGTACGAGATCTGGCGACAACTACTATTCTTGAATATTTGTCGATATAAGTTTTTTTTTACATTCAACGTTCGCGTTGAATTTTTTTCATCTTTATTTTTTTAATATTCACTTATTTCGTAATTTAAATAGTTTACTCAGCGTCAAATCCGAAGTCAATCGCTTTTCATTAAGTATGTAACATATTTAGTGCGTATTGAGCGTAGGAACGTAAAAGGGCGTCCCCGCGGAGCCGACGTCGTCATATTAAAACTGACAAAAGTTTCATTTTTCTAGCGCGATAGTTTTAAAAAATAGCTTATTATCAGTCCGCCGCACAAAAGCTTGACTTCGCACGCCTTTACTCAAAAAGCATCCATAGCTGAGTTTTATCTTTCTTGGAACATTTTCTTCTCTTTCTTTCTTTCTTATTTCCCATGTTCGGCAAACTTATCTATTGTATTTTTATTCATATTTCCTCAGAGGAAATATTTTATTTCAGTTTCACAGCCTCGCCAGCAAATCCTATAAATTAATCTTCAATTCAAACATATCGAAGACAAGTTGAACAGCGTCGATCTCTTCATCAAATTCTGGAATTGTCGGTCACTCCTGCGTTTACAATTTTTTGCACTATTTTCTCTTTCCTCCTTTTTTATTTAAAAAGCTAATTGAAGGTGCCTAAATTATTTTCTTAACTCGTAAACTTATCTATGTACACTGATCTTATTTCAATTATCATCAGCAGGCTGTCAGATTTTTTTCTCTTATTACTGGCTATAACTATGCTTATCACGAAAGAACGGCATTCATTTCCGTCGTATCTTTGCAGTCTTGAATCGATAGCTGTGCGATTTCATTTACTACTACTTCGTCAGATGAGCTCACTGTCGTCATAACTTCGGATTTTTTCAGAATAGTGTAACCTAAAAATAAATCCTTATTATTAGAAAAGTATATAAATTTTAAAAGTGTTTATGCAGATATTTTAACGAACCGTGATTGGATTCCTCATTTTCATTAGTGACCCCTTTGGTATTTATCTTAACATGGCCATTAGCTTTTTGCTTCTTGCCTGATCCAACGTCATCTCCCGTACTATTATTACCTTGGTGTATTTTAAATACACTTTTAATAATGCTATTTACGGTAGATTGACTGCGCTTAGGGCTATCTGACGGTTTTTGTTTCACATGCGCGTTCCAACCCGTGCTAGGGTTAACTTCAGTTGTAACATTCTTATCTTGAGACCACTCAGTGTAACTCAAGTTCATATCATCTAAACTAGTTTTCATACCATTCTTCACACCTTTCGCATGTTCGTCCTTCGCCCAAGCCTGTGAAATAATTTCAATTTAAATAAATTGTTGATGAATAATGTTAAGAAATTAAATGCCAAGAAAATTATGTTTCAAGTAAAACATTTACCTTTACATCGTTTGCACATGATTTATTTCTTTTTAAAACCGTCTTTATCGATCTTTGTTTTTGATTATAAGTTTGTTGTGGCTGATGGGATTGTTGTTGTTGTTGTTGTTGTTGCTGTTGCGGTTGCGTTTTCACATCTTTCAGTTTTTGCACATACATATCAAAATACGATGGGGCTGGACTTTCAGCAATAGTACTTTTAATTTCCCTTGGATGATCAGGGTCCTTTTGATCCTTTAAAGCGGCAGCGTAACTTAAGGCTTCTGGTTTCTTAGGGATGACTTCTTCAGGAGGTAGTTCTGGAACCTCATTAACTTTCGTCTCCTCATTAACACGATCTGGCACTTGTGTATTACAAGCTTCATTATTATCTTCCAAATTCTTCTCTGAACTCTTAGAATTCTTTTCTGGAGAAGAATGAGAAACATTTTGCTTGTTTGGTAGGCCAGGGTCTCGCTGAAGAACCTGTGAAATTTTTTTTTCCAAAGTTAGGCTTTTAAATTTGTTTGTATTAATTTTTTTCTTATTTACTTACTTTAACTGGAGATTTGGGTTTCACAGGACTTTCTGCAGCAGCTTCCTTCGATTGCGGCACGTTAGCACTTGTTGATGGCGTTACCTGTTTTACGTGCGTTGGAGAACTATTTTGCCTCTTTCCACCATTGTTTTTCGGTGGCGCTACTCTTTCTTGTTTATTATTGTAATAGTTTCTCTTGGAGCCACCAATGGGTGGATACGTCATAACATTCATTGGAGCCGGCTGGTATTGCGGTGTCGGCTGCTGCATATGTGAAGGAGGTGGTCCATGAATCTGCTCCTGTTGCTGTTGCTGCTGCTGCTGCTGCTGCATCCGATGAACTTCAGCATGAATCTGATTTTCCACTTGTCGCTGATCTATTCCAGTGTTCATGTGTTGGTGCTGCATCATCATATAGTCTGTATAATGACTTGTCACCACATGATTCCTCTAAAACAGAAAATCGTATTACACACTAATTCTAATGAAAAGATTGATTTAGAAAGAAAATAAAGTAATGCATCAAAACATTTACTTGTCCACTAAAATTTGGATTCATATTAGAATTGATAAAATGTGGAACCATCTTCCTAGGCAACTGTTGAAAATGATATTGCGAGGCGGTATATGCTGGAGTATTTTGCTGTGGTGGCTGCTGCTGAGGAGGTGAAGGCTGCTGCGGAGGTATAGGCTGTTGAGGCAGTGACCTACCGCGCTCGCGATAATTATATCTATCCAAATCTCCCCGATAGCTATTGTTAACATTATTATAACATTTTGCGATCATTGGACTTGACTGATAGCCTTGCTCATTTTGATTGGCTGGCATTGGATTTTGTTGCTGATAGTTGTATCTATCATAATTTGAACACTCATTGTTAGGTACTGGATTATAAACTATGCTAGGTTGATATTGAGGTGGCTGGGACATCATATATGAGTTTTGCATCATTTGTTGCACTTGTTGAGATACTTGTTGATTTATTTGTGGTGGAATTTGCTGTGGTGGTGGTTGAGACTGTATCTGTTGTTGCTGTAATTGTTGCTTTTGCTGTTGCTGCTGCTGCTGCTGCTGCTGCTGCTGTTGTTGTTGTTGTTGTTGTTGTTGTTGTTGTTGTTGTTGTTGTGGCTGCTGCTGCTGTTGGTTTTGTTGATCTGTATTTTGTGAGTATTGAGGTACCAATGGCTGTCCATCTATCCAAGTCTCCTGCTGATTTGATAAAGTTTCTTTCTCTCTTTGATTTTGAACTGCTATCCAGACCTCTTTTAATTCACCAGTGATATCCCGATCCTTTAAAATTGTATATAATCGACTGAACACTATACCCTTATTCATAGTTTCTACAAAATCTAGTAACACATTTACTAAATTTGACTGATCCTGTAAAAAGAAACAATTTCATTATGTATAACTTTATAGAAAGTACCCACATTTCATGTACTTAAAATGATATGTTGTTCTTAAGCAATGTATAACATCCATACAGGCTTCTGGCCAAGTGGAATTGTAACTAAAGTTTATGCCAATAAAAAACTTACTAAACTACTAAACATTGATTTTTAGATACAGATACAATAAGAAATTGTGAATACATATTCAGTGAAAAAGAAAAAAAGGAAAATTTTCTTAATTTTTATTTAAAATATGAAATATATAACAAAATTGAGTACTTAGACTGACATTGAGATCCTGAGAATTTTTTCCTCTTTGTCGAAGAACTTCAGGATTGGCAATGACTGCGAACACACAGGTATTTTTATCCTCAGTCCTTGGTGGAGTGAGTTTCATTGCACCGTATAGTGGAAGCGGCTGATTGGAATTGGCTGGCATGTCAACCTTTTCCCACGACAGAACGTTGATGTAGCAGGGAATCTGTGAGCCCTGTAACAACAGCAACCTTGAGGTCAGCTGGTCCTCTTGGACAAGAAAAGCAGCAAAAAAAGCAAGCACTAAAATAAAGAAAAAAAACATTGAAAAAAAAAACGGCTATCGTAATATCGCTCACCCTAATGAAGTCCTTGATGCACATATGCGGCTGGGGCGGGTTCTTAAAGGTCCTGGCGCCGTTGCGCTTGATCCTCGGCGGTGGTCCCTCGCTCATCTTGGCCGTCTCGCTGGCTACCTGCAAGCGTGTCCAGTGAGTCTCACGAACTCGCCTCAAGGAGGTCCCAAATCCCCTTTAGAGCCAAGTGCATCTCTCGGCTGCAAGGCCCCGCGAGTTATTCCCCGCGCCACCTCCTCGCTCCCACGACTGCCTCGGCGTCTGCCCGCGGTGGAACGTCGACGCGCCGTCTCCGGAGTCGCGCTCCGCGCTCGGTGTGTACGCCGCGATTCCACGGGCCACGAGCAGCCACGAGCCACGAGCGCCCGCTACGACTTTGTCTCGCCGTTGTTCGCCAGACTACCGGAGCTCCGCTCGAACATAACCTGCGAGGCGCGTAGCGCGACGGAGTGCCTTCCCCCCCGCGAGCGTGTCAACGGGTTGGCTGGCACTCGCGGAGAGAAAGAGCGAGACGGAGCGAGGTGCGCGCAGGGAGCGCAAGCAACGCGCACACATGCTTACCTCGGTGTCGGGGCCGTCGGGGGACTGCGACTCTCTGGGCCGTCGATTGCTCGAGTGGATTCTCGCTTTTTTGCGTTCGATTGTGTCGTCCGCATCCACGTCCATATCCGTGGACGGCGGGCACCGTGCGAAAAGGAGGAGGATTGACAGCACCCGCTCTCCGCGGTGCAGGCTGCGATTCCCGACGCCTCGAGCGCGCGAGCTGCTCGTCTGGCTCTTGGATTCTCTCGCCTCTTTTTGTTTATTATTTTTCCCTGCCGCGTGTAGCGGTCGAGGCTGCGAAGCGGAGCCGAAGCGAGCGCCACGGCCGCGCTATCACTCTCGAGTCGCCCCGTGGCCGGAGCTGCCCCCTGCTGCCGATGCCGTGCTAAGGTGTCGGGTTGAGCTCTCCGGGAAGTGGCGACATCGTCTGCTTTATTTTTTACTTTCTATCAGCGACTTGCCAGGATACTCGCCAAAAGTGAAAACCCGCAAAAAACATTCTTTTACTTTCTAGAGATTTACGCGACTTTTCCTTCAGTCCGGATTTTTTTATTTTTTAAGGTCTCTGTAGCTCCAGAAGAGACAAAGAGAGTGGCCTATAGATATGTGAGAGAAACGATTTAGTGAGAAAGAGCGTATGTTAACGGGGTCGTGAAATTCCCTAGATAAGCCTAAATTTTATATTCCACAGGTGTAAAAGGCTCGACAACTGGTCCTGATTTGTTTTTGTTTATATTTCTCTGTTCGTTATTGTTTTGTTTTCAGAAGTAATCATTGTCACGTTTTGTTTTGCAAAATTATTTATTTATAAAATTTGTATATTAGTAAAAATAATAGAGAATGTGATTTGCAAATAGTGCAGCAAGTTTGCTATTTTAAATGTGGGTGAAATATTCAATTTTCAACTTCAACCCCGCTCGAATTCAAAATTTGTTGAAATGCTGAATTTTCTGTCTTTTTCTCAATTTCTGGTGTAAAAAAAACATCCTTTCTTATTATTTAAATTGATAACTGTTATAACTTGCGTGTAATGAAAATGCACTTACTTTATGCATTATTTATTATCGTAAATTTAAATAAACTGTTAATGCTAACTTGTAATTTTAGTGTTCATCTTTAAAAACGGTTCGCAATGAAGAAGAAAAAGTGAAGAAATGTTTACAAAAAAATAGCCATTTGAAAAAAACTGCTCGTTACGCAGCGGTTGATGAGCCCCGGCTGAAGAGATGAGCAATACGTCCGCGCGGCGGAGATGCACTTCCTTGTCGGCGCAAAAAACGAGCTCGAAATTACAATCAATAACTCGACGGGGGGAAAGGGAGAAAGGGAGAAAGAGAGGAGAAAAGGGGGAGGCCGGCCGCTAAATTCACAAATTCCCTCGTTACCTCAATTACCCAATATCCATATACAGTGATAGGGGCGCACGTACGCCGGGGCATCGTCCATAATTCCTCCTTCCTCGCGCCGGGGCCTCTCGCGCTCCTTCCTCCTCTCTTTCTCCGGCGAGGCACATACTTTCTCTTTATTATCGCGGGGCTCGTTATCGCCGCGCAAAACCATTTCAATCTCGCGCGCGCGGCGCGCAGGGGAGGCTTGCACTCGCGCGCGCGCCAATATATTAATAGCATGTTATTATTCGTACGTGCCCGGGGATGAGTCCGCGCTGCAGCGGACAGCCGCGGCAGCCGGTGCATATGCGCGTCTCCCGAAGCGTATCATTATGACGCCTCGCTCGGCTCTCGCCCGGACTATCTATCCCGATCGATGATATTAATAGGCGCTAACTACAGTCTTCGGGAGATCGTGCACTCTTGCTCTTTCTTACCACTTCTTTTTTAATATTATGTCAATTTCTTTTTACAAACGTTGACGAGTTTTACTGGAAATGCTTGAGCTGGAACTGTGCTTTATTGCTGACAGTGAAAACACAAATTCTTTAAAAAAGAATTCATAAATAATTCGTTAAAATATGCTGAGTAAAATGCGCACTCACGAGTTCTATCTTCATTGCGCAATGTCACAGATATGAAAAACTTAACAGAGTAAGAAAATAAATAACTTTAGATTAATCGAGTTTATTCAGCTTTTTTTGCATGTTATTTTGAAAAATTGGGAAAAACAACGATTTAATAAGATTATTAAGATTACTTATAACGTCTGACGTGTAATTTATTACAGTTATTGAAAGTGTCTGGTATCATGTATTTACAAAAAAATAACATATTTTTTGTCATATATTTATTATTCAACATTTTCCATAACTTTTTGATTTTTAAGAAAAAAGTAAAAGAGCTAAAGAAGGATATATTATAACATAGGGTAAATGATAAGGATATATTTTAGGTTTCATATATAATTTCTATTATTTTGGAAACATTATTTCTCTACCACACTTCAGCATTTGATAAGTCGCATCACAATCGTGTAATTGCCCTGAAACTTAATAGAGAAGAGAACATTAATCTTTCAATAAACTTCCATCAAGTTGTTCATGCATTAAATGATGATCTTTCGTAAACTTACTCGTATGACGCATTTCTAGTCACTTAAAATTTTCTTCATTGGCAGGTGCCATAGAAAATAACACTCGAGCTATTTTTTTCATGTCAAAAGTACCATTCGGATTCATCTGCGTATTATTATCAAACAATTTTATCACAATTTTGTAAAAGTAGAAACGTTAAATGTATTCATAAGATATAAAAAAAATTATATTTTTTTAAATTTTATATTTTGTTACTTACAAGTTCAAATCGCGTGTATAAACATTTAAACATGCGCTTGATTTTTGCCATCGTATTCTGTTGACTTAGGGACGGTAGACCATCGTTAAATGTACGCTCAATTCCAAATTCATTTATGCAATCTTCCCTAATTTGTTCTTCTGGTGATATTGCCTGTGTTTAGTTATTAATTTGAACTGTTAATTATTTCGGATGATAATTTTTCATAATAACAATGACTTCAAACTTACAACAATAGAAAAAATAGTGGCGAATAATAAAACAGCGACTAGTAGATTCATTTTTATAAATTAAAACTACTTGGGCAATTGTTGCTTTTAATCAATGTTTTATTTTTATCCAGAATTTTTATTAAGCATAAATTCTTTAATATTTAGAAGTAAACACTGAAAAAGACTGCAATTCGAAATTTTAGAAATTTGAAGGGAAAATACGTCTTAACTGACTTCAGATTGTCAGAATACTAAATATGATTAGCGAACTCGCTCCTTTAAATGAGTCTATGAAGCTGACAGAAAATTAATCATCTACGATTTCGCGTCGATGATCTTGAAAAGAAAGCCAAGAATTAAAAAATTTGCAAACGGCATTATCGTCAGCAAAATTAGTAGCCACGCAGTTGTGCAAAAGAGCAGATAATAAGGTCTATCTTAAGCAGTATTAGTAATCGACCAGTTGAACTCTTATACCAAGATTTACATCATCATTATAATTCTTTGTCTCTAAGATATTAACAAAAGCAACTGAATAATGTAATTTCGTTATTTTACAAATTGATCGTTTTGACAAATAAATTATTAAAATTTTATATTTTATTTTTAAACACTGTTCTCCAATAAATGGTATAAAATAACCACTTGTTCCTTAGGTAAGAGCTTGATAGCTCTTGTAAAATAATTAGTGCTTGCATGCAATAAAAGAGTTCCAAAAGAAGTGAATTGCAGTAAAAATTGAAAAAAATAAACGTGCCGACAAAAGAATTCGAAATAATCCGAACATCGTGAGAACCTTGAAAATTGCGCCCGCGTCGTTACTTCCAGAAAGCATCGAGGCTCTCGCGATTTACACGCGGAACAACGGCGTTAAAGCCTCGTCCCGAGAAGTGCAGTCGAAAAAGTCGCGTTTACGAGACTCCGGCGCGCACGTAGCCTTTAAACACTCGCGACGCGCTGAAAGCCGCGCGGGGTAATGCGAAATAATGGGCTTGGGGGTACCCACCCGCGCCGGCCCCGCGCGGCAATCTTCCGCGGCCTTGATCGCCGCAGGTGCGAGCGGCAAGAATCGAAAACCAACGCGAAAAGTCGTCGATCGCTATCGCGCGGGCCGGACGTTTCGTCGCCCCACGCGGAGGCGGCCAGGTGCGCGCGCGCGTGAAGCGGAGCTTCCCTCTTTTAATTTGCCACCCCGCGCGCGCCGAGCCATTTGCATCGGCGCTCCGCGCCGCTACATCGCCGGGCGTATACGGCCACTTTCGGAAATTAATTGACAAGGCCGCGATCGATTCGAGCCGCGGCGAGCACACGCCTTTCAATGCCCGGTGCTCGTAAACTTCGACCCGTTAGACACGCTCGCCGGACTCGAAAAAGTAGCCTATCGTGTTTTTAGCCAACGCGGGAATTTGATTGTTCACCGTAATGGGAAGTAAGAGGCGATTAAGCACCGTGTCTGCTTATTTTTAACGCGTTACTTGAATAATTTATAAATTAAATTATTGAATAATTTTATTTATAATAATTTATAAACAAAATTATTGAATAATAAACGTACAGCATTTATTTGGAAAGTTGAAATAATTTAATTTTTAGATAGTAGTTCATATAGTATTATAAATTAATGTATCAATTTTTATTATTTAAACTTTAAAGAAAAAATTTATTCTTCAATGTAATTTTTTTTTTCGCCCTATTTAGGAAATGTCAAGATGTAAATCATAATGAATCGGTTGATTTATTGATTCAATATATTATTCATATGGTCATTTATAGATGTATTATTGTCAGAGTCCATTCACTTGTTTATTGAAAGTTGTAATCAATAGATAATCTTTATAGATGATATAATTTTTTTTTCGCCCTATTTAGGAAATGTCAAGATGTAAATCATAATGAATCGGTTGACTTATTGATTCAATATATTATTCATACGGTCATTTATAGATGTATTATTGTCAGAGTCCCTTCGCTTGTTTATTGAAAGTTGTAATCAATAGATAATCTTTATAGATGACATGAAGAATTAACCTGATGTAATGTTTATGTAAAAGGTGAGGATTTTATAAGAAAAGACCTAATCAGAATATAAAAATGTGTACAAATCATCGTAATTTCCAGATAATTGAAAAGAACTCAACTTTACGAGTCAGGATAACTTACTAACTTTAAATATTACGTCATTAATAAAGTAGAGATCAGATTAAAGTTTATCAAGAAAAAGCTAACTTATTATCCAATAATTCAAGAACTTCTCGCATAAAGCATGAAAAAATCCTCTCGTAGTATAAGTCATCGTGTCTCCTAGCGGCTCTCCCCGATACAAAACAATACGAGATACAAGCGCGAATTTCTCTTCGGCGTCTCTCCCACGCGGAGCGGCGGCTCAGATTTACGACTGACATTCAATTTTGAAAACCAACTTGCCCGCGCGTCCTGTTTATTCAGCCGAAAAAATAACAGCGCCGCGCTCTCGTCGATTCTAATTTACTATTATTCAATCTCGCGCTCGCTCGCCACTTCCCCGGCGCATAACCCCGCGAGCGTATAAGTCATCGGTGTTTATTAGCCGGCGAAAAAGGTGCACGCGAGAAATCGAGCGCTCGCGCGATTAGGCCCGCGGGAATCGGTCCTTAAACAAGCCAGCGCGAGCGCGACTTATCGGCCGAGAAAAAAATAAAGACGAGGAGAAAATGGAGGGAGGATGCGGAGAAAACGGCCGGCTGGGAATAAAGATGGGGAGGAGGTGGGAGGAAAGCGCGCGCCACACGCGGAGAGGAGCGACCATCCGCGCGAGCGCGAGACGTGTTTATAGTAATGAGGCTTGTCGTTATTTGTCCGCCAAGCGCCGGGATTTATCGGCGATATCCCCGCGAAATCTCGAGGGCCGATCTTTTTTTTTTTACTCCGGCACCTTCGTTGCCGCGCTTTTTTTTTCTTCGTCGCGACGTCGCCGATCTCTGATTTCTCATCTCTCTTTCTCCCTCTCTCTCTCTCTCTCTTCTTCGACTCGTCTCCTGGCGATCCCTTGCGCGCGCGCGGGGTATATAGCGTTTTGAACTTAGGAGATGGATTTTCAGTCGCGGACTATTTATCGGGGAGTTATCCGGAGGCGGGATCAGCGAGCAGTAAGTCAGCTTTCTCGCGGCTCCGACACGCGATAATGCACGTAATACTTTATCTGCCGAATCGGGCTTTTAAGGGATTTTTAAAGATGCAATTAGCACGGATACATTGTACGGGCCTAGCGGTGTAATTTATTGTCATTGTTTTTGCGAATTTTCAGCGCGGCGAACGCGGCGCTGACAGATGGTGAAAAGGTAGCGCTGGTTCGCTTTCACTCGATAACAACAGTACTAATGTGATAAATTAAGTCTGTCGAATAATCGTAAAAGGTTTTATATCAAAGCAAACATTCAGTTTGCAAACGCCTTTTTCAAATTTTTAATCAAAATCATAAATACAAAGTGGTATTTTAATGATATAAAGAAATTACCATAAAAATAATCAGTTTTCACCAGAGAGATTTTAGTGAATAACACTTATAATGACCCTTTATTGCAATTTAATTCAACAATTTCGGAAGAGTGCCGGTCGTAAATAACTTAAAAAAAATTTTAAATAATTTCTTCAAGTCGTTTGGAAGCGCGATCAACTTGCGCGTGAAGGAACTCGATCGCAAAAATCAATTTTCACCGTAATCGCCGATTATTATTTCAAACATTAGTCTCGTCGTAAATTCGGCAAAAAGCCGTAAAAAAAAGCCAAGCGGCGTACTTTACGAGCTGCCACGGCGCATTATAATATAATTTTGAGGCTACTTTGACGCGCTGCAGAAGCGAAAAAAAAAGGAGGAAAGAGAAAAGGAAGCCCGCGAAGCGACGAGCGCCCGAAGCCCCGGGCTCGCATCATAAATTACCGACGCGACTTTTCGTCCACTCGTCCTCCTTTATTTTTTCGGCAATCGAAAAGGGGAAAGAGAGGGGCACCGGCGATCGATCGACTCGCGTCCATCATCGAATTTACGATCTTGCGCTCGCTCACGGGCTTATTATATAGGCGCGATAAGATGATGACCGTGTTTAGGCTGGCGCGGATTTATAAGCGGGCCTCCCGCCGCGGCCGCGGCGGCGGCTGCGATTACGTTAACGAGGCGTCTTTAGCGCGAGCGCATCGGCCCGATCCCTCCTCCCTCCAATCCGCCGCACACGTGCGAAATATCGCACCTCGGCGCGATCCTCTCGCCGCTTTATTCGAGATGTTTTTCGCGCGGCGCACACGTGCGCGCCGCTTTATATGGGAATTTCGCGGGTCGCCGCTTTTTCATTATGCTTTTCGTTTATGCGGGGAAAAAGGCGTGAGAGGCCGTGCGGTGCTTTAATTTTAATGCAATTTTCGACGCGATATCTCGTTACCCCGCCGTAATGAGATTGCGATCGCGCGCCACGAAAATTTGAATGCGATGTGTATCTTCCGCCGGATAATAAAACTTATTTATTATTTTTTTCTTTTACTCTTTTGTAAATTGCTTTAATTAATATGTGCACGATGTTTTTTCGCTCGCTTTATCCGCGGAAATTTCAAATTTTAGTGTAACTTTATCGTATCCTACCATGAATAATGCATTCGATTACGATATGGCGTATAGATTTTAATAGTTAATTGAATTTCATTAAAAGATCTAACATCAAAATTTACGATTAATTCATTTGCAAGATTTAATAAACTCCTCCAGCACAGGATATCAAAAAGTCTAATAACTCTCAATTTTCACATAGAAATAGATTCTTCAACCAATATATCAATCGAAAAGTGTCGTAAATCGACGAATAAAGCAGGTGTGTAATTCACGGCTAAAAAAGGACGCAGGTCTCTATAACAGGTGTTAATAATCGTCGGCGAATTATTTACAGTGTCATTGGGCGGCGCGCCGCGTCGATTACAGCGGCCCCGGCTTTCCCACAAGATGCATCGTGACAAGTGTAATGATAGGCCGCGGCCGCCGTAAGCACCCCATCGGGCGGCGCGCGCGCTCGCGAAATGCTTTCTTCTTCAAATTGCGAAATTTACTATTACGCCGTTATTGTTATGGCGCGCCGCTAGGGAGGCGCGTGAGCGGGAATTATCATATTCACACTTTCGGGGCACCGGCGAGCGACGTAATGCCGGGGCTTCGCCGTGCAATTTCTCGAATCGCTCGTAAAATTTCGCAGCCTCCTCGGGATGGCTGTCGGCTCGTACACGAGTGCGAGCTAATTGGGAGACCTTTGGATTTTACGGGCGGAAATATGTTGCAGCTTGCTAGCTGTTCGATGCCAGATTTACTTTTATACTATAGAGTTTGTATCGCTTATTCGGTATGAGATTCGTTTTACTGGCAATTTAGTGCAAATTCAGTTTATCTTATTATCTGAATTGTTAAATGTAACAAATGCAGTATAAAAAATACAATGTAAAAAAATGCCTTATTAGTATTGCAAGATAAATTATTTTTCTATAAATGCATCTATATGGATGTTTAATCAAACTTCCTTCCAAAAACACAGTGGTTCGATCAAAATCAGAACTATCTACAAGGATTAATTAAATAAATTTCTGATATCATTTAGAAACTTTAGCTACAAAAACACATCATATTTTGTAGAAAAAATAAAAATAAATTTGATCTAAGAGCAAAATTATTTTTTGCAAGTTGTTAATGCATCAATTTTTTACAAACCAAAATAATATTTGTAATAATATTTTTCTGATCGCGTAATAAAGTATCTGTAATGTCAGCAGACAGAAGGTAACCGTGCTCGTAGCAAGTGGATTTCCAATTTCAGTGCACCCATCATTGACATTCGAGAAAAAAAAAAAAGAAGCAAACGGTACCTTGATTATTCTTCCAATCACGCAGCTCGGAAAAAAGGACGACAATTACAAGGGTCTCGAAGCGGGGCGCAATTAGGAAATGGAAAAGCCTTGGCGTTTTCTCGTTAACCCGAGAAGGTGGCGTGGTGCACTATACGCCGGACTCGTGCGCTTGCGCGCGTTCGTGAGCACGCGCTCGGGGTTTATTATTCGCCGGCGAGGCCTTAAATCTCGCGCGGCCGAGGGGAGCCGTGGGGGGATGCGGGGCAATACATTATGTCTACCTAAGGCCGTTACAGGGAGGCCAGGCCTCGAGCGCCCGGCGCGTTAACTTATTAGAGAATCAATTACTCCTTGCTTTTGTTTATGACGACCCCGAGCTTTTTGCAAGAGGATTCCTCCCCACCCCTGCTCTTCCTCTTCTCTCCCGCGGTGCTCTCTCTACTTTTTTCCTCCTCCCGCCGCGCCTCGAGAGCATTGATTTCGCGCGGTGCGCCCCGCACGCCTAGTGTCGAAAAGTTTAATGAATAATAAAGTAAATTATGCGCTGAGTGAAAATTTGCTTAAGCCTTTACGAATCGCTGCGGGTCAAATTTGTTATGTCCCTCGCGTCCCTTCTAAATTTATGGCTCCTCGGGGGATTATCGCGGGGCTAATTGATTCTTTTCGATTGCGCGCCCTTCGCGGAATCTTCATTATTCGACGTAGATCGCTCTTTATTTATAAAACTCCAATTTAAATGTAGATCAAGTTCCTCAAGCTAAAAATCGGGTATCCACTGGATACGTACCCGCGCCGATCGATCGCCTCGGTATGAAGCTATTTCGCGAGCGAACGCTGTCCCGGTGTCGTAAGGCGATACCGAGCAAATTAAAAGCTCTACTTTAGCGCGCGCTAACGAGCGCGAAAATCACGATCAATTAATAAACCCCTTATCGCTTTTAATAACCGAACGATTGCCTTCCGAAAAAAAATCGGACGCCGACCGAGAGATTCGCGGATCTCGAGGAAAAAAGGTCGGGGAGCGCGCGGGCATACAAATCAGGTGGCGAATCGCCGGCAATTAAATCGCCGGCGAGTGCGTCGCGCGCGAAATGGAAATAATAACGACAGCGCAGAGGCGAGAAGGGCGGCCGGGGCATGAATGTTTCATGATGCGGGGCCCTCCTTATAACCCATCCTCGAAAGGTGATCGATGGCCGGTTAACACTCCATCCCCCGTTCGGTGCTGCGCGTCCCGGCGGTCTCCCGGGCCCCAGTTCATAAATACGCGGCCGCGCGCCCGTAAATCTCCGCTTGGTAGCCCTCCCTGCCCGCCCCGCGCTGTTAATTACCGTGTTTTAACACCTACCTCCCGCGCCGATCTTCTTTTTTATCTTTCATTTTTTTCTCTTTTTGAAACAGGCCCTCCTCTCTCTCTCTCTCTCTCTCATGCCTTCTCGTTCGGAGTCGCGCGCAATATGCTGATGCGCCGGGACAAGAGTCATTTGCATGCAGATTATCGGTACTTCGGATAATCGTATTATTTATGTGTGTACACTTTCGATGCTTCTTTTCCTTGTTCTTACGCAGGCTGTGGTATGCGAGACGCTGTCTCGATTTTGATGACGTTTCGTAGGTTCTTTAAGTTTTTTTGACTGGAGTAAAGCCTCGCGGCAGTATATGGAGTCTGGCTTTGCCGAGCGGCGTAATTTGGAAGCCGGACTAGTTCACCTCCAAATTGACTATCGACTGAAAGCTATACTTCCAATCAATGAATTATACGTTTTATTAAGTTACCACTAAAAACATTGTTTAACTTTTCATTTTTATTTATTATTTGTTTGCAATTAAAATATCTTATAAAATAAATCATTTTTATATTTTCAAGAATCTAACTGTAAGTATATACTGTAATGTAAGACGAAATTTTACTTTGCAAAATAATTTGTTAAGAAAATTATTTTTACTCCAATATTATTTTTCCCATCATCAACGATCTGTCGTAATCAAGGATCAATTAAAAGGCACCTCTGCAATCAGCTCTACAACCTGTCCACGAACTTTACCCCGAAAAATAATTCACGAGCGCTAAATTACCAAAATTAACAACAATTTGCATAGGATACCCGAGAGCTCCTGCAAAGTTTTAAGGAGCACCTCCTAAACTTTCCCAGCAGCTCTCGCAAATCGATCGCGCTCATCAGGACGATCGGCCGCCGATAATTCAATCCCCCTTTTAAAAACTCCGGCACTTTTTTCCGGGAGAGCCGCATAGATGCTCGCAGATATAATTTACTCGCGCAAACTATTAGCCACTCCGTCGCAATAAAGATGCCGCGCGCGAGGCGAACTGCACGCGCTCGGGCACAAAGGGCACCGAGCGTTTCCCGGCGCAGCGCCGCGCTCAAATACATTAGCATGCGATCGGCACCGCAATACTCGTAAATATAAACATAACGCGGCGTCCGCGCGCGAGTAATTACAGTACCGCAGTCGACGCCTCGCCGGCTCTCCCTCCCCCGCCTCGTTTCTTCCGCTGCCGCTTTTTTTCTTTTTGTCGACCCGCGCGTGCGCGAGCCAGCGACTCAAGGCTGCCGTGGGTATTGAGTTTCCGCGGAAGGCGGAAGGCCGGGTGGGCGTGCACCTCGCGACTTTTCGCGCGAGTTATTGTCTCGGCCGCGGCGACGAAAAAGGGCGGAGGTTAACCCCGCGCTCTGGGGCTGGGCCGCTATTACCGGCATGCATATTTATGGGAGGAGGGGGATGGGAACGGGAGAAGCAGCGAGATGCGCCGCGAGAGATAACGAGGTGCCGAGATAAACGATAAAAGTTTCGGGGGGCGCGGGACCTTACCGGCCACGGCTCCGCGAAAAACTCATTGATTAACGCCGTCATTTTTCGAGAGTTATGGAGTTGGGAATTGTTTTTCTACCGGGTGATCGCGGCCCGATTAGGCTACGGGTCGCGAGGAGAATCGGATAAGCGTTACGCTTGGATTCACGTTTATTTGAGGCTCATTAGATCTTTTGGATGGAGATCGGGAAGGGATATAAGAAGAGAAACCTTTAAAATTAAACTAAAGTACAAAATTAAATAATTAAACGCGAGTTAAATTTCATTCAAAATAAAATAAATTTCAAAGCCCATGCGCATTATTTAAAAAAAAATGAAAATGAAAATTGCTTTCTCAGAGTATCAATAGATATGAAAATACAAACATTTCAAAATAAAACGTGAAGCAGGTACATCAAACTACCATACTTCAGAAAAAAAAAGAATATCGAAACCAAACGAAATGACGTGAAGCGCACAAAGAGCAGAGTCCTTCTTCCAGCATCTGTGCTCGCTGGGAAGAGGCTCAACCTGCAAAAGAGAGAGAGCGAGAAAAGGAGAGAGAGCAAAGAAGCGCGGAGAGTCCAGCTTGAGTTAGTTATTACTGAATCAATTACCCGGGCGTATTTATAGGGTGTAACTTGTTCTCTCCGCGTCTCTCTCCTCCCCGCGGCCAGGCCGGCGCGCGCCTCTTCTCTCCCTCGCTCCGGCTGTACCTCGTACATTGAATTTCTTCCCCGGCCGGCGGAGAGATCGCATCGGGATACGACGGGGAAATTCACGAGCCGAGCGAGCCGGAATATACGGTACTTAGGAGGTCCATGTCCCGAGCGCCTCGCTGACCCGCCGATTTTTACGCCGATCCCCACTGATTTGTCGGTGCCGGCGCAATCGGGTCCTCGATATAGGTCCAAGGCGCTTTTAGACAATTAAAAGTCGTCGACTCGTTAAGTCCTCATTTGCGCGCAATGGAATTTTAATCGGGCGGAAGAGCTAAAAATCCCGTCGGAAATCGATCGTCTCCTCCGCGCACTAATAGCAGCTAGTAAGTAGTCTCGAGAATCTCAATTCCCGCTGGAACGCTATAACTCCGCGAGCGAGCCTCTATTTTTCGCGCCGCTAAGTGATTTTTTCCCCACCGCCGCGACGCGGCCGCCTCTTTACGCCGAGTGGGCCCCCGGGGGCGCGCGGCGGCTCATCGATTATTCATCGCGATATGGGACTGTCGTTAATTCGCGCGCGCAGGCAATTAGGAACGGGACCGCAATTGCCCGGGCCCGTAAAAAGTGCGTCGTTAATTTTCACCTGGAATCGATGGCGCGCGACGCGCGGAGCATTGTGGTGTCGGCGAGGCGATTACCACGCCTCTCGGCCGCGCGCGAGCAAGAGAATCGTAATAGGCTGTAACGGCTGCCGTATTTACGAGTGCGCCTCCCGGCGGGCCTCGTTTCATTAGCCGTGCATATATTGGCGGCCGCGCGAGGCCAAAAGTCACGCGAGCAAAGCCTGGCGCACCATTGCCATTGGCGCTCGGGCACCTACCGCCGGAAGAGCAGCGGTTTTATTTATTTTGCAGTTGTTGGCGGACAAGAGACTTTTTACGGGCTAGCAGATTGATAAAAATTTAGCACCGTCGGGAAACCACTTTAATTTTCTTTACAAACATATTTGCTATAGTTACACGTTTAAATTTAATAAAGTTGTAAATGTTTCGATCGTGCGTAACAAAGATTCAAATAAGGAATATTGCATTAATAAAATAGAAGCATACGTAATTACGATACATTTTTTTAACGGTATACCTGTTTGTGGAAGAAAAATTGTTGAGTCGTTATTTAAAAAAAAAAAAAATTAAAAAGTAGATAACACGTGCTGGGCAACATTAACGTCGAAGAGGTGTTTTTCGCGATCACACGATCCCATCGCGTGGCAAGTTGCGCACTGCGGTGAAACCGCAAATAAAACGATTCTTTTTGCACTGGCCGCGGGCTAGCCTTCTCCAGAAACCGCACGCTGCGAAATCATTGATGTACTCTATGATATAACAGATTCTGCAACTATCGCAAGGTTCACTTTTATCCAAACTGTGCAAATGCGATTTTCGAGTGTTTACAGTGTTCGATCACAAATAATTGTATCTATTTAATTACAGTGGCAGAATTAAACAGACCCGTTACCAGAAAAGACGTCTTAGATTCTACGTAGCGGTAAATACATCAGGTATCTTTGTTCGTTTTAAGTAGGTTAAAAGCCTATTATTATTTAAATGAGCTTACTTATTAGCGAGCGAAAAATTCATCAGAAATGCCATGAACGTTTGATGGATTTTCAATATCCACTCGAATGACCTATCCAAATATTTAGTGGCACCATGAAAAGTTATTGCTTTATTTTGAACCAATTGCGTATAGCTGCAATTGCTCTTAAACTATGTTTAGTTTCAATATCATCTAATAATATTCAAATTTATCATCGTATATCCAAGTTACCGCCAGTTGAAAAAATACAAGGTCTATTGTTGTTGACAACCGGCGCACCTCTTATACGGAATACACACAACTATTAAATAGATTACTGAATAGTGATTTTGGGTACAAGAATTCGAGAGTAAATATGGAAAAATAGAACGAGCCACCCCTCGAGGGATCGCGTAGGAAAAATCCAAACGATCCGGAAAAGTATGATCCGCTAAAAGGCTATTATAATTCACCGCGCGCGCCGGTAACTCGGGATCCTCTCCGTCGTCCGGGGGCGTGCGTAATACAGCTAATTCGGGCGGACACGATAATGATGGGGTCGTTACGGAGCCGTCGCCGTCGTCGGCGAGTGATCCGCCGACGGGGGGAACGGGGGCGGCCGGCGCGTGCCGCTTTTCTGGCAGCGCGCGGACCCCCGCTGATATATAGACGTCCGCGCCACGAAAACAATAATCTGCGCCTCGGCTCTGGTTTCACGAATCCCGGACCCATTACACCAGGCCCGGGCCGTGAGAGCTGCGCCGCTCGGTATCGTCCGATTGGATCATCTAGATTTTCGCGGCGCCGCAATTAGCGAGTGGCCGCCTTTGTGCGCCGAGCACTCAACCCCCCCGCTCGCGAGACAATGAACCGCGACGGTTCTTTTCGCGACGACGAAAATAACCCGGCGACACCGAACACGCGGAGCGGCGGAAAAAGTCGCGTGTTTTTTTTTTTTTTTTTTTTTTTTTTTTTTTTTTTTGCAGCGAATTAGAACATGAAGCCGGCGAGAAGAGGGAGGGGGTTATAGAGTTGCAGATCCGGCGGGCCGAAACGATGTCAGTGCAGCGCGAGAAAAGGTCGAAACTGGAGCAATGCCGACTGCGCGAGCGAGCGCGCGCTTATCGCGCGGAAGTTTTCCCTGAAACCGACACCCATCCTATCTCGTTACTTCACGCCCGAATGAGAGGCGCCGATGCAACGCCCTTCCCCTCTGTACACTTGCCAGCGCCGCTTCGCGCACTGCGAGACTGTTTAGTTTCTTCGCGCCTTTTTTTTTGTCTTCTCTCCCTTTTTTTTGGCGCTGGAAGAGAAATTTTCTGCGAGTTGATATCGAATTTTCTTGGCTGGAGAAATGCACTAAGTGGAATGAAATATGAGCGAAACGGCAGTTTATAATTATGATGCATTTCCAATCGTTAATCAACAAAAAATTTTAATTTTTAAAAGTTATATTGAAATAACGATAGGATCCATTACATCCCAGCATAACTTTAAAATTTAATCGACTAACATTTTAACACCTACTTTAGTACCGCACACTTCATTCATCAAGATAAGAGCCGGGGGATGACACGATGTTTACGGTATCGGAGAGCCCTACGAGGTTCCCCGTAGTCCTCGAATCAGATCTCATTACACGCGCTGCATCCCACTTCTCGCCACCGTGGGTATAAGAACCAACGAATCCTGCCGCCGTCGGCCCGTCGAAAACTGCGTGTTCACGTGCGAGCACGTGGATCAACACGTGGCCCCTTAATGCACTCCGAAAATCTACCTTACTTAGGTGAAACAAGCTCTACTTTTTCAGCATCGTTTGAAGATTACAGATTCTCACTGGGCACTGCATGTTTTGTTTCCTCGTTTTCTGCTTCGGTGCATTTACGCTAAAAATTCTGTAATTAAATTAATGAATAACGGGTATATATTGACGATCGTGCACGAAGGAGTGGAATAGGTTCGCGTAGAATCATTACGACGAAAGGTAATGAACACATCCAATTACAACGCGAAGCCTTTCAAATGCGTTTAATATTCTATCGTAATTATATCCAGCAGAAACGAAATTTCGCCCGATCAATTGTGCGCGACTTCAACAACCTCATCGCAGCGCCGCGAGCGCTGCACAAAGAGATAAAAAGTCAGGAAGGAACGCTCGCTCGGGTGCGGACCGGGCGAGCCGGGGTGGCTGATAGTACGTGCTTTGCGGTGTTTCCCATTATGGGCCGCCCCTCGATGACGCGGTATTGATTATACAGGCCGGGCGCTAACAATGCGTTCGCTCCCCCCCGGGCTTGTTTGGCGCGGCTACCTATAACGAATACACCTCGGCGCGCGTCCTTCCGATCGAGACGGGGGTGCCTGCCGCGCGCTTTTTCGACGCGAGGGGGAAGCGGCCCGCGATACCCCGGTAATTAGCGGCGATGAGTCGAGTCAAGAGTTTCCTCTTTCCGAGCTGCCCCTACTGGCAGTGTAGGTGCTTCGAGCCGAAGGAGGTAACGTGACTTTTTGTGGATTCTGTTTATTCACACGGAGTGTTTCTTATTGAGACAAATTTTGAGGACGTATGTACTCGTTCACAATTTATTAAAGGATTAGAATATTCTCTATCGCAAAAGTTTAAGTTATATTTTATTTTAAGAGGTAGCATAGTATTTCAGAAAAATCAGTTTAGAACAATATTTTTATCAATTACACAAAGAAACTGAAATTTTCGTTAAAAAGATAATTATCAAAATTTGTATGCACAATCGTACAATGGATTAATTTATAATATTGACATTATAGTTATACCGGATAACCGATGGGTGTACATCGGGGAGTGGATGGAAAAAAAAATTCAGGTCGACCGATCGCGATCGAAGCAATTTTACAGCGCGTGGCACGTGCCCATTAAATCAACAGACAGAAGCAATTAATTTTAACAGGTGTATCTTCCCTCTCGCCCCTCCCTCCGCCCCCTCCTTACCCGACAAACAAACCGAAACGAAAATAAAGAAGAGAGAAAAAAAAGGGGTGGAGGCGAAAAGAGCCGCGAGTACTGGCCGAATCCCACCCTCTCGCGCGACCCCGTTACAGTACAGAAAAGTATCCATTAAAGCCACGCGCGTTTTTCTAAATATTCTAATAAGGAAACCCAACTCCCACCCTCCGCGGCTCCCGCCTAACGAGCCGTGAATTTTTCGTAATTGAGTCCTCCCACTCCCTTTCTCTCCCGCGTTTTTTCTCAAATTTGCTTCGTCTCGTCTGTGGTCCCGTCTCTCTCGCTTATTCTTCAGCAGCCGGGAGCGGCGGCAGCAGCACCGGGGGCTGGAGAGGCCCTCCGCGAGGATAGTAACGGGCGGGACGGGGGAGGGGGCAGCTGCTCTCACGTTACCTTGCGCGGCCGGGTGTCGGGTTACTACCCTCGACCTCATCTTCCTCCTTGTGTGCCTCCGCAACTTTGCCACCATCACGGCCTCGCGTCGTCCGCGCGCGCGCGTCCTTCTCTCTCTCTCTCTCTCTCTCTCGGCGCTGTCGGATGAATGAGGAGGGCGAGCAAAGACTTGCTCTCTTTTTTTCTTTCCTCTCCGCGCGCCGGCACTCGCGTTTTCTACCGTTCGCTCTTGTTTCGCGTTTTTCCCATTGTGCCTGGGCACTCCGAGTAGCTTTTTCGTCGCCGGCTTTCTTTTTGACTTTTCGCGTGCGAGCGGGGCGAGGAGAAAGCGCAACCGACGTCGCGAATGTACCGGACTGGTCCGGCTTCGGTCTCTTTGTTCGCCGATTGGCGCGCTTTTTCAGAGGTGAAAATATTTTTCAAAGATCGCACTCGGTCAGGCCGTACTCGCGCGCTCGCGACGATTGTGTTTGTTTTTTTTTTTTTATTCTCGCACTTTTTTTTCTACGTGTGTATATTGTTCGTAGAAGCCAAATATATCGCGTTACGGAATCGAATTTCAGCGCCGAAAAAAAATTGTCGCGCGTTGCGCACACACGCGGACTATATTTTCGCGTCGGACTATTATGTAAATCGCGAGGACTCTCCTCGCTCAGGGAAAATGAATTAAAAATCCCATTAAAAAGTCATTTATCCGGCTGAGGCGCGCGTCGTTGTGTAACGCCGCGAGGTGCAACAAAACGAGTTCATCGGTTCACCGGCGGGAGGGGTGGTGGGGACCTCCGAGGACACTTATCCGAGAATGGAGTTTTATAAACTCGTCTATACAGTTTCCGTCGGTAGATTAAGAGCAAAGGAGTTGCCACATAGGGGCTCTCCTCGAGAGCTCGTAATTCAATCCGCGAACGTAGGTAGGACGTACGCGTACGCAAGATCGCGAGACTTTTTATGCATGCGCCCGTGCACACGTACACAAACACTCGAGAGCCATCGTCGCCTAACCCTCGGGAGTCTACCTTATCTCGCCGCGCAAGTGACGTAATTAGTCTAATTTCATTTTTATTTTGAAATAAGGCACTTTCGTGTACCGGTCGTGCCTAAAAACTGAAACAGTGAAATATAATTATAAGTTACTTTAAAGATTCATAATAAAATTTAGTTTTTCAACAATCCGTAATTAACAATAAAGCTCAAAATGTTACGAATTTAATCGCAAGAAAATTTGTAACCAATTGTGTAAATGCAAATTCGACAACACACCGAGCTTTTTGGGCCAACAAGTAAAGTTTCCAAAAAGCAAAGTCACTTGATCTGAAAACTTTGACCATGGGTATCTTGCACCTTATGTAGAAAACGAAGTGCACGCGAAGTGCACGCATGAGAAAACCCGGAGCAAGTACGGTACACGCCGGGCGAGCACCTCGCGTACTTAGCGCTCGGAGAAAGAAAGAGAGCGAGCGGGCGGCGCGAGGCGCGGCCTCGGGTACATCCCGCTCGGTGTGTGCGTGGAACCGAAGTACGTCGACGGCGACTCCCACCGGCACCTCCACCTTCTTTCTCCACCTCCCTCCTCTCCTTCCCTCACTCCGTCGCTCGCTCCGTCTCACTCCGTGCCTATCCTCCACCTTCAGGGTGGCGTCACGCTCAAGACACTTCCGGTGTTAAATTACCCCGTTCGCCTCATTCTATATACTCTGCACGCTCTCGTGCTCTCCTTTTCTTTCTTGCCTCGCGATTCTTCTTTTGCCGGCCGGTATTATAAGCTACCATGCGCCGCCTCGCTTCTCGATTATCGCCTCCTTTCTTCTCCCGGGCTGCGACGAGCGCAGACCCCCGCCGCCTTTTCACCTTCCTTGTCTCTTTTTTTATTTGCGCGCGCGCCTCCGCCACCGTGTTCCTGCCGTCTTTTCTTGTCTTTTTTTTTTTTTAAAGCGAGTAAGTAGATCACGAGCGCGTAAGTAGCCTTATCTCGCGCGCGATTATTCTTATTAGCGCGGAGCGAGCCGCGAAAAGTGCGAGTTAATCGATTTTAATCGGCCGGCCGAGCGGGACTTTGCATACGCGAGGAGGTAGTAATGCCAAAGGGATTAAGGGTGGTGAGCTTCCTTTTTTAAGTAATTAGCAAAGAAGTTATTTCCTGCTTGGGAGACTCGACCAGTGATTAAAATACTTATTACGATGCACATATTCAACCGCGCAATTAAAAATTAATTCAAATTTACTCTTGCTCTTTAAAACTGTTGCTGTAACAAAATACGCAAGAAGAAATTTTTTATTTTTATTAAAATCTGAAGTTGCGCGATATTGTAAGGCATACTTCAGGAATAGGTACTTAATTAAAAAAACTTCGATGTATATACTTGGTATTAAAACGAGACGAGGCTCATCGTCGAACGATCAATTTTCGATTTCCTTTGATGGGACTTGTCACGAAATGCAAAATAAAGAGCCGAGCACGCGAGTGACACGCGCCCGCAAGACAAATTCGAGCCTATTGATCTTCGTCCGTCTGGGCCGGGGCTCCGATCTACGAGATCGATCACCTCGTCAGCGAGCAGGTCGCCGGCGCGACGAGAGGAACCTTTTAACGCTGAGAAAGCTTCGAAGCTATCTCAATATTTTAGTCGAATAATTCTTTGTTCGTCTATTTTTCAGTGAAACCCGTACGACGCGATGCACCTGTGCGGAAAAAATTGTGGATTCTAATCGGATTCTAATCGGACTATCTAATCTCCGATTATGATCCGATCAGAAATATTACGAGGACGCAATATAATTTGTATTCGTATAAAATAATTTTGATAATAAATTACTATAAAAAAAGTGACAGTAATGGTTTCAGTAAAAGTATTTAATTATCAATGATTGGTGCAAAATACGTTGAAAAACGAAGGGGTAAAATGTAGCAGTCTTTACATATCGAAATTATTGTTGAAAACAAAATAAATTGCAATAACAGGTATTCAGACTTTTCCTAAAATTAAAATATTTCATGAATCTAAATAAATGAAAAGGTTTTAATTAGCGATTTCGTCGAATTCTTAATTATCAATATTTTGCACATGCAATTGAAAACAACGCAAACTGATTGAAAAGCTTCTTCCTCGAAATATCGTTTACAGATACAACAAAGCAATATTTACAAAATTCTATAAAAAAAAATTGAAAAAGTATCATTTACGCCCCTGTAAAATAGGAAAAATGTTGTATCCCAATAAATGTCTTACTTAAAACGTAATAGTCCACGAACTGTCATAACGAACTTGTCATACGCATAATAACGCAGAAAGTAGTAGTAATCCTTCCGCTGAAATCTCAAGAAGAAGCGATGAAGTCACCGCGGCGTCCGATCGATCACCCTCAATCATCATCCAGGACACCTCGGCCCCGCCGACTGTTTGCTTTTCATCCTCGCTCGTAGAGAGGGAGACCCTGGGGGGCCGGTGCTCGCCCACATCGCGCAAAATTCCCGATCGCGCCGGCGCGATAAAAAAAAAAAGAAACGAAGAGGAGGAGGGCGGAGGGCCGGCGGTCCACCCGCGGCGCGATATTTGTTATTCGTAATTTACACGCGACCGCGGGGCCTGCTTTACGGCCCGGGGCCCGGGCGGCTGGCGCCTCCGCTTCACGGAAAGGCCCGGGGGCGCGCGCCGCTCGTTCGAGGGACGCATTTTTCACCGCGCGATCGGACCGACCCGCTGTGGCACTTCGGAGAATAATGTGAGAAGATTTTGTTTTATTGGGTACGCCGGATGCCTCGGATGCATTGTGCGATAGCGCTTTGAGATTCACGGGAATTGGGTATTAAAATGATAATTTCGAACAAGTTTTTTTTCCTATAAAAATTACACGGATCGATTATGTGAGCAGCGTAATTAATAATTGAAACATCAATTATAC
>JAXIUT010000037.1:15514444-15603654 GCA_035586675.1 Eurytoma californica | reverse complement strand
AAACTGAAATTTGAAAATGTTCATTTTTATTTCAAAATGTTTATTTTTGTTTAAAAATGTTTAAAAATGTTCAAAAGGGTGATCATAATATGCTCACTGAAAATGCAATTGTTTTTTTTCGTTCAAAAATGTTTAAAAGTGTGTGTCGAAATGGATGATTTCTAAACACTTCTAAACACTTCTAAACACTTTTAAATATTTTAAAACATTTTTACATACTTTTGAACAATTTTAAACAAAAATTTTTTTCACCAGGGTAAGGTCATCAATTAATTGAAAAATATTCTCTGTTCTGTTAGTATATATAGAAATAGTCTTCAACGGTGTTTACATTTCTCCCGGTTGAAAGTGACCACGTGGAAATCCATGTCGAATCAATATTCAAATCAATGTGGAAATCAATCGAAATCTTAATGTAGATTTCAGTGTGGATTTCTACATTGATTTCCACGTAGATTTCTACATACTTTTTCTAATATCCTCAAAATAATAATTTTTGTATTCAATCCCCCAGTTTAAGTGTTATCATCCGCATGGTAGTCCATATAATGAGCGTAATTTCGGGCTATGAAGTAATTTTTTATAAAACAGATTTTTTCAGGAAACCATATGAAATCTACATGTAAATCCATGTTGAAATCTACGTTGAAATCCACGTAGATTTCAACTAAAAATTTCTTATGGAAGTAACCCTATGTAGAAATCTACGTGGAAATCAATAAAGAAATCCACGTTGAAATCTACATTAAGTTTTGGGACTGATTTCCACATTGATTTCAATATTGATTCCACATGAATTTCCACGTGGTCATTTTCAACCGGGTAGCTGACACGTGGGTTGTAATTGGTTATGTCAGCTGGCTGCGACCTTAAATATAATGTGAAAATAATGAATTTCTTTTAATAGAGCTATAATAATTATTTTAAAGAAAATATCGGTTATTATGAAAACTGTTTATCTAATATGATTATTTTACATTTACAGGATCATAACAAACTTGTGCACGTTTAGTTCTCAGCAGCGCCACGAGTATTGCTACGAGTTCGTTTACGATCCTGCACACAGCGAATAGCACCGAGCGTAGGAATTTCCTTTGCGTGGTTTTGCTAATTATGAAAACTTGTAATAGTTAATTTTGAAGTTGTTGCAGAAACATGTTAGAAATGCTTTTGAGGCATTTGTAATTCGAAAATAATTGTGGGTGTGGGTATATGTGAACGTGGGTGTGCGTGACCGGTGGGTGGATTTTAATCGATAAAGGCTTATTTTTTTTTTCTAATTTGATCAAATTTATGTTACGTTCAATTATTTGTTTAATTTCGAGAAAAGATAGAAGTCTTATTTTCGTAAAAGAATTTATAATTTAAATGACATTCAAAATCAATCTTTTATTTTTTTATAAGAAAGAGCAAAGAGCGAGATGCCTTAAAAATTAAAGAATGTATTTATCAATATGAGGCAGATGTTCTTGCCTGGAAGACGTTCGCCGCGTGCCCGCTATCGACGAGCTGTGTGGGTACCTGACAATTATTATGTTCCATACTCGGGTACTCTCGCGGCCTACCGCTAGCTACGATTGACAGAGGTAACAGGTGTGCGTTGCCTTCGTTTTCCTTCTTTATCTATCTCGATGAATCAATGAAAACGTTGAACAGCGAGTCGTCCCCTCTCCTGGTACCGACCATTCTTATTTCCCAGCTCATGTACTCTATACATGTGAAATATAAATTCACTAATATAATACATAATGCAAAGAAAATAAGAGAACTTTTACTCGAGGATTTATGCTTTAAAAAATCTTGACATGCCAAATTAAGAAACCGCTGCCAATAAATGGATACTTACCTTCTTCAAAGTTAATTTTAAATTATCTTATGTTAATTTTTTAATAGTAATCTATTTATAAATTATATGAATTTTTATATAAAGCGATTTTTCTTGAATGTCGTAAATTTTCCATCGAAATTAATGTAAGTAATATTTGTGGCCTACAGAAAATCCCGAACAACTCCATTTTTTCAAAAAATGAGTTTATTACAAATTTTCAATCTTTTAATCTTTCAATCTTTCACCTAAAACGTCAACATTAGTCGGAGACTTAATATTTCCGGTGGTATCAGCACAAGTACATTTTGGCGTAAAAGTTCCCCGATAAACCGCACAAGTAGTCAAATTGTAGCAAAAATTGTTCTAATTGAACTGAAAACAACAACATGAAAAATGCTTTGCCTCAAAAACATGAAAAGTGGAGTTGTACGCGTTTTTTCATTTAGGCCACAGATATCATTCTGCAATTAGTAACGTAGAAATGCAGATAGGTTGACAATCTCCAATTTTTTTTCTCTCCCTAATTCATCTTTCGAGAGCAATTTTCTATCAATATTTATAATATTAAGTTTCAAAAATTCCAAAGAAATACTTATTTTTGCACGGTTTATCGCTAAAAAATTAAAGTATATTTTAACTTTTAACATAAATAGGGGAGTAGGGTAGAGTGGGGTAAATTTTGAGAGTGTAAAGAGCTAATCGGTTCAGCATTATTAGATTTCTTTCTAATAGCTACTAATTAATATCTAGTTCCGTGTGGAAATGAAAAGAAAATTTTGTCTGTGTGTTTCAGGTGCATTTTCAGATAATTATGTTCAGAATGATATTGACTCTATTGTGCTAAAAAATCTGATTTCTGAAAATTGTAAAATCATCAACAAACCAAAAACGTATCAGTAGAACAAAAAACGAATATTTTCCCCACATTATTCGCTCCGTACGTGGCCGTGAAGGGGAATTGATCTGTCAATTTCAAGTAATTTTGATTAGAACTATATAAGAGAAAAATGAGTTAAAAAATGTTGCATTTATGCGGAATATGTAAAAATTTTGAAGCTATTTTTCTCTTATAGTTCTAATAATTCTAACCAGCGATTCTTTACACCATTGCGGAAGGCATTAAAGAGCGATTTTTTCGAAAATTTGTTTTGATTTTGAAAAAATAAAGAAATTGTCGAAGCTGGTACGGCAGATTCCTAACCATGGGTTTTACATCCTGTGTGATATCTTGGTATTCACACAGAGACGCGCGCGCTCAGCCTTCCTGATTTTCTTTTGCAGTATCCAGCGGGTATAGATGTAATAATTTTTCTTAAGTAGATGCATTATCGAATGACCGAATAGATACTGTGATGAAAAAGAGAACGCAGAAAATATTGGATCTCTTTGATTCGTAGAAGCAGTGGTCGAGCAGTAAAGTTCCAGTACAGTGTCAGTCGCACTAATGGGTAAGACTAAAATAATAAGAGTGAGGCTTGTAGACTCTGTGCACGGAGGCAAAGAAATTTCGTTGAACGGATATTGCTTCTCTCTTTCGCTTTGGTCCGTACAGGTCGCTCGGTCGCGGCAGTCGCGGAGGCTTTCGGCCGCGTTCATTCAAGGGATGCAGCGCTGTTGGCCTAGTTTGCTCAAAATCGCTCCAGCAGTCGTTCAACCCTCGGCCTAGATTCACGCCCCACTGCTGTACTGCTGCTGACGTCATTCTCGCGGCGGCGCCCGCCGCCTACATTCTGCACGCGCACAGGGAAACGAAAAAAGGGAAAAAGGGGAATGCAGCAACGCGGCTTCGCACGTCTGACTCCTCAATTAATATTAATTTTTCTAATAACTAATAGATATTAGCCATCTATTCCCATACAGCCCGTGGATTCCAGAGAATACTTTAATTGAAAAGAAAAATTTTCATTTGTCGGACTTATATTTTTTTAAATCGCAGGTATCCGCGAAATATCATTAAGCTAATCTTATACAATTCTATGATATTGTTTCTTGGAAGCATTCTTTTTATATTTTCATAAAAACGTTCATTTATGTAAGGTATTATTAGGAAGGAATTATTCCTGCAGCAGGGATGATTAGTATTAATTTCTTTGCTCTTGAGGAGCTACGCGCAGAGGCAAGTAATGCATACTTGACATCGATCGGTCGCTGGCCTTTGCTACTATACGACCGGAATTCCGCATAGTCGATGCGCTCGATGACGCAGTCCGTGACAAACACCTTATATCGCTCCCCACTCTTACATGACAACCCTACCAATTTGCTTCCTACTTACTTTTATATACCATATTACCATATGAGATTGACTGATGAAAAGAATTTTTTGCTTAACGAGATGAAAGTACCACTTTCTCTCCTAGTTCTCGATCGACAAAAAAAATAGTATATAGAGTAGACATTCTTTTCTTTCCCCCCCTTGGAGTGTAATGCATTCTTTCCACTTCTCATTTTCTTTTAACTATTTTATAATAGCTCGCGGAGTTCCTTTTTACATCTTCACAGCTTCTTGTAAAAAAGGAATAGTAATAAAATGCATACAGCTACTGTTAAGCCAATATAATAATACTAACAAAAATTAAAACTACAAACTGCTTTTGTTTGCTTCTCTAATTGAATTTCGGTAGGTTTTATGTGAGTTGCATATCGTCGAATAGTCATATACAAAGTTTTAGAGAAATGTAATTTTAAAGACCTACTGCGTCGAAAATCATGAGCCTTAAAACCTCATCGTTTTATTGAAATCCGCGTCCTAAACGCTTACACATTCTTTGCAAATAGCTTGCTTGAAAAATGTGGACTAATGTGAGGTCATCTTTATTTTGTAAATTATGTAAAGACCCAGTTTAAGATTAATGAATATTTATTTCGATAGAAACGTAATGAATATGATCAACCGGAACTTTATAAAAAATATTGATGGTAATTTCCGGGCAGCCTTACTACACAGCGGGATTAAGGTGTATTAACAATTCTCTTATTATTTCTTCCTTTCCATGTATTTTGTGAAACGGGCAAAATAGTAATAAGTAACCCAGTGAAATAAATGGCATGTAGGAAATAGCATCCACATAGGAGTAGTCGATGCTTATCAAAGTGCTCGAATTTAATGTGCATGGGTACCGAATTTGACAGTTCCACACTTCCCGCTCACTTGAGTTCGTGACTACGAGTTCAAGTAAAGTTAAAAGATGAGTCGGATTTATAGAGAAAAAAAATTGTGTATAAGACTAGGTGTCAGTGTACATCTGTTTACCGAAAAGACCTAAAAGATAAACAGTAATGTGTGATTGAATAATTTGATAGGGGTAAAGAAAGTTTTTTCAACATATTTCATTAATCGTAGCTGTTTAATGGACCATAATTGTCATGAGAGTCTACGTTGCAAACAATAACGCATGCATAATAAAGTAGGTCAGTGAAGTCGGTGGCTCGGTGCTCACGCGTCGTTGCGCAAGTAAGCTACCGTTCGGCCTCTATTTCTCAATGGCTTACAGCATTTATGGCTAATCGATTGGGCTGCAGAGTGGCAATATCCCCGCTAGCGTTGTTTCATTATATCGACTAGAGCTTGTACTGCTTGAGCAGAAGAAAAATCTTAGCTCTAAAAAGTACTTAGCCTTAAGTTGTAACTGAAAATTTAATCATTCAGATTAAAGTTCAGAAGTGGAGTGCAAGATTTATAAATTTTATAAGCTTCGGTTCGCTGCTGCGTTCGCGGCACTCTTGCAGTCTCCGGAACTCGCTAAACAGCGAAGACTGGAAGAGTAACCAAGTACAATATTTCGAATAACTAAAAGCAAAACATTCATCCACTCTTCTTCTAATTTCTGTACCGATTTATTACTGTCTTGCCGATTGTTCCTTGTTCCCGATTTTTATTACAGATATCAAAAAAACCGTTGCCAATTCTTTGGCACGTAACTTCCTCCAAAATAATTTATTGTTCCTACCATTAATTCATTATTCTAATATATCAAATATATTCGATGTGTATATAAAATGTCTCGCTTTGCTCATGCTCAAACGTCACACGAGGCTAAAAATCACTTTCTCGCACTAGTATGGAAAACTACTATTTACTCAAGCAATTTTTTTTCAATTTTTCTTTCAATAGTTAGTGAGTACAATTGATAGAAATTTTTACAGAATATAGGTATTTATATTTTGCATTGCCAGGGTTTTTTTCAACGCATTTGACCGTTTAGTTTAGGAGAAATACATTTAAAAAATAAACAATAATCTGAAGCTTAATATTTTTTTACCTATTAGGATTCGCAAGCTGCCCAACGAACTCATCCGAGATACACAAAAAATCTACCTTTTCCGACAATTTCAAGTTAATTAAAGTTAATAATCAATATTTTTCAAGATAGAACATGAAAACTGTTTTTTTTTTTCAATTCGGTTGAAATCGCACACACATCCATAGAGACATTTAAAAAAAAATTTAAATTTCTAATATGTTTTTAGAAAAACTTTTTTTACTATTATTAGAGGGGCTCCGCCCCCCTGCACGCTACGCGCGCCAACCTCCATTATGTTTTCTTAATACAATTTACATTCAAATTTCAAAAAGAATATAACAATGATCAATCAGTCTGAAATTTCCTTTTATTTACATCTCTTTATTCATTGTTTTTATTTACTTTTTTGTTTTCACCGTGAAGTGTTGGTCGTCTTTAAACTTTTCTTTATATATTAAAAAATTTTAAATATTTTTTTGGATATTGTGAAGTCAAATATATTATGGGGCTGTGGATAGGCTGGAGTGGCTAAGGTGCGGCTGTGGAAGGGTATTCTAGAAATGACGGTTGCTATAGCAAAAAACGCCCCCTACATTTTGCTATGGATACCAAAGCCAACTTTAAAGCGTGGCAGAGGTCAGCTCTCACTTGATTGCGCTCTGAATTTAGGCACATGGGGCCGTCTCAACCATCTCTGCCCACAACTACCAGGAATGGCCCTTGTAGGAGCCAGGCCGGCATAAATTGGCTAACTTCAGAGTGCACTAATGAAGATCATCTCCTGTTAGCCTGGCTCCTACCCGTGCCATCCCTGCTGCCTACAGGTTGAATTGGTCTTACAATAGCAACCTGTAGGGGGCATTAGTTGCCATAGCAACAGTTGGTTGCTACAGCAACAGGTGGTTGCCATAGGAACAGGTAGTTGCCATAGAAACGGGCTGGTTGCCATAGGAACAGGTGGTTGCCATAGAAACGGCCTGGTTGCCGTAGCAACGGGCTGGTTGCCATAGCAATGGCAACCATGGTTGGCTCATGGGGGAGGGGGAGGGGGTGTCTGAAATCACGGCGGCGGCGGCGGTAATATATTTTTATAATATAGAGAGATAAAGCTTCCTCTAGGAGGAAGAAATAGTAGATTACTCACCTAGGGAGGAAAAGTAAAGAATGGCTCAGATTGCATGTAATTGTCCAAAAACATGCGATCTGAGGCGTTCTTTATTTACTCCCGTGGTGAGTATACTATTTTTCTACACGAGGGGCGTAAAATGCGTACCTGGGTTTTCGCCCGGAGGGCGCACAGTACGCACTTTACGCGCAGTGTGTAGAAAAATGTTGTACATCAAGAGCGTATGGTTGATTCAGCCTAAGAGTAGCAATTAGGCATCGAAATAAAATTTGTACAGCAAATATAAAATGCTTTTAAATGATGATTAATAAATGAAATGCTTAATGTTTTATCCGTTTGTTACAGTTGACTGGATTTCTTCAACAACCTGTGCCGTACAACAGCATGACGGAAGTGTACGCGGTTGCAAGGTGGGATCCAACCTACAAATACTGCCTAAGAATCGTCTTGACTGATGGATCGCTGCTTCTGCAAGCGAGTAATGCGTACACGCGAGACCAGTGGTATCATTCAATTCTGTGGAAGGTAATTACGTCAGTATGTCAGTTGTTGATGTAGTGCTACGCTGTAAAAGTGTAAAAGGAGCTTGCTTATCGGTCGATACTCTCTTGTAGAAGAGCATCTTCAAGTACCAACAGCAAGTGTCGAGCGCCAGCAAGGATGAAGTCGTGCTACGTGAACTGAAGGCGCTCGTGGATTTCGCACTCTGGACGCCGTTGCAGGTCGAGCCTTACTATTGGTAAAAGAGAAAAAGAGAGGAGGTCTTGAGTAAAGGGCGTTTAAACTGCAGGACGAAAGAGTGGCGGGCGCGCCACTTGAGTCGGTGGCGAAGCTGCTGGAGGAGAGCAGCAAGGGGAGCAGCAAGGGCAGCAGCGCGGACGAGGCGTCGGCCGACGAGGAGTGCGGGACCTCGAGCGAGGAGGGGGAGGACCAGCCGGGCCGTAACTGGGCCGAGGCCGTGCTGAACGTGGCGGCGCCCCTGCTGGAGCGGGCGACGCCCCCGGCCAGCCTCGCCCGGGCGCTCGCGCGCCTGGCGCACCGGCACCCGAGCTCGCCCCTCGTCGGCGCCATCAGCCCCGCCATCACTCGCTGCCTCAAGCACACCGTCGACTTCGGCAAGTCGCCGGACATGCGCCGACTCCTCCAAGTCTTCATCGCCGCCCTCCACGAGAACCTTCACGGCGAGCGCGCCGTTCGCGAGTACGTCGCCTCCGTCCACGGACCCGGAAGCGACTGCCCCCACCCGCGCGTTCTGCCTAATCTGGTCTCCGTCTGCGTGGCTGCCATTTTCCACAGGTAACTTTCTTCTCCTCTGCTCCCGATCTCTACTTCCGCTCCTCGGCCTGCCTTTCAGATTCGAGCACCAGCAGCAGCAGTCGCAGGAGCCCGCGCCACTGGCCGCCTCGCTGCCACCCTTGACGTGCTATCTCCTCGTGCTCTGCATTGCGTAATCATTATTAATATTCAAATTCATTAATGACATTGCCAAGAGCTGTGGATTACGTGATCGACGTGCTCGCCAGGTCGGAGTACGCAGACTGGCGGCCAGGCCTGGGGGCGCTGCTGCAGCCGGTCCCGTTTCCCGAGGAGGCTCTCGCCGACCGGGAGGTGCAGGAGTCGGTCCTGTCGGTTGTCATGCGACGCCTCGGCAAGGATCCACGCTGTTCGGTGCACCGCGTGCTGCTTCCCGTGCGCGAACCTCGTCCCGGGTGGATCCACATCGCCGCCCCCTCCAGTCCCGCCTGCCCCGACGAAGGCCAGCTCTTCGGCGAAATGGTAGCGGTCCAATGATAACTGCATCTAAAGGTCGGCAAACCTCCAATCCAATTTCTTCTCATTTCTTGTCATTTGAATCTCAAGCTGACAACTCTGCTGGCGTGCTGCTGCCGACGGAAACGCTTCGTAAGCTCGCTGCTGAAGCAAACTGGCGGCGCCTGCATCCTCCTGGGAGTGCGGGGCTGCGACGCTGCGCAGGAGGCGCTCTGCTTAATGCTCGAGTGGCGCGTGTTGCCCAACGAGGAGGCCCGCTTGCAGGTCGTCTCTGCCCTCCAATCCACCGAGTCTGGCAAGAGCCGCTACGCCGGCCTCTGTCAACGGCAGCGCAACCTCCAAGAGTTGGTTCGTAGCCCTTCCTAAATGTAGCATGCGTCGCTCTGCAGGGCGTGCTGATAAATCCTCGACTTGAAATGTGTTAGCAACAGAAGGGTGGTCCTCGCAAGCTGACGCTGCCCGTGCGCGCCACCGACGCGGATGTGGCTCTGCTACTGGGAGGTGGTGCCCTGGGCAATCTTGAGTGTCTCAGTCTAGCCTTCACCTCGGTTACTTCGGCCTGCGCCGAGCAGCTCATCAAGCTGCCTGCTCTCAGATATCTCAATCTCTGGGCCACGCAGTTTGGCGATACTGGCCTCCAAATGATCAGCGAACATCTGCAAAAGCTGCAGGTTCTTAATCTGTGCGAGACACCCGTCTCCGATAAGGGAATCTCCACACTGGCCTGTAACTATTCATTAAACGATCTCCTTCACCTTAAACTTCAACGCGAGCCACTCAATAACTCATCTCGTATTCTTCGTTTCTTATTCCTCTAGCGCTAAAGAATCTACGAAAATTGAATCTGAACAGCACAAAGTTGTCGGCATCGACTTTCGAGACACTGAAGAGACGTCTACCGTCCCTGCAAGAGTTCGACGTAAGGTACACAGAAGCTTGGTGACCCGAGTACACGCCCGAGAGCTCGTCGAACAACTGCTCTCGGGACTGCTCGCGACGCACCAACAATAAAAACCGCCAGCGTTAGGCGAAATTAAAGCAGAATCACTCACAGCCCTCCATGCCAGTCCTACTTCATTCCCGCACGTCCCTTCCTCTTCCCTCTCTGCGAATATAAACTTGCTCTTCCGTCTGCCTCCTTCATTTCTACTTATTCGATATTACCTCCTCTTCTTCTTCGAGTTAGAATCCGCTATTAGTTTCTTATCTTTTTTATTGCAAACATTCATTTCGCTCTGCCTTGCCAACTTTATATATACCTTCTATCATTTCTTTTCTTCTTATTACGTGCAAAGTATTAACTTCAATTGCGATGACTGCATAAAAGATCATTTGCATTAGCATTTGACAGATCATTATTTCGACAAATTCTTATCATTTAATATTAATAGTTAAGGAAAAGCATGTATAGTATTATTTATAAATTAAAAAACCGACTGTGCACTATGGATTTATCTTTACACTCGACACTTGGTGTTTGCATTTAACTTTAAAAAAAATGATAAAAGATTAATCAAACGGCACTACGCGGCGAAAGTTTTCTCTGAAAGTTTTACTTTTTAAATAATAACTAAGAAAACTCGTGAAATGAGTAATGTACTACTTACATTGTATTCAAAGAAAGTATTTACTTGAAAAAAAAAACTGTCATCCATTGAATATTGAATAAAATCTATTTCAATTACTCACTGTATTTAAGTTCAAGTACGTATTTTCTAGGCACTGTTAATGTTTCTAACTGTTTGAAGTAGTGTTATAAGAAATGTTGAAAAACTGTGAATTCAAAGGGCTTCTTATTATTAGTACCGTACATGTACTGCGTACTTAAAAGTAATTGTTTTTTTTTTCATCAAAAATAAGGTCAAAAAAAGACAAACATCTATTTTTGATCTTAAAAAGTTCTATAAAAATTGAGGGTACTGCCTGTCCAAGGTCCATCACATATCACTTAGGCATGCAGTCTAAGACTCCTACCTTCGATGTAAAATTCTCTTATGAAGGTTTGATGATGATTTGTTTAATCAACAGGAACGTACAATACGTGTAAAAATTGTCTCGCCCTTAGGACAACGTAGTATTTTACTTGATAACAATTATTAAAAAGGAAAAAAGTAAAAAAAAAAATAAAGTAATAAAAAAAAGATTAAGAGACTGAAAACGGTAAGGAAATTAACTTCCGTCTTTAATAGAAGAGAAAAAAAGAAAAAAGACAAAATGCTTTATTTTTACTTTTTAATAGTACAACATCAAGAAACGAGCTGTTGCTGCCATTTCGATTTTAACATATCCACGTTATTTAGATCATCGTTCAAAAGTGAATGATTTAGATTCATCATTTTATTATTAGAGAATAAGTCGAAATTTAACGGACTATAAAAGCGCTAATATAATATTCTAAGTCTCTTTTAAATATATTTACATATATGAATGTTGAAAAGATCTGTTAGAGATTGAAAGAAAAACGTTGTTTAAAGTCCGAAATTAATTTTTATGCCATTTCCAGTCCCAAAATAAAGATAAGAAAACAGTTGACTTTAAAGTTAAAAATTAAAAGGGAGATTAAATTCGAATGACTGCCCTAATAAAAAAAGGAATGTATATTGCGATTTCAGTGTAAACACTGCCACGCAACCCCGCCGATTGTGCTAAAAAAGAGACTGGTGCACTTTGGACGAGGGTGTGCCAATAATATTTTGATCTTGTGCATCTTTTTGTGTATGCGATAACGTAAGTTCTTACAAAGGACAAGTTTGAAAAGATGAAAAAATGAAATATTTCGAGATCATATATAATAATATATGATGACCTTAGTGTACATAGTTAAGCGCCAAAGTTAACGTTAATTATTTATTTCCAGTAGCTTCTATTTATATATAAATATTACATTGTAATTATAAATAATAATTATTATTCACCGCACAAGCTGATGTAAACGCAGTAAAACGAAAAATGAGTAAAACAGGATTTTTCAAAGTGCGTCCTTAAAAAGAAGAGAATAAAAATGGGGTACAAAAGTGAGCTGGGCAGTTGTAAACTGCGGCCCTTCGAACCCTGATGTTATTAAAATTATTCTAATAATTATAAAATAATTAATAGTTATAATAAAATTAAAAATGATAAAGATTATGGGAGCGACTGATTATGATGCTGCAGAAGAAATTTTCTTTATCGATACTTGAGTGCGTTGCAAGAAGACTGTCTGCGTCAATTTCGAATAACTGCGATTTCAATGCGTAGCCAGTTATAAAACTATCACAAGGCGGTAAACAATAAATAAATAAAATTAAAGCAGTGGCTAATTTAATAATTAATAGATAGAGACTCAATTCCTGCATCCAATGCCTCTTCGGGCTTATTCGGCTTTTCGATTAATACATTGTACTTATCCTTAGAATTGCAACTGTGTAAACGCCATCCTGTTATGCACGTATTCCTTTTTTATCCTTGAAGAGTTTTTTTTAACTTCGTACAAGCTATATATAATGATGCTACTTGTTGCTTTTTCATTAAATTGTTTTCAGCTAATGCTGTAAATAAAAAAATATTTAAAAACAGATCTGCCTAACGATATTCGATTATACTTATACCCTAATTATACACTTAGTTTTTACTCTCTTTTATTTAATTTACAAAACGACACATGCATTCGCATTTTGGAATATACAAGAATGTACAATGGATAAACATTCAGTGGGTTACAAACATACGCAGGAAGGCGCAAGAAGACGCAGGAAAGCGCAGGAATATGCGCAGGAATATACACAGAAATACACTGCACATATAAAGGTCCTGTAACTTTGTAACTTGCTGGTGCGCGAGAAAAAAAAGTTCATGCGCAAGTTTATCCTTTACTCTTCTGGCATCGCATGGTATTGCAGAAAAATCGAGGCTGCTATGGAGAATGAAAATGAAAGGTCACGTTCCTCAATTCTTCGCTCATGGATTATTGTAGTCGGTGTGGACCAATGCTTGAATGTTCGGGGATAGTGTGCGGTAAACTTCGTAAGGTACGCTTTCTGCAAAAGTTTCCAGCGAGATTAATATTTTATCATTTAAAAAGATAAAGTAATACTTAAATCTAGCGAAATAAGAAGAGATTTGTTAGAGATGTTGTTAGAGAAACAATTTTACAAGGCGAAGAATACTTTAACGTATATACACTTTCATTGAATGATCTTATACTATAATATGGTCTTTATGGCATTGAAAGTTTTTCACCTTTACACGAGTACTTGAGATTCGACCAAAGAACCATCTGCTGGGAAAAGGCAAAGACTCCGAGGCGTCCTCCCTTAAGCGTCGAGTCGAAATGATTGCCAGAATCAGCAATGAGCCTCTGACCCTCGTAGATCCAAAGTCGGATAAGGCCGATGCTTGGTCTATGAATCAAGCGCCATCTGTAAGAGGTGTACTGTTTCCAGCCTACTTTACGTGGGTCCTTCCAGAGTAATTTCACCTATGGAATTAAGAGAATAATAATATAAATATAAGAAGGAAATAATGAAGGATGAATATATATTTTACGGATTGACGTATAGATGTACCTGATCGCGCGTGTTACCAGTGTGCCATAGACTGTTACGCATGATCTCGCCTGGTCCAGTTTTCGAGTCGACGAGCTTCAGTTGAATTCCGGCCTCTGCAACTGCTCGAAAGGGTTTCGGCTCCCAGTAAGTCTGCAGTACCTTTTTCCACATAACGGTGTAGAACTGACGGGTATTCTGGTAGGAGAAGACGAAGCCCACATAATCGTCGTCGATCTCAGTGTTGACGAAGAAAGTACCCTCAAAATCGACTCCACTGAAGCTATCCTGACCTACGAGGGTAAGTGTGGACATTTGGACTTTGACAGTTTATAGTTATTTTTGCAAGGCGGATTATACTAACATTGCTTCTGAATTGGAAGCTTAATTCTCTTTTATATTATTTTAAGCTAAATGAATACTTGTATGAATAGCATACACTTACCCACTGCAATTCCTGGGTCGCTGTTCATTGTTTGGTAAATTTCAGAACCGTTGTGGTGAATTTCCCAAATTGGATCCTCCTGAGTTTTCCCGTACGGATCAAGGGCGATAGTGTCGTATTTACGAAAATCTGTCGCCCATACCCGACTGTTGTTTGGGCAGATGTCCATAAGGTTAGCTACTTTGTCGTTGTCATTGTCATCGTAGCAAGCATCGCCAATACCATCATCTGCAAAGAAATATTGAATTATTCGCTATTACTGAATTATTTAATTTAGAGCTGGTTGAGTTAGTACGGCCGGTTAACTGACTATTGAGATCCGCCTGGTCGGGGTTCGGCACGTATGGGCAATTGTCGCGCTCGTTCGGTACTCGGTCGTTATCCGCATCGTCGTCGCACTCGTCTCCCACTCCGTCGTTGTCCGAGTCAGTCTGACTAGGATTTGGATCGTTAATGCAGTTATCGATGTCGTCCTGAATGCCATCCTTATCGCGATCGGTGTTGTTGTCACAGACGTCACCAACCCGATCGCCGTCTTCGTCCAGCTGATCGTGATTGGATGTGCGTGGACAATTGTCGCACACATCGCCAATGCCGTCCCCGTCTACATCCAGCTGGTCCTCGTTCCATGTTTTTACGCAGTTGTCCTCATCGTTCGGCACGCCTTCAAATAGATTGATGAATCGATCAGTGGATTAAGAAAGTGATTGAAGAAAGTCGAGCAGTTAGTCGGCTAATTACCGTCGTCGTCGATATCGTTATCGCAGGCGTCACCGATGCCATCAGCATCCGTGTCGTGCTGATCTTTGTTCTTGACGTACGGACAGTTATCGCAGACGTCGCCTACGTCGTCGGGCCCTTCCTGATCGCTGTCTGCCTGGTCGCTGTTCGGTAGCAATGGACAGTTGTCCGAGAGGTTGAGCACGTTGTCGTTGTCAGCGTCCTCGTCGCAAGCGTTGCCCATGCCGTCCCCATCCGCGTCCTCCTGGCCGCTGTTTGGCGTTTTGGGGCAGTTGTCCGCCCGGCAACGCTGATCCTGACAGTTGAGTGCCTCGTCCGGGTAGCCATCGCTGTCCGAGTCGATGCCACAGGTCTGGCCATCCCCAGCCCAGCCCACGTTGCACTGCGGTCACGTCACGGGCACATCATGCACTAACTGCGTTTCTGATTGTTCCAACTCGAATGAGTTGTCTTATAGTTACCCTGCACGAGTACTGATTGAGAGCGATGCAGATGCAGTCGGCGTGACGGTCGCATCTTGTGATACCATCGGGACAGACGTCGTGGTTGGGGTGGCAGCCTACCGTTTGATTGCCAAGAAAACCGCTTTTGCACGGGCCGCATCTAGCTGTACCCTAAGAAAAATGCTCTTTACACTCTCCTCTGTTAGTAGTTCGCGTTAAATGTGTAACCTTGTTTTTCTTGCTTTTCTTCCGATCACACCGCTTAAGAAGCGAGCAGCGAGTAGCCGTAGTAGACAATTATATAGGGCGACTTGGTCATTATTTAATAGCGTGTAATGGTGTTGGAGATGGCAGTGGGGATGATAATGTGGTAGAGGCAATGGATACAGTTTAACAGTTTAACAGTAATAGTAATAATTTATTAACGGTGATAAAGGAGCGCAGCAATTTGGGCTTGAGGAACGTTACTGCAGGGGTCTGCCATTACCTTACTTCCGGCTTCTCCGCTTCCTTCTCAATTATGACCTTGGCTCCAGGCTGCGCTCCGAAATTCGCCTCGCGCCGTGTTCACGCGCCCTCAAAGCTCATATCAGTTACTGCACATACGCCCTGAGAAATTCACGCAAGCGCGAAAATAAAAACCTTAAAGACGCAGAGCTGCGGACTTGCGGTGAACTTCCCTTCCGAAATAGAAGTGCACGAGATATACGGTGGATAAACGGCTATGGCGTGCGCTTCTTTTCACACTTGCGCCTTTCACGATTCACGATTTACGATTCACTTCCGCATATCTCGTTCCAAAGATGATAAATCAAAAAGAAGGATTGATAGTTATGGGGAGGAAGAATAAAGAAATGTAAATAAAAGCCCATTATGTTTTTCCTTTCGTCCACTTATAATTCGTACATTAATAATGCGTGTATTATTCGCTTCCAGAAAAGAATACAAGAATCAAATTAAAAAGGTAAAAAGATAATTTGGTAAAAGATTGAAATATTGAAAGTAAAAAGAGCGTAAAGGGGCAGTCTAGAGTAATTATTCTACGACTAGTAATTGTCATTAACTTTAAGAAATGGGGTAAAAATAGTTAAGGTGAATCATGTAGTCATTTCCCCCCTTGTTTACTTCCTAACTCTCGCCCATCATTTACTCATCACGATGCGCGCACCGGCATTTTGCTTTTCTCTAATTGCCTTCCGCTTATCAATGACTTTTTTCGTTCGCTTAATTCACGTGCAAGTCACCTCGGAGTTGTAGCAGTCCGAGTTATCGACACAGCCGCCGTTGTTTTCGCTGCAGGGGTCGATCCTGTAGCAGTACTGCCTGTGCTTCAAGGCGTAATCGACTCCTCGGCCCTCTGACACGTTGCCGGTCATGCCCTCGGGGCAGGCGTCACATCTGCGTTTGCAAAAAGAAGAAAACAACTTTTTCTCTTCTTTCTTTCGTTCTTTTCCTACTTTAACGTTTCCTCTTTTGTTATCGATTCGTGTAACGACCGACTAACTACGGCAATGACTAACCTGTATCCGTTATCGAACTTGAAGCAGCGGACGCCTTGCCAACAGGGTTTGGCGAGATCGCACTCGTCTTCGCGGTGGCAGCTGAGTCCGTTGCCATTGTAGCCGGCGGGGCAAGGACCGCAGCGGAAAAAGGGTGCAACGTGACTCGGCGCACACTGTACATTCGGGAAGCAGGGGTTCGGCTGACAGCCATTTATTCGCTCGCAGTGCTGGCCATTGCCAGTATAGCCGCGCGGACAGGCTCCACAGCTGCATTCACATCGTTTTGTAAGAAATCGGTTGTCAATTGTCGGTTATTAGCAATTTCTCGCTGCTTACGTGAAACCACTGGCGGTGTCCATGCACTCGACTCCCTCGAAGCAGGGGTTCTCGCGACAGCCGGGGTAGCGCCGACAATTGCGTCCATCGCCGTAGTAGCCGACGGGGCAACGTACGCACTGTGGCCCAGTGGGGCTGTCGCGACACTCTGCGCCCGGGAAGCAAGGCGAATTGTACCTACAGCTTGTCGGTGGCGGCGGCGGGGCTGCTCCATAAAAACAGAATCATTTTATCCTTTAACTTTCTACGCTCTAAGCCTTACTTCAAATTCCGATCGCTTACGTGTTGGCTTTTCCTGGCAGGCGGCGCAGTTCTCCAGCAGCTCCCGTATACGTTTCGTCTCCAGCAACTATGGCACCAGTCAATAAAGTGCTTGTGTTAATCACCTAATAAGTCCAGTAAGTCGAATGAAACTAAAACTCACGTTCAAATCTAGTTTTGTCCACATCTTCTTAATGGCATCGATCAGGAGATTGAGCGTCTTGGCCATCATCTCGTCCGTGTAGCAACCTACAGGGGCAGGGTGACAAAGTCAAAAGTCAAAAGTCGAAAATCGAAAGTGAAACGACACGGCGTACCATTGGGATCGACGAGGGCCGGAAACTCTCCGGGAATGTCGCCCCTCCTGCGCACCCTCGTACCGTTGCCGGCGCTTCGGTACTGATGCTCTTCGGGATCGCTATCGAGCTCGTAAAGCGAATTGCCCAAGCAATTCTCTCTGTGCAGCGCCTCCTCTACGTCGGCAGCACCGTAAATTTTTACTCTGTACCGTTTCTCGCGGAACTGAAAAAGGACTCCTTTTATTTTCACTATTTTTCCTAAAAAGTCTCTGGATAAATAAAGGCTGGGTAAAAAATAACCGGGCCAGAAAAGCAGAAACGAGGGAAGAAAGGTAGATTTAGCGGTTGTTGAGCAAGTGCTCGTAGTGATTGCAAGCGCGCTCTACTCGGCTAGCTAGCCATATTTGGCGAGAGCTCGATCCACGGGGCTAGCGCAGGCAAAGGCACAGTCCAGATGTCTCGATTATTGTCGAAAAGAGAGCGTTGACGTTTAATTAGCTTGGAATATTACCACTTGGAGCGGCAGGTCGCCGGCTTGGAGCGCCAGTTGCTTCAGACTCCTCCTCAGCGTGATTTCAGCCTGGCGTACGCAGTCGACGTAGACCTCCAAGCGGGTTAGAGCGGGCCGCTGATGCAAGACAAGGGTGATGCTCTTGAAGGGCTCGCGAACGCCAAGGCTTTCGGCCATTATGTGCTCGCGTCGCGACTCGTTCTTCTCCACCGTCTCGACGATCACTGCAACAGAGCAAAAGCGCAGAAGCAGCAGCTTTATGTCGAGCTTTCCGTCTGCTTATTTTTTCTCTTCTCCCACTGTTTACGTTACCTCGTTTCGCCCGCCGCTCCAGCATGAGGGCGAATTTTGACTTGCTTTGCCCATTCGGATACTCGGCGACGAAAAGGCTTTCTACGCCGTTGGCCGACTTTTTTCTTAATTTCACATGACTTATGCCGATGGCAAACTTCTCGTCCATCAAGACATCCTCCAAGCTTCGGCTTAATCCTTAGGGGAAAAAAGTAGCTTTAAACTTATTTCTGTATTTTGTCGAGCCAACCTTCTCGAGATAAGATCAATTGAACGAGGAGGCTAATACGGTATAGAGAGCAATTTCGAGCAATTGACCAGCGGCCCTTCCGAGATCGAATCGGCCAATCGCGCGACAACAAATTAGCTCGGCTAATAACGAACCTTTCCTTTTTGAGATTTGACCCAAATCGAAAAGGAGTAGAGGGAAAATTGTAGTGAAGAAAGATTAAATGAAATAAAGAGTGAGTGTTCCAAGCTGTCGGGCAGGCGGCCTGTCGAGTTGATTGACCGGTGTCTCGCAACTACCGGGTTTTTCCTAAAGAAGCCCACCGGACGGGTTCCGCTCTTCGAATGGATCAAATAGAGGCTCGAGAGTAAAAAGTAGCAAGCCGGCGAGTGCGCGGCGAACTCGGCGTGCGCGGACGAACGTATCAGATTTTCCATTCGATAGGCTAATTTAATGGACGAGTGAACGACGAGTGCCATCAATCAGGGCAGGGGGCGCCCCTCGTATTAAGTAACAGCCGAAAAGTGAGGGACAATATTTTCGGGCGCCTCCCCGAGTAGGTAGGCGGTTTCTATTCTCGTTCTGTTCTCGCTCTGTCAAAATTAGAAAGACGCGGCGCGGCGCTTCCAGGGAAAGAAAGACTAATCCAAGACTTACCCTCGTCGCGAACTAGGCTCGAACTAGAAATAGTGCCGAGCGCCACGAAGAGCAGGAGCGTTACCACGCCTCGCATGCTGCCTTAGGTAGGGTTCACTCGACCTGCGGCCATACAAAACACATCCGAGTTTCACTGCTTAATTCACTGCCAGTTGCACTGGTTTGCTTCAAGGCCAAATTTATTTTTATTTTATAGATCGATTTGAACTATTTTATTAGTCACATAGGAAAATGGAAAAAGCAGTGAAGTAGTAAAGAAAGCAAAACAAAGTCAGATGCAAGGGCAGTGCGAATGAAAGGTAAGTAGGATTTTCGAACAAACACTTCGTACAAAGTATAACAAAGCCAAAGGTAATAAGACACAATGACAGAAAGAAGTACTAGGAATATTTCTAGCGCGATGCGGTCCATCCAAGAATTGTGCCGACTTGCGAGCAGTCTGCGCTCCCGAGACTCTGGAGAGCCCGGCTGCTGTTCCTGCTGCTGTTCCTCCTGCTGTCCTCGCGAGAGAAAGAACGGCGCACTGGAGCCCGTCCGCGCGGGCCCCTACAGTTTTATACGGCGCCCACACGCCCCTCTCCGCCGCGCCCCGACACCCCGACGCCTCTCCAGCTCCACCGACAACTATTTTCGGGACAAACTATTTTTGCTTAATTTCTTATTTTCTCTCGCTTCTCCTTGCCGAGCTCTCAAATTTTTTACCTTATTTACTTATATCACGAATAATATAGCGAGCAAGTGAAGAAAAATAAAGCCGAAAGGATGTCAATGTTGAAGCCCTCGCGCTCTGCCCAGGATGCATATTCATAACGATGTGCAAATCCCAATGGCAGTTGCTTACTTGCTTTCCACTCGAAGGGGCAAGCATATGAATTAGCTCAGGCGCGGCCTTACCTTGCACTCTTATGGCGTAGGAAGCCGTCCCGCCTACGAAAAATCAAATGCCTAGCAGCTGCTAACAGCATTAGCCATTCCTGCTTCTAGGGTATTCGTTACTTCAAATTTCAAATCCTCCCTAATCCCCCCAGTTAAAAGCGTCAAATGCATAGAAAAGCAGTCAGGCAAGCGGTAAATCAAAATGAAATTGCAGCGAGTGAAGGAGTTTGCGTAGAAAAAGAACGCTTACCTGCTTCCCTGCTTACTTCTGTACTCTTGTTTCTCCAAATACAGCTTGATCCTTTGATGAGCTTTTGCGCCGTCAAAGCTAATCGAAAGGCACTCTTGTCCTTGGCTGTCGCAGCTGTCTTTAATTCGGCACGAAATCACATTCACCATGCAGCTTCTATTTACCTACGCAACTTTACCGTACCGAGCCTACTCTGTGTTTTTCATTCTTTTAATATTAGCATACTAGCATATTAGCATATAATATATATGCTCTTGCCCTCTTGTAGTCTTGTATTTTAATACTTTATATAAATCTTTTTCGCGATTCCATTTGCACTTGATTACTTTATTCCTTCGTTTCTTCATTTCTTCATTATTTTATTAGTTTAGTAAATTGTTAAACTTTATTATACTTTGTTAATTAATTCTCGTCTGCATTTACAAAGCACTCACGCTATCTTTCATGTTGTCTGAAATTGCTTTTAAAAAACATAGGGACATTCATAGGGAATAAATGGCGATGTTTGAATAATAAACTTACCAGGGGACACCTCCTCGAAGCCGAGGTCGAGGGTATTGAACCTGCTAGTAGGGACTAGGGTGATTTGCGTTTCGATGCGGAGGCGGCGACCGCTACGAGTGCTCGCTGATTCTAACTGCTGCCAGGAGACTCGGCATGCTAGTTGCTGCTGCTGCTGTGGCTGCTGCTGCTGCTGCTGATGTTGATGATGATGCTCCTCGGTCGCTGACATACACGTGTAAGTGTGCAACTGCAGAGGATTCTGCCGCGAGGTTCCGATTGAAACAACCAATTTTCTTTTCGTCAATTCACACTTTCTTTTACTGCATTTTACATGTTTCTTCTAGCGCAAAATTAATATTTTCAAAAATGAATTTATAAACTGAAAGGTTTCAACTTACTAATTGCATTATTTCGACTAATTAGTGTGCCAATAAACGATCTATGTTATTCTACTCAGCAAATCAAGGCATATAGGCAATTTCCGATTGAAAATCGAGAATAAGATAAAGACAAGGGGCAAAGGAAAGGGAAAACGAATGAGGCACCAAAGTTTTAGGCTTACTTTGTGATATCTCCGAACACGAGCCTTTCAATCATTCTACAAACATAAAAACATCAGCTGCAACAGCTGCGAAACTCCAACTTTATTCTTGTATAGTACTAAACTTACTAAAGATTTTCTCCCAGTAACTTTTAAAGAGAGCAAGAAAGACGTAAACAAGAGAGCAATCTTAATATCTTTATTAATTACTACCTTTTCATAATCGAGAAAATTACCATAATATATAAAAAGAACAAGTTTTTAGAACAAAAGTCTATTAAGGAGAATGAAGAGGGAGTAAAGGAGAAAAGTATGTAAACGGCTCGATTGACTAGAAAAATAATGTTCGCTTCGTAAACATAATCAGACAAAATACGTCCTGATCGCTGCGAAGAATCGAGCTTCTTTGTAATGTACTTTTTTTATTCGTTTATGTACACGTTAGCTTATTTAACATTCCCAAGTCTTCATCACTTAAGGGTATGTATGTCCCAATTTCTGGTCACCTACAAAAGAGACTTGATTTACTTCACCATTCGATCAAATAATTATTTTTATTATTTTAGTTTCTTTTTTTTTCTTTTTTCAAGTCAAATAATTTAAAATAAATAAGCTACTGCACTTGAATTTGATGAGGCGGGGTGATGTGATATTGATTATATTTATAAATTAATTGACACATAAGAGTATAAAGTAAAATTGGTAGTGAAGTGGCAGGCCCGCTGATGCTGTAAAAATCAATCCGATGCGAAATTGTGACGGATGGCCAAGGGATTAAAGGGAGATTAGATAGGGCAGCTTCGATTTTCTTACAGAGATGTGAATATAAATATGTTGGACGTTACTTTTGCGGTAAGAACATCAGGAACGTCAGGATCGTCAGGCTACTAATCTAATCGACAGAGAGAGCGGAGTCACTCGGGTTTCTATGGTGGGCGCTCGTACCGGAGCCTACAAGCAAAGTAACGGAAATCCCACTGTTACTCCCTGAGCTTTTATTATCTTTATTATCACCATTGGTAATAGGAGATGCTGCATGCCCTCTAAAGTTGAATAAGTGAATATTTACGTATTAAAAAAGTGTCTATTCACTTATTCAACTTTAGAGGGTGTGCGCTCGCATTGTTAATCCGAAGCCCTTCGTTAGTCTTGCCGTAGTGCAATGCAACGTCTATTATTCAACTACTTTCCGAGCGCCAATCTTCCAAATAATCCAAATTACTTGGGAAATATTAGGAGCGAAGCTGAGCGAAGCAAAGCGAAGCAGTGAAGCAATGACGAGCGGTGTCAAGTCAAAAGAGAAGAAGAGAAAGAGTGACCAAGTTTGCAGGCTTTGCCCCTTTCATTTGTACAAAAAAAGTTCTACCTTGTTTCCTTTGCGAATATTGAATGCTCCATAGACGATAGGGTTCATGCAGGAGTTGGTGCAGGCAAACAGAAAGAGCGCACGCTGTATCCTCTGGTCGACCTTGGTTGCCGTCCCTCGATCAATCCAGTACCTGTGTACGTACGCAAAAGGGTTCAGGAAAAGACTTTAAAACTTTTAAAATGCCCTCGGTTAGTTAGCTGGCAATTGGTAATTACCAAAGGCTCATCACGTAATAGGGTGTCCAGCAGATGAAGAATACCAGAACGATAATTATTGTCATCTTGAGCGTACGGACCCGTGCGCGCCCCAGAAATCCCAGTGAGGAACGCCTTATCCTATCTAACGAAGAAAAAACAGAAAAACGAAACACACGTATAAATTTCTGCTGGCTAATCCTCATCTTTTTCAGTTCATAAGATTTTCCATAAATAAAAATAGTAACACCAGAACTGTTGTCCTTAGATCTTCGGTACATTTCAGCAAGAATACTAGTATAGGTGTAAATAATGACGATCAACGGGAACCAATACATCATGACCATCCCAAAGAGTGAGTACGTCAGCTCGTGGGTGAAACTCGGAAAGGTGTTGAAGGTAATGCACTGCTCGTACCACGTGAACTTTGGATGTGCTTCCACGTGAAATACAACCATCTAAAAATCAATACATTTAAAGTCACGTCAAACATTTCGAAAATTATTACTTTTCTTTTATTATTTTTCGAGGCCCGACACAATGAGCTTCATCCAATGCGCATCGATCAAACGGAAAGAATGCTCGATTTTTTTTCTTGTTTACCGGTGCTTTACCAGCGGCTCTAATCTTCCCATCGAGACGTTACCTGGGGTGCCGAACAAAGCGCCGAGCATATCCAAGAGCCGGCAATCATGAATCTTCCCCTTCGGTCAATGTCAATCATCTGTAGTGGTCTTAGAACCGCGTGATATCTGTGAAAGGAAAAGTTTTTATGCAAAACTTAATAAAAGCTTTTTCACCGCTATCAGCTCCCTATTTCCTTACAAAATCCTACAATTAGGAGAATCTAATACGACTAATAAATATTTAAGCTATAGGTATAAATACCCATTAAATGTCCAGCCTCAATTCTTTTACTCTCACTCTCCAAAAGTATCTATTTTTATCCTGGCGCAGATTATATCTTTCGTTTAGTAATCGTAAGAATAAAATGTCGAAAATGTTTGAATTTGAAAATTGTTAGTTACCTGTCGACGCTGATGCAGATGAGAATGAAGGAGGAGAGGTAGAGACCAAACATCCTAAAGAAGGACATGAGTCTGCACATGGCGTCTCCAGCCTTCCACGAGACGGTGGCAGCCCAGCCTATCTCGAGAGGCATCATCAGGAAGGTGACCTGGGAAGGAGGTCGCGCAACTGGTCAGCACAATTGGGGAGCTTTGAGAGAATTGCTGTTCAACTGCTCACCAAGAGGTCGGCAATGGCCAGGTGGATTAGCATCGTGTTGATCCTGGTGCGCGCGGCGCTGCCTCGCCGCCGCAGCAGCAGCAAGAGGACGGTGATGTTGCCTACGGCGGAGACGAGCATGAGGATGCTGTAGGTGACGATGCTAACGACGTGGCCCTCGTTAAAGCGCATGTCGATCGGTAGATCCTCGTAGCCTAGCGGCGCCAGCGACCCGTTCGCACCTTCCGCGCCCATCCCGGCTCTGGCCTCTTTCTGCACAAACACTCTCTGCTTCTGTACTCAATGCACGCATCCTTTCATCTTTCCTTCTTACATCTCGTTACGAGTCCTCCTTAGCGGCTAGCAAAACTTTTCAAAACTCCCTCACTTGTATTTCGTGCTTAAAAATCATAGCTGCGGAACAATGTACCAGCTGTCTTTTCTGCGTGGCTGCAATGGCATGCCTAAATATTTATTCGAGGAGTGTGCCGGTGTAAAAGGCCCCATTCAAATCTCGAAATATCGACTGGATCAGTGGAAAGAGCGGAGAAGAGCATTCTTGCCATTCTGCAGCGCAATTGTCACAATATCAACAACCAGTGACTTACTTGTTCTTTTTCAACGCGACGAAAATAAGTCAATATATTTCCTATGCTTTTGAGCGGGCGAAAGGACCGATCGAAAAAAGCGTAGCTGACGAAAATGCAATTTGGACTGCGGATATCGGGGTGGGTGCCCGTCGCACGTTCGCACAACACTGGCGCGATTTTGAAGCGCGACCGCCGCGACCGCCGCGTCCGAGGACCATTGCGCAGCTCGCACGCGCTCCATCAGTCTGATAAGAGAAGAAGACGCGCGCACCCGTCAAACTCCTCCACAGGTGCTGAGCTTTCGCAGCTCCCTCCCGCCAGCTCCCTACTAAATTACTGCTTACATGTTCTTACAAAATATCAAAATAAATACAATATAGAAAAATCTCTTTTTTCTTGCTCAGCTGCTATCGCGTAGCAGCTGCCTTGGGGAAAAATCACCGAATTACCTAATCATGATAGATCGTATTCGCGATTCATAGACAACTATTATGGAAAGCACCGCGCATTAGCATTTTATCGCAGTTCAAAGTACGCACAGAGTACGAGTAGAGTACGAATTTCAAATTCACAGCATTAGTATCGATTTAATAAGATATATAGAAGCAGAGATTTCTCGAAGATTTTTTTTTTAGCAACAATTTTTTCCTGCGTAACTCTAGAATTAGGATGAAGCACGCAATAGGGACGAATCGATCAATAAGTAAAGGTGATTTAGAAATATGTTGATGTATCAAGAGGACGCATCGACGCTTGTTAGCGTCGCCGATACACCATCTGCCCGTTATTCTATGAGCCCGACGGCCATCGAAGATCTTTGTCAAAGTCGCGTGTCTTCTCCTCGTCCTTTCCTTCTTAATGATCGGAAAAGCTTGCGCTCAACAAGTAAATTTCTCAGTTCCCTCTTCTTTGCAATAGCAAACTGATAATGTGAATATCTATAATTAGCAGACTAGCGTAAGTAAGCTTATTCATGAAATAAAGAAAAAGAATGACAGCGCAGACTGATTGGCACGTGTTATAAGCGAGTAGTCAGAAAAAGCAGTACCTGTCCTGAGTTTGGTTGCGGCTCTCGGCTTGAAGCTTTCAAGCGCTGCATTACTATCTGCCATCCAAGCTTCCACATCGAATCTGCAGAGCGATTTCGACGAACCGGTACAACTTCATGATAGGAGAGAAGCGCAGTAAGCAAGAGCTTGGCTCGCGCAATCGCGGTTGCGTGCTGCCGAGGCGTCGAATTTCAAGGTACTTTAAACCTCACCGTCGCGACTCACGGATGCGCTGACCGACGCGCTCCTTATTATTAAGCAGGCAATCGAGACAGAAAGCAACTGTGCCTCGGCGATCATTAGAAGAGGCGAGACGCGAGGAGATGAGGCATCGCCGCGGTCAGGGGTCAGCCTCCGGCACTGATAGCCGCCTATTTACAAGCCAGCCGAGCAATGTCGCGACGTAATTCTATATCTACGAGAGAAACCGACAATGAAATCAAACCTCCAAACTCCCATGCGGCCCCTACGGCCCATAGCCTAATTACCTTAGTCGCGCCACGTTTCTTATCGATAAGCGCCAGACCTCTCCCATCATTTCTCCTCTTGCACCTTCATTTTTCACAATAGTTACTCCTTACTTTATAATCAACCGAGATCATTCATTTTAAATTCATTCCATTTTTATTTTTATTTTATCCAGCTATTATTACTTCACTCTTAATCAAAAAGTTCTTTCTCATTTTTTACCCCTTCCAGCCGTTTACGTAACTTGATATAACTGTCTGCGCGCCTCAGTGTAAAAAACTAATCTAAACTACAAAACGCAATAGACTTGAGCGTTTCTCATCGCTTTCCGAGGAAAAAGTCAACAATATCTATAGTTTCATTGCGCCCGAACGCAGATATCAGATTTTTTTTCTCAAATATATCCAACAAATAGAAAGCGAGCAACTTCTTCAAATTGCAGTATTTTGCGTAGGCAATTGCAGAAAATGCTACCTACAAATCCCGTATAATAACCAATAAGAAAACAGAGAAAGTAATTGTTTCATCCACAGATACAAGTGCGAGAAAGTGATTTTTAGCCCCGTGTGGCGTTTGTACGAGGCTAAAATCAACTCTCGCACATGTATCGAACAATATTTTATGCAAGTCCGTGTGTAAAGCGCTGTTTCGCCTACGCTAGCGTCCATTAAATCGGCATTTTACGCGGTCGTTGCATAAAATACGAAAACTACTATTTTTCGATAAGGACTAATAAGTGTTGACCATTTCTTTTTGAATACATCGATTTTATTAAAAGTTTAAATTACGTATATAACATATTTGAAAGTGAGAAAAAAAGTTTGAACAAAACAAAGAACTAGGCTGCTGGGCCACCGCGTGCATCTGTTATTCCGTTGTCGTCTTCTCGTTGACACAATTATTTAAAAGATAAGCTGTCATTCATCCATCCGAGCCACAATGCCGTAATCCCGTCCACTTACGCTTAACTGGCTGACCTTGAATCATTACTTTTCTATTAGAAGCACGGGGACATTTCTGTTGTACCTGACATTTTGAAAAATCCCTACTCGAGGCCATAATGCTCCAATGGTTCAAACTGTAAGTTTTTCTTTTTACACCAGTACAGCCTCCTCTTTCGATTAATTTTCTTGTTTTTTTGAAGATTTGATCTTACCAAAAAGCGAGTTATAAAGCTCATCTTTTGCGTGTTCTGTCCATCTATCATTTAGACTAATGGGTGCCATGAAATTAACCAGCTTCTGATGAACGTTGTACCGTATTCGGCGACCCTTAGTCGCACGGGTATCGATTTTTCGCTTCATTTTGCTTCGCATGCTTTGCAGTTTAATCCATTGCTTGCTTAGTTGAATAGGATCGGTCATATCCGCCGACTTGTACTCTATCAGTTCTCGAAGTAATTGGTGGTAGAAGTCGTCGTCATCATAAATCTCTCCGTCGTACTCCTGCTCACGTCTGTCTTCTTTCTCCTCTGATAAAGTCGCGTTCTTACCTATTATCTCATACTCCGATCTTTTTAACTGCGTTTTTCTTATTACTTTCTCCTTATTGCTCATGGCAAATTCTATTTGTTTCAGAACTGCCTGATTCGTGCCTTTAGATATTACACCAGACGCTATCCTCGTTTTGTCATTCCACTTCTGAATAACAGAATCGCGGTAAACTCGGTAAGCTCTATGATTTTTTGTCAACACTTTTTCAAATTCCGAAAGTTTTATCCTTTTCGCCGGACTACTCTTGCTCTCATTTTCATTAATTTGTTCAAACTCATTCCTCTCTTCTTCCTTCTCCTCTTCCTCCATATTTTTATTTATTTCTTCATCGCTATCCGATAAAATTTCCTCATTCATAGAATCCTCCTCTTCTTTTTCCAATTCATTATTTTCTTCATTTAATTTTCGCTTTGTACCTTTACTTAAAATACCTTTTGTTTCTGGAAAGTTATTTAAAAGATTGCTTTGCAGTTCCAATAAATTGCTTAGTAAACTACCAAGTTTAAATTTGGTCAATTTATAATTTTTCTTCAATTCGCTGTTGGACTCGTACTTTTTATATACATCATATTGTGGCATTTTATTACTACTTATTAAACATTTTTGTAATTTTATTCTCATTTCCAAAAGATTTTCCCACAGTTTTAATTGTTCCCTAACACAGTTACCTTTTTCAATTTCTCCTCGTACATTTATTCTTGTCATGGTTTTTATATCTCTTTCAGCTCCTCTATCCCTTCGCAATGGATTTGATAAATCAATATCATTTTCTGTACCATCAAAGTCCTCCTCATCATCTTCATCATTATGTTCATTACAAATTTCATCATTATCAATGATGTCATCACTAACATCATCCCCATCTAGTAAAAAATCTATATTTTTGCTGAATTGTTCACATCCTTTGTTATATTTTCCATTGAAAATTTTTGCTCTATTTACAGATTGATCATCATCATCACTTAAATTACTACTTAGATTTGCTTCATCTTCTTCAGCCTCATCGCTTTCTTCAGAATCAGTATCCTTATTGAAAATTTGTTTGCTTGATACCTTTTTTCCTTTATACCTGTAAATATATGTATATAACATATTTGTAAAGAATAAGGACAACAATGTAAACATAAGCTTTAAATCCAAAAATAAATAATTCATAACAGTATTACCTTTGGTCGAATTCCTCTAGAAGAGCAACATTTTGTTTACGAATGCTAGATCGATTAAACTTATTCTCAAAATAATGATTTTCATCACCTTCATCGGTATAATCCACAACTTTTGCTTTTGTTTCTTCGGCTTCATCGTCTGACTCAAATGTTGAAGGTACAGCAGTTACTAAACTATTTATTTTCTCAGCTAAACTAACTGGCTTCTTTTTTGTGAACATTTTCCATTAAAAATAAAAAACAAATTTCATTAAAGTAAGCATGTGCATTGAAAAAGAAAAATATAACCTCAATGCGACTTAATGCGAGTAGAGCAAAGTGACAAGTATATACGTGTAGTCGCTTACTGGCTTATTCTTTATATACTCAATAAAATTTTAGAAAAATTCTTGTGGAACAGTGAAAAAAAATCTTGCACGAACAGCTGAGTAAATTTAATACTTTAGTATTATACTATTATAGTGCTTCTAACGTGTTATGGTATGTGTAAATTAGCCGCACTCCACTAACTCGCAATATCGCATGCAGCGCACCTGACGTGTAACTTAACAAGCCATTTGTGAATCTATTGTACCGTCAATGACGGTCCGTCACGACGCCATCGATAAAAATGGTTTACTGCTTTACCAATCGTCGATACAATTCCCGCTATTATTTAAAAGCATTTCATCAATTTAAATTTTATTTACGTTGAAGAAATTTTTCTTTATAGACCCATAATATATTAATATCGTCAGAATAATCTTTTGAAAGTTTGGTGACTACCTCCACTTGAAACTGCTAATTAGGCAGCTGAAGGTTAAGAGCTTAGCATATATGTATTAGTCAAATAGATATAGCAGTATTGTACGAGAAAGATAAAACATTCGCGTATCGGCGAATGAAAAGCATCTCTCTCCTTACGCCATGCGGTGACTGTTACTGCAGCGTTGAATTCCAAGAATGATTCCGGCCGACTGGCCAGTACACGGTCTAATGCTGCGGTGGTTCTGGTGAAGCCTGCGGTGAATCCCGAATTAGGGATTACTTCTTCGAGAATGTTGGCAAATCTATTTCTATAATTCTACGGTCTATTTTAATTTCATATTTTGAAGTTTATAATTGGAAAGCAAAAATTTTGCGAAAAGTTGCACGAGCTGAATAAATCACTTACGCGCCAGTTTCGTAATTTTGAGGATAGAGTGCTATAAAATTTATTTTATTGAACCTTTGCAAATTTGCAAATCCGAACTAGAAAATAGATTGAAGGTAGAAGAGATTATTCGAGTGATGAGTGATTCAAGGCTGGAGAAGAATGTCAGTTTGAAAAAAGCTTTGAAAAAACGTTAAAACGCGCAAAGCTCATTATCCCGGGATCCCCGTATCTCCGAGGCTCTCGGCGCCTCGGATGTTTCCACGAAAGCCTTGCAGTTCCGCTGTTCCGAGTCGCTGCCCCTCTCCAGGACTCGAGCGCAGTTATCGCACGCGTGCTCTGCGGCCCCTGCGGCTGCTGCGGGATACGATGGTGGTGGGATTGGTGGGAGGTGGGAAGAAGGGCTTACGGAAGGGGTTATGGAAGGGACTTGAAGCGCAAACACGTGGGGTATAAGAGTACAAGGCTTGCTAGGAAGGCGAGCGGAGAGCGGCGAGCGGCGAACAGCCATTACCTTAGGCAGCGGTCGCCGCTCGCTTTGTTCTCTTTGGGCCGCTCTGGCGCTCTCGCGCGCCACGAGGCCACGAGCCCCACGACGCCTCAGGCAGCATTTTAACAACTTAATTTCCGACGACGATCGCGAGAACCGCAGGCCCTCTCCCTCTTCGCTCTCCCCACTCTCTTCGAGTCTCGGACGTTTCAAACTCCCTATATACTCGGAGAGCGCATACTGGCAGCAGGAGGCCAGGAGCTCTCCGAGAGCTACTAACGCGTCTTTGCTTTTTCTCCTTTTCTCTTTTTCTCTTTCGTTCTTTTTTCCAACTAAAGAAAGAAAAGAATCTAACACTAGACTTTTAACTTTCAGCTGCGAGATGCCGATTATATTCCAAGGTTGCAAGAGCCAAAGGCGGCAAAGCAAACTGAATTGAAGAAGCGGGCACAAGTTACGAGCAAAGTATACGCATACAAGTGCTCATGCAGATGGAGAGTGAGCCGTCGCGGCTCTCGCGTAATAAAGTTATCGAGAAGGCGTGCGCAGTGGAGAGGCAGAGAGGCTGAGCTCGTGTGCGAGGAAGAGAGAGAGAGGAGGAAAAAAAGAGAAACAGAAAGGAAGAGCTGATGCCGGAGAGAGCAAAACTCGGAGCAAAACTCAGAGCAAAACCAGTTTGGAGATGTGTTTTAAGCGAGAGGTTGCACGCTTAAAAAAGCACCAAGCACCAAGTCCTGGGGCGAGTAAGTAAAAAAGAAATGAGAGTCCGCCGCCAGCAGCCACCGCGAGAATTGCACGTCGAGCACGAGATGCTACGAATGGGAGAAGCGGCAAGCAGCAAGCGGCCAAGCGGCGGGAGAGGGCCAGAGAGGCGAAAGATGAAAGGCAGAAAAAGCGAGGCGTGGTAAGGCCGGACGAGCGAAAGGTCCGACGAAGCTATACGAGAGCCGAGAGCCTGCCTTCCTAAGGCCCACGGCACACGTCTTCATTAGTCTGGCATGCTCGCTCTCGTGCTCGCTCTCGTGCTCGCTGTCACCTCAATGGCATAGACGCCAAACCACACTCAGTTGCAGGCTAGTTTCAACAACTTGCCCATCAAATCTTAAATCATGCTCAGTAAGCTTCATTTTCTCTTCACATTCTTCTGTATTTTTTTAAACACAGAATTCTATACTGTATTATTACTCAAAAACTAACAGGCTGATTCAGTACAATAATTTACAAATATTTATTCTTCTTATTGTTATCTCTTTATTTAGCAACGATATATAAATTTTCAATTTTTTAAATAGAAATTAATATGGGAGATTTGCAGCAAGTATAAATAAATACATAATAAAAAAATTGATTGGTTTGATGACGCTCGACAAACAAGAGGTGTCAATATACACAGCGGTAATTGTATTTACACCCAAGAATTCTTCCTATTTGCTCATTATTATTGAATCTCGCGGCTTGCGAGTGAAAAATCGAGTAAAACTGGTTTTCGAGTGGTTTTGCTCAGAGAGGTAACGAGCACCGTACACGTGACATCTCCTAATTCAACATTTAATTTGGAGCTTCGTTTTTTTTGGGCAACGGCAATCTTTACCTGATGAGCCTTTCTTTCTTCGAGATTTATCGCTGCGTACTCTATGTTTGATTTTCTTTGCAGTTCCCTCAAAAGCACCGAGTTTTGCATCTGAATTTACATTTTCCAGTTGGTTAATAACCTGAACTTCCAAAGAATATTCGGCCCGATCTCCGAGACGTAGAGCGCCGTACCGTTCGGGCAAGCGGCAATCTCGTGCGGGTTGCTGAAAGACTGAAAAGACATTTTTATCGCAGACATTGAACATAGGGGAGAGCGGGGCATAGTGGGCCACCCCATTAAATATGTTTCATTTAACGAATTAACGTACCTTCATAGTTGGAGCCCAGGTAGAAATAACTCGGCCGTTGTTGGGACTGATAGTAAAGCCCATTACAGGATTGTTGGGTGTTGTTGGCCCATTTATGGCGTAGAGCGTGTCGTCTAAAGTTAAAAACAGAGTAAGTCGTGAGTTAGTTATTTGGCCCTATGGCAAGCGATAGGGAAAGTGCAAAGAAATGTGCGAGGAGTGTTCAGGGGCTCAGGGACTCAGAGGCTCAGGGGCTCAAGAGCCGAGAGCCGCGGGGGATTTAAAAAGACTCACATCCGGCGCGGCTAAGCCAAGCGCGCCATTTGACGAGTTTATTAAGGCACCGGCGAGGCCAAACGCCAAAAGGCGATTACGTACCATGGGAGGCGATGCCGAAGATTCTGCAAACACCTGGCCGGTGGACTGCCAGCGGGAGCCAAGGAGCCGCGGAGTCACCCGAGCCTGCGCGCCGGCTCTCCACTGCCCGCGTCAGGTTGAAGCACACGATGCGCTGATGCTCGCGATCGGCTACGCAAAGGTCGCCGCGCTTTAAAATAGTCAGGCTGTGCGGCACCCGTAGTCTCAGCAAATCTGCGGAAGGGAGCGATTGGTGAGCTGCGACTGGACATTGCAGCTCGAAGTGGGCGCGACGCGAGGAAATACCTTCGCTGCCGTACGGCGGGAGCTGCAGGAGCAGTCGGCCCTCGGCGTTGAAGACGAGGAGGCGCTCGTTGCAGTATCCGTCGGCGACGACGACCTCGCCCGCCGGCGAAACCGCGACGGCCGTGGGCTGGCAGAAGTGTCGCGCGTCGCTGCCCGGCGTGAAGCGCTCGCCTAGGACCAGGCTTGCTTCCCACGGCTCGCCGTCGCTTCCCACCAGCCGAGGCTGGCTTTCTCTTTTTGGAAACTGCACACAACAATCGCCGACAGATGGACCCCGAGTTTCCTCTCTTTTCCTCTCTTTTCCTCTCTTTTCCTCTATTTTCCTCTCTTTTCAACAGTTTCCAAGTAAAAAGCGCACTTTTAGTGCACTCACCTTGAAGATTTGGTGCAGAGCCACGTCGGTCAGCCAGTAGTTCCCGTTCGGGTCAACGTGGATGCCATGTGGCAGGTAGAACAGGCTGCTTCCCCACGCATCTTCGATCTCACCGCTCTCCGGGTTCAACGTCAACACCGTATTTGCGCCGATGGCACCCTCCATGGGCTTTGTGTACTGGTAGTTGGCGTCGAACGAGCTGCGAATGTAAGTCTGACAATGCTGCAACGATGCTTATGCTTCCGGAGGAATTCCAAATGCCCAGCACGACTTTTTTTCTTTCATTTTATTTCGTTATGTTAATCTTTCTTTTTTACCCTCGGCCCCTCAGTGGGCCCTTTCTACTTCTTATTACTCTTGGGACAAACGGAGAAATGGAGAAAGGGGGAAAGGGAGTGGCTCAGCTGTCGAGAACGCGAGTTCAGCGTGGACTCGGGCACTTGGATTTTTTCTAGCTCCAACCTTAGAGGCGAATACATAAAAAATCCGAACTCGATTAAGCGGGGTAATAAAGCAAAAGGTTTTAGTGTAAGATTGCGCCTTACTCGTATTCCCAGACATGGTCGCCTCGGTGGAAAAGGACGGGGCGCCCTAACCGGTCGACGCTCACCCCGGAGACTTGGCCCAGGCCCTTGGGGCTTTTCCAGTTTTGATCCTCTACTGGCTGTCTAGCCAGCAGCGCCTCTTTTCCGCCCCGCGACTCCTCGCCAGGCTCCTGTGGCACTCGACACTTTGAAACAATAAAAGAAAGGCTCAACTCAAAATTGCCGAATAGCGCAACAGGTCTGGAGCAGCAAGTGCGAGGCTATCGATCGATTACGGAGCGTCACTTCTCACCTGCAGTACGTCCAAGACGTTCTCGTAAAGGCTGGCCACAGCTTGATTCTCGCGTCGCTCGTAAGCTAGCTGGTCTTCCAGAGCAAAGCCGCTGAAGCCGTTGAAGCCGCCGAAGCCGCCGAAGCCGCCGCCGAATCCGGTGGTGTGCCTCTTGTCGACGATGGCGGCCACGCTCTCCTCGGCTGCCCAGAGCACCGCCAGGATGACGCTGACGATGCCCAGGCGCGCAGGCATCCTCCGAAAGTTCCTCATCTGCTAGCCCGCACCTTTAGTATTGACTATGATTTGTGGCTGATTGCAGGCTCGAATGTCTTACGCCTCGCTTTCCTGCATTTCCCCTGGGTCACACTGAAATTCGACGCAAGCTGCCCGACAAGACGAGCACTCGAGTACTCGAGAAAGGAGATCCTGCGACGCAGGGACTCCCACGCGCGCGCACCCGCTGAGCACCCGCTGCGCATCCGCTGGCGAATCGATAAACACCGGCGCAGGCGCTTAGGCGGGCGCAGCCCGCTCAGTCCTTTCAATCTCAACATTCAAATCAAAATTTCAACCGTACGGGCAAAGACTTTTTGGGCTGCTTTTATCAGAGTACAGTTTTGCTCGAATCTTTCCGGAGCGTCAAAGGCGCATAAAGAACGATTTCACCGCAAAGATTGATCGAGGCATCGGATAGGTTTTTTGCTCGAGTCGGTGCGGTTGGCCGCAGGCCGGCAATGAGCCGAAGAGCTTCATTTTCCGCGGGCTCGTGAGCGTGGCTCCGTTTCTTCGAGGCGTTGGAGGCGCGCGCGGGCGCGCGCGGGCGCTCGCGGAGCAACACCTCGTGTCCTCCCGGCCTGGGCCGGTTGGAAGGCTGTGGGGGGAGCTGCTTGCGCCTCGTATTTCCGTGTGCCGACGCCGCGCCGCGGGACCATTGTCCTGCCCAAAGGATCTGCTACGGGCAGGTAGCCAGCCGGCTGCAGCTGGAGGCCTGGAGCACACCTACGCTCTGGCACGCTCACGCACACCACTGCTCTCTCGATGGCTCTCTCCTTCTCATAGGGTTCTCAATTTTCCTGCTTGCGCTTTTTCGCGCACTACCGAAAAGAGCCTTGGGTTGCTGGGCTTTGCTGCCTGTTCTGCCGTTTCTGTCGTTTCTCTTTTCTCGCTTTTGGCCAAGCTCGACAAGATAAGCGCTTCTATTATGTCAGTTTAGAAATAGAGTCTTTTTGCTTCATCTCGCTTTTCGTTAGACAAACAATTGTTTTGAACAACGTGAGCAGGCAGCGCCTTTGAACATCGGCAATTCGGATATGCAGTTTGATTTAATTATTGCTGCGGAAGCTTTTATTAGGCGAGAGAAGGAGAAGGGTAGATGAATAAAGAAAAAAAGAGGCTAAGTACTTGTCCTCACTTTCTGTCGGCAAGACAGGATCACACGACGGCACGTCGCAGCTCTAGGCTTTGTCGTAATCTGGTTGAGAACCACCTTCCGCAGGTATAAGATGTAGCCAGTGCCATCGCATTGCTTCGTTGACCTGTGGGAGGAGAGGGAGAGGGAAGGAGAAGGAGAAGGAGAAGGAGAAGGAGAGACGAGAGGAGCGAGGGAGAAACAGGCGAGGAGAGTTGGTATCTCAATCAGCCAGAGTCGAGCAAGTTGAGGTGCCGCGGCGCAGTTTGCTCGCCAGAATCCGGATGGGGTCCGTCCGTCCTTCTTTAGGGCTACGGGGCTGCGTGCGCGCCTCTCCTTCCCCCTCGCTCTTTTTTCTCGACCTGCTGGCGGCGGCGGCGGCGACGGCGTCGATGTGCTTGGTGGGGGTCGCCGAACGAGCAAGAAGGAGAGGGAGAGGGGTTTGAATGCGCGAAGCCGTCACAACTCAATCTAGTTCCTCGGAGGCTGCGCGTCCGTTAAGAACCGCAGGACGCAGCCGCGTTTCAGTCTGTGGGACCGCGCGAGAGCCCAGAGTCCATATAGTCAGTGTGTGCGTGGCGCGGCAGCATCAAGGTACCAGGCCAGAAGGAGCGCCGTAGAGGGCAGGAAAACAATGTGATTAAACGAGCTGCTGGTGAACGCTAAAAAACGAGGTAAGCCAACTAACGCGATAGCAAGCCTCGTGTCTATTACTTTTTTTTCCTCGATTGGTCAATTATTTTATTGGAACTCGTGCTTTCGTGCCGTTTGTTCGCGTAGTGTAAAATCTTCCATCTGCTCTGCACTAAGACTGTTTTTGGCTATCTAAATTTTCCAAAATGTTCATTTTAATATAAAGTATTCGATAAAGTATTGGCCTCCGGTTATCGCGGGTACTTTCAATGTTTCAATCAACAGAGCGTCAAGCTGGAGTTTCAACTTATAAGACTTGGATAAAAATTAAAAGCGCATTCTGCGGCACTGTCACGTACCAAGTGCGCATCTCTATTTTTAAACGTCCCCAGGGAATATCGGAAGGCTGCAGCGGGCCGCGACGACTGCGAGCCTGCGTGAGGCGAAACAAGGCGAAACAAGGCGCGCATAAAAGTCGCCCATGTGACCGGTCTGGAATTGATGAAAATTTATGAGATCGAAGAGCTGCGATTGTTTGTTTCGAAAATGAGTAGTTCGTATTTTGCTCCTTTATTCTTTTTAGATTATCTATTATATCTTTAGGCTTCGCTAGCTCACTCAAGCCGTTCGAGTAATTGAAGAAAATAAAAAAATCGTACTTGCGTACGAGAGCGTAGTCTTTCACTGATAATCAGCTGCCGGTGACAGCGGTGTAAACATTGTCAACTTCCTGTTTGCTAGAAATTTTTTTCAGTATCCTCCAGTTCCCGTAGAGGAAAGTGTATCGTGCTGCACTCTCATTAACATTCCTATTTATTTTGTAAGCCGAGATGGTTCTCTTTAAACATTACGTCCGCGTTATCGCCAAGTCCAAGAGCCGTTAGTAAACAAACGTACTCCCCTCTTTGATGCATTCGCTGATCCTCTTTCAGGCTTGTACAACGCGCACGGCCTGGCTTCATTCATGATCGCTTCTTTAGCTAGCTGGTAATGCGGAACCGCTTAACGAAATGGCATTTACATTATTATCGCAGATTGGTGAAATGAGAAAGGGACATAAGATGTCATGGCTAGTGAGGAGCGTTGCCTTGTTGTGGCTGAGCTCGCTGCTGATGGGCTGCGCGCGGAGTTCGCGGCTCTTTCCCTTTACGAAGAGTCTGGAGATGAGCGTGGCTCCGGCGGGCAGTAGCGTCGGCGTCGGCGGCATCGGCGGCAGCGGCGGCAGCGGCGGCAGCGGCGGCGGCAACAGTACGAGCGTCGGGCCTGCAGGCGAGGGCTCGGATCTCGAGGAGGAGCGAGAGAACGCGACCATGCGCTGCGACGATGCACGACTGCGTTGCGCCTACCGTACCGGATGCGGCAGCGCTCTCCAACACTATCTAACCCGGTGCGCCTCCGTACTCCACGGGGACGCACACGACTGCCCCGAAAACTGCCAATATGCGCTCATTGGGCTGATGAGCAGCGACGAGGGCAAAGAGCTTATGACGGTGAGAGGAGCGATCTCGAGTAGTTAATCGATGAAATAAAGCAACAAGTAAAACTATCCTCTGGCTTTAGTGCGACTGCGCGAAGGAAGACTCGATGTGTTGGTTGTCGAAACAGCGGGCGGAAATCTGCCGGGCCTCGGTCACAACGATGCTCAATCGGACGAGGGTGTCCTGCCGCATCGCTACGTGGATATGCAACGGCGACGTACTATGCGCCACCGCACTCCAGTACTACAACGAAAACTGCAAGCGCATGTTCCACGGCAAGAAGTGCACCAAGCGGTAGGTCGTCTTTTTCATTACGTACCGGCGAGCTATCGGCTTTTCTTTCTTCTTTCTTGCTTTCTCTTTTTCTCTTTTTCTCTTTCTTTTCACCCTTCTTCTGTTCCTTCTTCCTTCTTCCTTCTTGCTAAGTTGGCATTTCTGGTGCAATGTTGTGCGCAGCTGCCGCAACTCGCTCAACATCCTGCGTCGGCAGGAAAAGGCGGCCCAGCTGAACACGTGCTTCTGCGACGGCGCCGAGGAATTCGACTGTCTGGCAATCCACCGAAACATGGACGAGTTATGTTACAACAGGCCAGCGCAGCAACACAGCTATCAAGAGGAGCATGGGGGTGCGGCTACCGATGCTGCGCCTGGCCAGCGAACCACCTCTGGCTCTTCGAGTTCCCCCGGGAGCAACAAGCCTGCTAATCGAGCAACCATTTCCTCCACCAGTGCCTCCTGGACGATACTGCTCCTTAGTCTCGTTCTTCTATTGCACTCACTACTCACGAAAGGTACTTACATTTTACTATTTATCGCATTTTTCTATCCCTCTATTTTACTCAAAAATACCAAGCATTCCATTCAAAATCATCTTAAAAAGAAACCCCACGACCTTCCAAAGAGCCGAAAAGTCATTTTTACGAGCCTCGACAGTTCGGGAGTAGAGAAAGTAAAGCCTTTACTCCTGGAAAACTAATAAATGTATTAGGCAAGCTGGGCCACTTCGGCTTCAAATCTCCCCTTTTTATTTAGCCTCTCCATTTTTTATTACTATTTAACGGCGTTAGTCACTACAGCAGTTATTTACAAAGATTTGTGCCATTAAGAAATGTAATTAGGAAAACTTTCTTATTTTCTTATTAATTAAAAAATTAATTAACAATTATTATATTCACTTTTATAAGGCAGCTGATTAATGATAAAAGATATTTCATATCTTTCTCTCTTTTAATTTCCGAATTCAACATTTTTTAAATAGATGTTACTTTAGTTATTTAAAAAGATATTAATTAAGCAATTTATGACACATATAATACGATAACAAATTTTTTTAGTAGCTAATTGCCATTACTTTATTAATCGTTAATAATATTTAAAAAATATTCTTTCTTATTTTCTTATTAATTAAAAAATTAAGTAACAATTATTATATTCACTTTTATAAGGCAGCTGATTTATGATAAAAGATATTTCATATCTTTCTCTCTTTTAATTTCCGTATTCAACATTTTTTAAATAGATGTTACTTTAGTTATTTAAAAAGATATTAATTAAGCAATTTATGACACATCTAATACGATAACAAATTTTTTTAGTAGCTAATTGCCATTACTTTATTAATCGTTAATAATTTTTAAAAACTTAGGAATTTCGATTAAGAATAAATCGGTTACTTGATGTTTTTCAATACCTCAATTTAGACATTAACTTTTATTTAAAAATAGATTTGATTAGCACATATTGCCTAGTGAGAATAGAAATCTTTAACAACAAGAAATTAGGCAGTTGCCGCTATCGGAAGTCTTGAATTTTTTACTAAGATAAAATAGTCTTTTAGCTTCTTTATGAATTTCAGAATGACGAGGAATATGAGCTCCCACACGAAGGTCCGGAAACAGTATTCAGCGAGTGCACGACCAAAGACTCTCCTTCGATGTTTAACGTAGTTCATGCGCTCGGATTGGCTCGCTCTCGATGTCGTCACCTTCATCTCCGTGACAAACGCGCGCTCTCCCGCGAGAAAATATCGCGCGGGATCAGAGAAAGAGAGAAGAGAGAGAAGAGCGAGAAGAGCGAGAGAGGGGGGAGGAGAGGAAGAGAGATACTCGGCTCACTCGGCTCACTCACAAAGAGCAGTCGACTAGAAGAGATGAACGAAAGAAGAAACGGAGGGAGCGAGGCTCGCTGGGCCGAGATCCTTTAGTATTCTGCATAGCAAGTAGGCCTGGCCAGAACTTCACAGCTGGTCGGCATGAGCGTGCGAGCGGCAGCAAATGAAGCCCCGCTCGAAAGCGAGCGACCACTTCCGTTTTCTAATGTAGATTAATTATGTCAGCAATTATCATACAGTCCTTCATGTCTATAGCAACAGAACAAATTCATAAGCTGATGAATGTCTTTTACGTATATTCCGTACTTTTATACTTCCTTTCATTTTTGTATTCATTATCCATTGCTCACTCCATTTTCGTTAAACTTTCTTTCATCTGCTCTCTTCGATCGGCGTACAAATCGCTTGTTACTTATTTAATGTACTATTCATCTGCATTTACTCCAAAGTTAGGTAATCGATTTATTTCCTAAAAATACTCAAAAATAGATAATTGGGGTAATCTTATCCCTATTTTGTTATAATATTATTTTAATTAATGTTCTTTCTATTGGATTATGTTTAATCATTAAATCGTTGACTGTTTTTGTTGTGTACTTTCATCTAATTTTTAATAGAGTCTCAACAAAAACTCTACAATTGTACCAGCTAGTATATCTATCATTTTTCTCTTGTACAAACAAAAATGTTGATTTTTTTATGTATCTACGTTTTAAAAAAGTTAATTTGAAACGGTGTAAAAGAATTCCTTTTATACTTGGGGAATAAATCGTAAACGAAATAGGATTAAGGATTTTCTAAAAGTAGTACAATATGATCAGTAACTTGAGGTATTGACAATTGTGTTCCTATATATAACGTCTTACCTACTTTTGTCTGCGAGCACATTTTTCAATTTTGTTAATTGGCAAAAGTACCATTTTCAAGTCATCGTAGTCCAACTAACGTTAATGAATTGTAAACAGTCAATGCAGTCACGATTCATCGGTTTAAATGTACCCTACAATTATTGCGTAGAAAATAAAAAGACTGAAGAATGTGTTCGCAATTGACATATTTAGGGTTAACTTTTAGTCTGTTTTCGTTTACCGAGAGAAACATTGTCTGATCAATCTGAGCGCATGTTCGGAAGTATTCAAGAATTGTAAATATGTCGAAATATCCAATTAATGTTTTAATGTACATAAAAGATTTGTATGAATTGCACGAAATGAAAACGATATTATCATTATTATTTTATATGTCTTCTAAAAAAGGGATTATAATTATTTGTGTATAATATAAGTAAAGATTTTGTACTACGAAAAAAAAATATTTGTTTTCAATTAAATTATTTTATTTTTTTTTTTATAATAGAAAGATGCAAAGGAAATGCTTCAAATGGTGATTCATCGGGAATCGAAACTAGTACTGGAGGCTTAGATTAGTACAATATATTCTAGTGTTTTGAAGAAAAGAAATTAGCTTGAAATTTTTAAGAAAATATAAAAACAGCAAGTTTGTGATTTAGATAAAAATCCAGGGCATTAGACTCGTGGATCTCTTCCGTAGCCCGTCTCGTTTGTATGGAGAAAAAGAGAGCAGCGTTCAAGCCATCTGTAGGCTGGAGCGCGCGCTCTAGAGAGTGCGGGAGAGAGAGAGCGAACGAGGGCTCGGCCACACACGACGTTGCGCCGCGCCGGTGGCAGTCTATCCGCGAGCCCAGCTTGAGCGCGCTTTTCGCTCTTTCTCCTCGACGCGGCCTTCGCCACGGTTCTCTTTAAGTCTTTACCCCTCTTCTTCCTCGCACAGTACACAGACTCATTGCATTATTGAGCCGATTTGCCGAAAAGCTCCCAGACAAGAGATTTTTTTGAGTTTGTACTTGTGTTACATTGTACCACGCTAATTTGTAGACAGTCACAGCAGTATTGATTAGGCCCGACGGAGGCATCGGGCAGGGTGAGGATCCCATAATTTTGTAATGAAAGAAACTTGCAAGCAGCAACATATAAGCTCTGAAAACTTTATACCAATACCGATTTTGTTTCTTTCAATTAAGAGCGAAATAAAATTATTTATTTCTACAATAATAATTTGATAAACTTTTTTAGCAGATTAACGCATGGTAAACTAACGATAGGATCAATAATATTAAACATTTAAAAGGAAAGAGATATTTCTCGAACGGTATTAAATGAAATAGTTCTAAACAAGTTCATATAGGTACTCTGTAGGTGAGTATTGTCATTTACTTTCTTATTTGCAATTTGAAATTTGCTTGTTTATAATTTCGTACGGAGTTTAACTGAGAATTGCAGTATGGTTGGAGGTAAAGATAAAATAAGTAGGGAAAATGGTATACCTCTATGAACGTATGGGTAAAATAAAAAATGCTAGTTTATAAGTCGAGTCTTCGATTAATAGACGAGGGGAAGAAAGAAGGATGAAGGAAGAAGCGGCGGAAGTTTGTAAAGAAAGAGAAACGATCGTAACGGGGCGAACTGTTGGGTTCGGGCTGGACGGGCCGGACGGACAGGCCAGGCACACTGAGCGAGAGAGAAAGAGCCAAGTATAGCGGCCACACACGATGGCTAAGGTAGTGTAGGTTGTGCTCGACTGCCCGGCGTAGTGGCGTAGTAGGCCTTAGAGAGAGAGCGAGCACGGAGCATCAACTCAACTGACTTGAGAGCCCGTGCGCACGAGCGTCGAGAGAGAGAGAGAGAGAGAGAGAGAGAGAGAGGAAAAGAGAGAGAGAGAGAGGCAAGAGGACATTGGAGCCCACAGGGCCTCGGGCTGAGCTGGACCACCCAACTTGACTTTGACTAGAACTCTCCTTTCTCCCCCTCTCGCTTCAAAAGAGATAGCGACCAGCATTACTCGCGGATCCAGTTTTCCACTGCTTTTCTTGTAAATTTTTCGTTTTTTAATGCACCCATTTAACACCCGCAGATCGTGCTCCCAGCAGATGAAAATGATCCCTTTCCAGTTCATCCTGCTTTTCTCTAAAAAGCCTATCATCTTGCTTCCTGAATCTTATCATCATTACATAGCTATTGGTTTAAAAGCAAAATAAATAGAACATTTTTCAATCGAATAATCATTAAGCATAAGAAAATTTGTTTCAAATAAATTTCGTTAAGGTGTACCGAGTTCGAAGCACGGACCAACCGCCGGCAAAACAATGTTGAAGCAACGTCAAAACGGAAGCGCACGCCGAAGTTGTCGAAAAACGCAAGTTGCGCCTGAACAGATGGCAACCAATTTTGCTTTGCTTTTCAAATGCACCTACTCAATAAGGGGCAAACTTTAAAAAGTATTTTACTTATACAAAATGTATAGTCTTAATCATTCATCAATCAAGTTTTGTTTAAATAAACATACATTCATTAATAAATCTATAATTTCAAGTAAAATATCGTTATCAATTTTATTTGATACTTCAAAAATGTTAACAAAGGTAAACAAATTTTAATTTAAAAAAATGTACTAAAGAAAATGTTAATGTTCTTTACAATAAAAACAAATTTTTAATTTACTTACCAATTAAGCTCAGTAATGGAAATCGATAAAAGCTATATTACGTATACATATACAGCTTTTATCGTTGTCGGCAATGCAGAAAGTCATGAAATTTTAAGTTTGTAATAATTCTAGGCCATAAAGTATTGATATAATATTTTATTGTAGTAAAATTAGAGTCATAACAATCACATATTGTGTCATCTATCAACGATATAATAACACACGTATTAAAATGATGCGACATAAATAATTTAGATGCATCATTGATGAATCGATGCCACAGTGCTTAAAAATCACGTAACGTTAAAAATATATATATAATGTATGATATTTATATGCAAGTATGTATGTATAAACTGTCATCGAGTTATTCCTATAAATATCTTCTAAAATCTTGTGTGGCAAATCGATCGTTGATCGAAAAAAAAATTTCACATTTTAGCTTATTACTTTGAGGCACCAATGGTATGCGGACCCTGTCTTTGGTACATACGACCGATTCAATTTCATTGCATCATTTTTTTTCTCTCTCATGTTAAAAAGAAGAACAATAAGAAGAGGAAGAAGAAGAAGAGGAAGAAGTCACGGAATGTCCTTTCGTCATTCGGCGTCGACCCTTCATTGCTTTTTTTCATTTAATTATTTAATTATTAATTAACCTTTAATCTAAGAAAAATCTCGCGACGAACATTACGCTTTACACATACGCACACTTTCGTTCTCTCTCCCCCCTCTCTCTCTCTCTCTCTCTCTCTCTCTCTCTCTCTCTCTCTCTCTCTCTCTCTGTTTCTTTCTCGCTCACTCGTGCTCTCTCTGTATAATTGCTCGCATTCACACGCAAAAAACTGTCTCTCGCATACTTGCTTATGAACAATTTACTTTGCTCAGGCGCTTTACAAGTAATACTCTCCTTCTTCTTCGATTAATGCAGCCCGTATTTTTTTTCTTTAAATTTCACTTAAACATTTCACATTTTTATAAATTCCTTTTAAACTTGATTCTGCAATCCATAGCCGAAGAATAGGTTGTCGCGGTCGAGCATCGTTATCGAGCATCGTCGTCGACCCACGTCTCTTCGGTGCTGCAACGTCCCAAGGGGGGTTAAAGAGCTCAGTCTTCTTCCTTCTTCTCGGGCTTCAATTCCACTGCCGCGTGCAACTCTTCTGGACTATATCTGTGAACAGAGATAAAGATAGTTAATAGTTATCCATTAAGTCAGTAGCATTATTTGAGGGTGTATCGGGGGGAGACTCACCCAAGAAGATTTTGGAGATCGCAAACGAAGCGGTAAACGTAACGCTTACCCGCCGTTTTGTGAATAATGTTTTTATCATAATAGTAGCGAAGCCCACGACTGAGCTTTTCATAATTCATCTTGGGCTTGTTTTTACGGATTCCCCAGCGACGAGCCACTTCGTCCGGGTCGGTCAGCTTAAACTCCCAGCCATCGCCCGTCCAAGAGATAAAACCCTGGCAGCTCTTGTCGGTGAGCAGCTCCAGGAGAAATTGCCAAAGCTGAATGGGACCCGAACCAGTGAAGCAAGGACCGCCTCCTGTAATAAGTTGAACGAGTAAACATAAAGAGACTTGTAAAAATGAAGTTGGAAGTTTGTCGAGAAGTGAGGTCGAAGGAGTTTGTACCTGTATAACCAGGGAGCATAGCACTGGGTAAAAGTGGCTTTTGGTGATCGGGGTTCTGAGCGCCGAGGGAGGCGGGGTGGTGAGCAGGATTGGCAGAGTCGCGGGGCCCAAGGCCTGCAAGGAAGGCTGGATGGTGGGCGAGGTGCTCTGGTACTGCGCCCACAGCCCACTGATCGGCAACGTTCGGAACGCTAGCGTTACCGCCACTGGTGCTGCCTCCACCGCCACCACCCGGTCCCGCGCTACCTGGCACCGTCTGAAAGGGTGTCGCGTCGTACTGTCCGTAGCCAGGCTCACTGTAGCTCTCGTGGTAGCGGGCTGAAATCGTTAACAGTCGATAGTTAATAGCTAGTAGCTAACAGTTAAGACGCAAGGTTTAGGTGTATAGTAGCTTACCACGAGAGTAGTTCTTAAAAGCGGCTGGTTGGTACTTGGGCTCCAGCTGCATGCCCGGCTGTCCGTAAAACTCGGGGGAACCGTCGAGGCCGTAGGGATGCGGCGGATGATGCTCCTGGCTCAGTCCGTGGTAATCGGCTGGCTCCTCGTAGCCAGAGTAGTGTCCCGGGGTCAGGTAGCTTTCAGCCCCCGGAGGAGGGTTGGACCTAAGGTCCAGCTCGCCTCCACTGGTGCCGAGTTCTCCGTTGCTTGCCTGCACCTGCTGCTGCTGACTCGCGTAGCTAGCTGCAAGGGGACGATTTAAAAGATTAAAATTTGATCGCCTAGCTGCTTTCAGAGTAGTGCTCGAAAAAACTTACACTCCGTCTTGAGCTGGTTGAGGTTTCGCAAGTGTATGTAGGCATTGCTGGTCGTGTTGTTGTTGTTATTGTTATGGGCATTGCTGTTGTTGTTGTTGTTGCTGCTGCCGCTGTTGTTGCTGCTGCCGCTGGTGGAGCCGCTGCTGTTGGGAGGAGCGGGACTGAGACCGGCCGGCTGTTGATTAGTCAGGCCAGTGGAGGGCGTCGATCCGTTGCCGACTGGCTGCGCTTGCGGAGAGCTCTCTCTCCGTCGACTGTCCGGCTGCTGCTCCTGCTGGGCGCACGCGGGGCTGCGGAGGTGCTGGTAGCCGCCTGCGAGCAGAAAACAGCCAAGTGTTAGCGTTCGCTTAATCTCGGTAAGAGCGAGGCTCGTCGGGAGGAGGGAAATAATTGCCGGGGGCTCGTTGTCGTGCCGGCGCGTGCACTCCGACCTCGGAGGGCAATCGCGCGCATGGGGGCGGCGCGAGTCGTCGATTGGCGAGGAGCTGCTCCGCCTATCGGAATCCGCCGACCGCTCAGCTCGGCTCGCCTCAGCTCTCTCTTTGCCGCGGCGCGAGCGGGGGGCCAGCGTCGAGGAGCGCGCGCCTCCCGCGCCACAATAGAGCGGCGCCGAGCACCATGCTTACATCATTTTTCCCAATTTCACGCCCCAATAGGAGCTCGCTCAAATATTCTTTATCTTTTCATTTTTTTATTATTTTCCCCTCGAATTTAACGAGCTTTCACTAATTGCATTTAAATTCAAGTTGGAACAGTCGAGTTGAATCGCTATTGAGAAACGACCAGATTGGATTCTCAAATCTCGAGTTGAAGAGGAGGTAGTCGCCCTTTAGTACAAGCGCACCTGGTGTATAATACACGATTTGCAGATCAGCAACCTGTCGCAGCCGGCCGGCCGTTACAAGCTGTAATTGCGTCAGTTCTTCAATGGCCCTAAAATTCGTGAAAATTGACAAAGGAGAAGTTGGTGAAAGTAATTAGTTGACGTTAGTTATCCCCCTGTACTCAGCAGTAGATACTCATAGCAATAGAAAAAGAGAGGAGAGTCAAGAGAGCAGCTGTGCAGCACGCAAACAAGTCTGTCGAGCGCATAGGCAGCGGTGGCTTTAAGCCCACGGACAGGGAGGAGGCATTTCCATACACCTGTCTCTGTGTGGCAGCAGCTCACTCGTCAGTTGCAGCCACTAAAATATCAACAGTGAGTGTGATCCAGTTGGTCAATCGGAAAAACAAGTTGGAAAAACAACATGTTTTTTAATGTTAACGAGCGTTTTAAACGTTTCATAGTCTTAGTATTATTTCCGGCATAAATGATGAAGGTGACGAATGGGCAAAAGAAGAAAACGGAGAAAACTAGTCGAAGAGCTTGCAGCTGTGCGACGCTGAAGGATCATTTTGGAGTAGGGTGCCTTTTCCCCTAAACCTCCCTTAAAGAACTTAAACATTTACATACGTGTTTCATTGGAATTTCCTCCTCGAGATTTTCTTACTAGACTCTTCTAGTCATTAAAAATACTCTCACTCTGCGACACTGTGTCAAGCGACTCTCATCTAGAGTTTCTAGTTTTTTACGTGTAGGAGGAAACTTTTTATTTCCTCCGACAATAAGGGTATTTCCAGATTTTACTGGTTGAACGTTAAAAGATAAGAGCTATTCATGTAAACGATACTTGGAACTCTTTTATCAGTCCTCTAATATGTTATCCTCTTTCTTTGTTACTTCCTTTTTAAATATCAAAGTGAACTGAACTAATTGAAAAGGGTTAATTAAATACTCTTTACTGAAATCGAAAAAATATGAGTTTAGCCAATTGAATTTCGTTCTTTTGGAGAAAAAGTACGAAGCGGGAATCGGGAAGCGAGAAGCGCGAGGCGGGAAATGGATTAGCGATAAAAAGGAAGGAAAACATCTCTTAAGAATGAGACGAGGAGAGGTCTAAAAAGTGGGCAAAGAAACAAGTCGAAGAGGACTCGTCAAGAGGGAAAAGAGAAGACTGTTAACAGGTGTTGCTTTCCTCCTCTCCTCCTCTCCGCCTTCCCTTCTCCCTCTCTCCCTCTCTCCTTTCCCCTGTTCACTTACACAGCCTTGGTAAGCTCACATTCGAGTCTCGAGGCGGCACGCGCCACCGCTGGCAGAGTGGACGGGGAGACGGGATAAGGCGAACAGCTGCTTTGCACGGAGTAGCGCCTATTTTACGCCGGGCACCCTGATAGCCTCTGCAGTTCAGTCTTCTTCACTTTTCAATCGTAAGGAAAAATAAGACAAGCAAATGTGCTTGCCCCATTTCTAATGGCGCGGTCAGTGCATCCTTTAATGGCCGAGCAGTAGTCGGCAATCGCCAATCGCCACTTTTTCACGCAATCCTTTTAGATTTTAATAGTGCCAAAGCTTTGCAAGAAAAATGCTTCCCAGACGTTAGAAAGTAAGAACGTATTCTAACATAATTAGCTGCTTTCGTTGAGCTGTCTATACTTTTTTCCCATTTTTCCCTTATAAAGTTTATCTCATCCGATTCCCTCGATGGGCATTGATGCCGTCAAAATGAATGATAAATTACTTGACCGTCTTTCTTCTCTGCGAACTTTTGCCATTTGAATAAGAATAAGAGGCGATCACCTCTGGGTTTCTCCTGTCGAAGGCTTTTTTTTACGGGCCGAATCCCGCTGACGCGATAAGACATGCGCGCACCGTTAAGTTTTGTTAGGCTATCGTTGAAACTAAAGAAAATACTTATTCTTATCGGCTAATTAAAGAAACGCGAATAAACTTTTCTTGTGCTCTTGTCATTGTTTAGTAGTGATTTAAAGTTTCGCTAAAATAAAGATTACTCAATGTGTGCTCCTAGATAAGTTCGAATGGTTCTATTTCAGTTAAATTTTTTAATTCATTAAAAATTTGGATGAATAGTAATAAATAAAAATTGTTACTTTTATAACTCATATTAATATAATTACAATTCAAGTAGTTTTTTCTTACGAAATAAAAATAGTGAAGCACGAATTTATCTCTCGAGATTCTATCTCGTTAGTATAGATTGAAATTTATTAAGCTGTTTCCAACTTTAATTAAACGTATATTGTAGTCGCTTCCTGTGAAGATTCTCGTATTTTTAGAGCTACAGATATTTCCCTTGAAAAGTATAATATACTCAAAGCGAGAAAGTAAGTAAATACTGCATGACTATAGGGAGTGGGAAATTGTAAAAATAATAAAATTAAAAATGGAACAGGTCTATTTGCGCAAGGATATCGATTCGGTTGCCGACTAAGCAGCATCCTAGAGGACAGAAAAGCGAATTCCCAAGCTTCGGCAAGGTGGCTTGGCGCGGCGTGGGATCGGAGCGGTTGGAGCTTGAGGGCCAGCGCAGGAAGAAACCGCAGCGAGCGTCAAAAGCTCGCTCCATTCATAAAACCCACAAGGAAAACCGCTCGCTCATTCAGTTATCATCTCCAATTTCCCCAAACCGCTTGCACGCGGTGCCCGATGCCGCGTGGGAAGCCAGGGGTGGGGGAGAAAAGTAAGAAGCCCCGGGAGCTCGGGCGGACCTAGTGGGAGAAACGGAAACGGAAGCGCGAGCGAGACAGATGCGGAGAAGGAGAGAGGGACCAAGAGAAGACGCGCGCCGCGAGTGCTGCGAGTGCTGCGACTCTCGAGGCTGCGAGCGGCACGCATGTGTTCCTGCCCCATCCACCTCTGCCCTTGTCATCCAAAAGCACGAAAATTACGAGTGCCTTTGTCCTCGGCCTACCTGGCGTATGCGTCGTGGCCTCGAGGGCCATGGACGTCGGTGGCACGACGACCGGGGCACTCGGGCACTGTTGCTGCAGCTGCAGCTGATGCCTCCTCTGCTGCTGATGATGATGCTGCTGGCTGTGGTGATGCTGCTGCTGCGGCTGGTGCTGGTGGTGCTGGTGTTGCTGCTGCTGGTGGTGCTGCTGCTGCTGATGCAGCTGCGTCATGGCGGCGGCGGTGCTATCCTGGTACGACGGATAGTCCGCGTATATGGACTCGTGGGCCCCGACAATGTTGTCCAGCATCGAGAGGACCATCTCGGAGCTCTGCTGGTGGTGCTGATGGTGCTGGTGATGCTGCTGCGGCTGCGGCAGCTGGTGGGGCTGCTGCTGCTGGCTGGCGGCAGCTAGGAGTCCGCCAAGCTCGCTGCTGTTCAGCTGGAGGCTGTAGGCGGGCAGAAGGCTCACTGTCGCAGACGTCGCAGTCGTCGCGGTTCCCGGCGCCGCTGGCCGCGAGCCCGACGTCTCGACGCTCGCGACGCCCGCCGTGGCGCCGTGATTGGGGCTCCGCGCGCGGCTCGCACACTGCGTTCGCGCGCACGCACCAACTCGTGATCGGTCCCGTCGGCTCCAGGCCGCTCCCGCCCCGATCGTCTACTGATCACTCGCCAACTGACCTCGGGCTCGAATTTAGTTTGACCAGGTCAGCGGGTCAGCAGGTCACCAGATCACCAGTCCCCCCGTTCACCAGAGCACCGAATCACCAGTTCACCAGCCAGGAGAGGGTGGCCAAGTTCGCCGAGCGACAGGTCCGCGAGGAGCATTTTGCCGGATCCACTTTGCTCACTGTTTCACTGGGGTCGGCGCAGTATCGGGGGAAGGAAAAGAGCCGCACCGAGGAGTCCGACGGCCGGGCGGTCGGCGGCCGGTGAGGAGCCGGTGAGCAGCCGCCTGGCAGAGCGGAAAGCAGGAGGTTGGCACTTGACGCGCGCACGCGTGTCACTGTGACGGAGCCGCGGCGCGTTTCCGCTGGCGAGCCTCGGGTAAGAGGCCGCTACCACCGCCGCTTCCCTACTTCCTCCGCTCGGTCGCTCGGTCGCTCGGTCGCGCGCGCGCTCGCGCCCCACCCCACTCGCTCGCTCTCCCTCGCTCCGCGTCTCTCGAGCCCTCTCGCACGCACGTATTTCCCGTCTCGGCGTATTCAGCTTGCCGGGCACGCCGCGCGCCGAGCGAGAGAGAAGGAGAAGGGGCTCGCGATGACTCGCGCCGCCGTCGCGGCCGAGGGTGGGAGAGAGCCGCCCGACTCCCGAGCCGAGAGGGGGGATTTATAGCGCGGCCGGAAGAGAGACGCGGGAGGGGTAAGCGCAAACGCCCCCGTAAGATCCTTTAACTATGAACCACCTGCTGCTTAGCTGCTCCCGCGCCCGCTCCCACTCGAGGGTACTGCTCGCTTAATTCTCGCCTCTTCTTTTCCTTCTTTCCCTTTTCCCTTTTTTCCTTTTTCTCTTTTCCACTTTTTCCCTTTTCTCGGCCTCCCCTCTTTAGCTTCCTTATTCGCGCGTCCAGCAACTACCCTTTTCAAACCTCGGGGACTTACTTACGTTATCCTAACTTCGTCTCAACTCCTAACCCACATCATTATACATAATTGTACGTAATTGTACATAATTATTGCGTTACACTTGTTTACCAGCTTCTTTATCATCTTTCAATTACGACTCTCTATTCTCTTTTCTGCTTGGTACATCCGGTAACCTTGATTTTTCAGCCAGACTCGTAATTTCGATTTCAAAATTCACGTTCGCCTTGCCAAAAGCAAAGAGGGAGAAATTGTAAGCACAAAAATAAAGTCGTAGGTTAGGAGATCGGCTGGAAATTGGAGTAGAAGCGAGGATGCTGCAGCGGAAGCAACAATTTCTCGGAGTCGGGGCGCGATGAAGGAAAAAATGGGAGTGTACTATAAAGTTGGCGGTGCTGCATCTATCTCTTTCGCACGCCTAGCCTATTTTTGAGAGGGGCCTCGGCGGCGCGCTGTAACGGGCGAGCGGGAGAGAGGGAGTTGAGGGGGGCCGGATGTCGAGAGGGACGAGGCGGAGGGTTGGCGGTGCGGTGGCTCGCACGTGATACCCGAACGGGCCGGAAATGCTACCCCCACTCCCTCTCCGTTTCGGACTCACGCTCGTTTTATTCGTGTGGCGTGCTCGCTGAGACGAGCTATCGTACGTGACGTACACGCTCTCGGCGCGAGGGACGGGCTGTACGCGAATTTTCGGCATCTACGTTTCCGCGGCGAACAATGGAGAGGCCCCGGCCGGCGAGGATGAATCGCGCGCTCGCGGCGTTCGCGGCATTCGCGGCGGTGAACCGAGCCCTTCGAACCTCCCCCGAGACGGGACGTGAGGCGCGAGCAGACGGCCTCCCTCTTTCCCTCTCTACGCGCTTGCAGTGACCATCTGACGAGTGATTGCGGATCGATGGACCTCCCATTGAAGAAATACACGCAGCTCGCTTCTAACCGGGAAACGAGTGGCTAGCACAGGCTACATCGGTATCGCACTCGCGAGATAATGTTTTAAATCGCGATCGGAGCAGCAGGGAAGGGCCGGCAAGGGCCGGGAAGGGACGGAAAGCGAGGAAGGAGAGGCCCAAAGGCCTCTCGCGTTACACCGGAAGTCGGGGGGTGGGGAGCTGTCTGCCTGTCTCTCGACGCACAGATAAAGCCGGGAGAGAGAGGGAGAGAGGCGTTCGAGTGCTCCTCCCCCGAGGGCCGAGTGCACTTTTTGGGACACGTACACCGCTCGTTCTTTGAATGGCGCGTCCGCGAGGACCGGGGACTCGGGGTCGCGGGGTCGCGAGGAATAGCAGTATATCCGCTTTTCCTCTCTCGCTCGCGCGCGCACAAACGGCTCTCCTTTTCTCGAGATCCCCGTCGATTTTTTTTTCTTAAGCGAGAGCTGCTGCTCCTTTCGAAGGGCTGTTGCGCACTATTACGGATTGTTACGAACTGTTACGCCCCTGCGAAGGGAGCTTGGCAGATGCGCGCGAATCTACACGAACTATTGTACGTTCTTCCCCTTGACAAGTCGCGGCTCCTCTCTCAGCGGCCTCAACGGAGCCGACTCACCGCAAGAACTGCACTAGAAGATTGTAATTTAGTGGCGCACTGCAGCAGCCGATACGTTCGATCAAAATGCACCGTGCGGCGTGCGACGCGGGTGTCTGATCGGTAGGCAGCCCTCGGTGTATTGCTCGAGCGCGTGCTCCTGCGTGCGTGTCTTCGTTGCGCGCACCTTTTTTGGCCAAGCTGCCGAGCCGCCGAGTCGACGTGGTTATTCGACCCCCACCCTCGCTCAATCTCGTTGCGCGCAATCGGTGCGTTGACTGCCTGCGTTATTATATTAATAAGTGTCGTCAAGTGTTGACGCCCGCCAGCCCGCACTGCCCAGTAGGAAATTTCTTCGCGCAATCTTAGGCATGGGAGGTTACCGTTTTCAAGGCGAAAAATATCTTTTACTTTTGGTTCCCTTTACAAAGCAAACGATCAAGTAAAGACAGAAGAGGTCCAGGTTCGACTTTGCGCAACAACTGAAATAACTGAAAAAAGGAATAAATGCCTAGTCGGATCGGTTGGCCGGCGTATATAAGCGTGTACGCTTCGGAAGCGGCTTCTATACTTCCTATAGGCAATTCGGCCGCCTTGCTCGTCTGTGGGCCCGTGCCCTCTGACGTGTACAACGGCAACGGCACGAGCAGCGGTCTCGCTCTCCGCTTATCGTGCTCTTTGTGTCCGTCGAATTATTATTCTCGTTTATTATGTGGGCAAGAGGAAGACACGTGGAACGGGAGAGAATTGAATAAGCGCCGTGGCGAATCTATTATGTGACAGTATTCAAGTTTCTACACGTTCCTCGCGCGCTAACTTTTCTTTTGGAGCTTTCGCTTTCGCGCTCCCAGCCTCCGCCTCAAGCCGCGGCTAATTATCACTTGTTGTTTAAGATTTAGCAAATTGCTCAAACAGTTGAAATGCAAAGGCAAGAGCGCAAGAGCGCACGAGCGCAGGAGCGAATGTCGTGCGAAGTGGTCCTTTCGCAAGGAGGAGCTGCTGCCCGTTCGATCTTGTCTTGCGGGCAGGGTAGTCGGCGCGGGCGTACGAGTGGCCGGAGCGGCAGGCCGTAGGAGCGATCATCCATCGTCCGCAGCGAGGCGTGCAAGACTTTCCCTCGTTCGCGCGCGAACGCCGCGTCCACGGTCACTGCTGATGATCACTCGAATGACGTAAGACTCCCCGAGGTAATTGTTGCCGCCTCGCTGCGCGCGTCGACCGGCCGAATTGTCCGAAGCCAAGCGCTAGTCGTGAGCTCACCTCCTTCTTCCAACCTACACTTCTCTTGCCGTCGGCCGGTTATACAACCGCTAAATTCATTCATACTGCCTGCACTTTTATTTTTATTCCTTTCCAGCAGCAGTTGACTCATTGAAATAGAGAATAAAAAAGCTTACTGTTCGCTAAGGATTAATAAATTATCGTAACAGCAGCCTAAATAAAAGCTGAACAATCCTGGCAGCATTGGAAGTAATGCCGAAAATCCTGGAGGCGACGCGAGGCGTATAACGCAAGGTGCTTCGGTGCGCGCTTCGACTTGCGAGCACGCATGCACAACTCGGAATAGATGCTATCGGGGGCGGAATGAGGGGGGCAGGGGAGGGGAGCAGTTTGTTTGACGCAACAATAAGAAACCTCGCGGAGCTGCGGCGGCGGCCGAAGAGTCAACGTGGCTTTCGTTTGCATTACAATTGAATCGAGGAAGGAGAGAAAGAGACTTGGTGAAGCGACAAATTTAAGCCGAAGAAATGTTGAAGCACGCCGCTGCGGCATCTGTTAAAAAAAGAGCATGTTTATACTGACCATCGCTGTGATACTGTCGAGGCGGCATGGACATGGAGAGCGTTGTACCCGGGGCCGCCTGCGTTGACTGCTGACTGGCACTGAGGTTGGAGGCGCTCGCACCGCCGGCCGCAGACGCAGGGCTCTTGCTGTCCGGTGTACTAGCCGAGCTTGCTAAGCTGCCGCTAGCCTGGTAGCCCAGGAACTCACCAAGGTCCGGCACGCACACACTTTCGTACAAGTTCGCTGGCATATTCTCCAAGGAAGATTTCTCCAGATCCACATCTGAAATCAGATCGTAATGCACGGTTAGGCGATCACTTATACTTAACACTTTTTATAGCTCCGCAAGGAGCTTCAAGAGTTGCAACAAGTCAACATAACTAAATGAGCGCCACTGCACAGGAAGTAGCGCAATAATAACACAAGTTGTTTATCTTGAAAGGGAGAAAAGCTGCGCATAACGCTCTAACTCTCGGCTGCAATATTAATGTTCATCGCTCGGAGTGCCGAGCGGCGCGGCCCTCTCAGCTGATGAACCCATCGGAAGATAAGAGTCGCGGCTACGCCGAGCGCGGCGAAACGGCAAGCGAACGGATCACAATCTTTCGCGTGTGCAAGCTCTCGCTCTTTCAAAACGACGACCTATTGCTTCTGTCTCTCACATTTTCTTCGTGTCAAAAAATTACAATTGTTAATATAACGAAAGAAAAGGAAGTAGAGGAATGTTTGGAGAAAAAGTGAAAAGGAGAGGTAAACAGAAGCGAGAGAGAAGCGGGACTTATGAAGGAAGGGGCGCTTGGCGCTCTCGTTTAATTGAGAGACCGTAGGGAGGCGGCCGACGGGCCGACGGGCCGATTGGCGTAAGCGCGTGGCCGGAGCGTTAAACCCTCGACGGCGCACCCTCGGCGAGTGTATCAATGCTCCATTATGGGGCTGCGCGTTGCTCGGCGTTTCCGGTCTAGCAGCTCCTTTCTCTTCGCTTGCTCATCTAACTGCATAAAAAGTCCGAGGCAGGCGCCTCGGCTCAATGCGTCATTGTGATGCCAGCCCGACTACCTGTTGGCACTGTTGGCACGCGCGACACGATATCGCGATTTTACGGAAATCTGATCTATTTCCACCGAATGAAAGCAGCAGGATGCCACCTTTTACTTTTACGCTCTTTCTTTTCCTATTTTCTCTTTTCTTTTTCCTCTTCCTCTTCCTCTTCCTTTTCCCTTTCTACGAACGTCTCGCTTACCTTTTTGCAGAATCTCAAGATGCTCCCAGAGGATGTCGCCCATGAAATCGGGGGCACGCGCCAGGAATTGCTCCTTGCCCATGGCGCAGATCTGTTTACCGGTCATGTGCTGCCAGGGCTGTATCGCCACTCCGCCGAGCGAGAACTCGCGGATGGCCCATTGCATCCAGCTTACCACCGCTGCTTCCGACCACTGCCTTGGATCTGCAAAAAGAGCGCATCGAAGGATATGAATATTGCGCTTGGCACCTCGTGGGACAGGGAGCGAGTCAATGCACGGCGGCAGCTATTCAAAGTCATCGGGCTCGGGAGAGAGGGCGTGCGGGAAAAAAAGGAGCGACTTGCAGTGCACGCCCATGTTGACGCGTTCGAGACATTACAGTGCATTGTCTCGGTGTGCCGCGCTGCCGCGCAATTGCGAGTTCCCGCAATCAGCGCGAAGAAGCCGAGCCGAGTCCCGCGTTATTTAGTCATTTAGGCAACCGAAAACGCCTTTTCTTCCAGCGCTCGTTCCACTCATCTCTAATAGGAGGTGGAAATTAATTAGAATAAAGGCGCCGAGCAGCCGTAAGCGGACATCGATGAATGAAGCCAGTACACCTGTATCCTCGCGCTCTCGCGGTCGCGGCGGCAAGCGGGCAAACGGACAAACGGCTAAATAAATGGCCAAGTGGCCAAGTGGGCAAATGGGCAAACAAGCCAAGAGCTGGAAAGGCGCGACGAGTCTTGTGCCGCGCGAGACCCGCGCGCTAGTACGCGAGTTTCTAATGGCCGCGGAAATATCCTTAGGATCAAAGGGGCCCGCCGATATTTGAAGATCGCGTACCTGTTTGCACGGCTTCATTCTTGTTAGCTGAGTTAACAGACGCTTTTGTTTGGCCCTCTCCCCAATCCCCCCAGCGCCTATCCCTCTATTCCTCCGTCTCCATCACTTCCGCGCTTTCCTTCCAGCGCGGCTTTTGGGAGGGCTTTCGCTTTTTTCGATGGGCTCCGGCAGATCGGCAACGGTCAGCAGGAACCTGCAGTGGGTACCGATCGTGCTGCCGAGGTGGGCCGTGCTGACGCGCGCGGGTGCACTCATATCACGGTGGGCAGCTCGGTGAATGCGAGCGATGCCCGATGGGGAGCCGATGGCACACATCCGGTATGCGCATTCAGAGCCAGGCGGCTGTGACGGTGCTTCCGGCCTAGATGCCCGAGAGAGGGCTTCGACGTCGAGATCACCTCGCTCACCTCGCTCACCTCTTTTTGCTCGGGAGATCAAAGTGCGTCGCGAGCTGCCGTAGGCACGACGCTCCGATAGAGTGAACGACTTGGAAATGCGCGAAGCCGTGCCTTACCTTTGGTTATGTTCAGCCGAATTTGCTCCTTTTCCCACGATGCGAAAGAGGCCTTCAAGGCCTCGGTCATCTTCTTGTTGGTGCCGGGTGTGAGAGGTGGCACTTGCGCCGGGATATCTGCAACACATAAAAAACCGTAAAACAATTGCGTATTGCAGGCTGGAGGTCGGTGGAGAGTTGATTGGCCGCCCACAATGTCGTGTGCATGCGTCGGCACGCGGCGAAGCGGTCGGAAGGGGGTCAGAAGGGGGTCAGAAGGGGGTCAAAGGGGGTTGGCGCGAGCAGGGAGTGTCGCCCCTGTGCGTGTGAGAAGCCGGGCCAATGGGCATTCTCACAGACACGCTTGGCTCCCGCGAGTTGCTGCACCGTGTTGCGCCCGGCCTGCGCGCGCGTCAGGTGCTCGCGACAGGCAGGCCTGGCTCCCCTTGTGGCCTCTCTAGCCCGAGATAGGCATCGACGGGGCTGCAGGTGCGGTTATGCTTCGGGGAGCAGCAAGTGTTCGAGGCGACGTGTGAGCTACTGCGAGCGGGAGCGGCAGCGGTCGCCCACCCTCGTGCAAGTGAGCAAGTGCAAGGGCGGGAGCGACTAACGATCCGGTTGCCATTAGTAATCCAAGCATTCTCCTAACTTGACTGACCAAGTCCTTATCGCCCACAACTCTACCCTCTCCGCCTCTCTGCCTTCTTGCCGGCACTCTGATTGTACATCCTATCGCGAGGAAAGCGACCAAAAGCTGATTGGCCGACGGAATATTGAAATAGAGTCACGTCGTTGACCAACCCGCCTCTCGCAGACTCGTTTCGGTTCGTCTCTTTCGTTCGAGAGACGGCGAGTATGGCGCCGCGTGTCCTCGACTAACCTTTTAGAATAACGCCAAACCTTTTGCAAGGGGTCCGTCTTTTTCATTTGTATACCTTGTAAGAATTTATATACCTTGCCTGTTTATTATTAATTATACAAGAGAACAAATTTACATATTTACATTGGCTCCCGTGCGTATATATGTTTATTCAGTCGCCTAATCGAAGCGAGTGCAGCAAACGCTTTTGAGAATGTTAATGGGGACGCGATCGGCTTGACCCGATCGTCTGGGGTCAGACCTCACCTAACCCCAACTTGCCCGACGCACTCTACATAAATTTCCATACGCACGGAGCATCGCGCAATGCCTTAATTTTTGCTTTCAAAACGTTTCACTTTATTCTCATCAATCTTATCATTCTATCGGCACAATTAATATTTTCTAATTTCAACAAGTATAAAAGAAATGAACAAATAAAATAAAATAAGTTTAGGTATACTTGAACATCTAAAGTACAATAAAATGAAAAAATTCGAAGCTCTTCCTTAGACAATGTAATTTAAAATTGGAAAAAATGGTGTAAAAAAGAGCTAACTGAAGGTAGCCACAATTGATAATCAATTGTAAACGAGGAGAGTGTTTTAAGCTGTCGATCTGTGAAGAAAGTGTTAGGAGTTTGATCATTCAAGCGTTTCTGCAGCCAATTGGCGTGACACAGCATGCCAAGAGCAATGTCTATCTATCCGTGGAGGTATTGAAAATGGTACGCAGAGCGCGGGCGCTCGTATTTTCGGAGATTCGCCGTGCGCTCGAGTTATTTTTGCTTCCCGAAGTGCGAACGGACTCTGACGCGCAGTGCGTCTGCGCCTAGTCATAGGTCCTAGGTGTACAAATGGTGTCTTACAAATATTGTCAGATCGTGGAATAAAGCTCTAGGTCAAGTTAAAAGAGTTTTGAGAAGAATAAACAAACGTCGAAAGACATTTCGCTAGTCAGCGTCTGGTAGTGGGCCGATTGTCGACCGACTGTCGGAGCTGAAAAAGGCCGGAGCGCCCTTCTCGGTTGGCCCGCATTCAGACGCGTTCGGCGTACCCCCGACAGCCGCACTACGCACACAATACTTGTTGCGTCGACGGGCGCATTGTCACTGCCTCGCTGGCGCACCTGTTGACTGCTCATTTCGGCGCATTAATCACGCCTTCGTTCCTTCTTTTCAGACTAACAGTTTAATAAAGAGAGAGGCTTGTATTTCAACTAGTGCTTCAAATAGGCTTCAAATAGCCCTTATAGCTTTTTATGTAATTTATTTACAATTTAATTCCTTCGACCTTCGAATCTTTGAACTCTTTGGTAACTCTCAGCGTTTAACGTTTTCTTGAACCATCAATCACATCATAGCTAGATTGTTACGTGTCTACGTTTGTATATTTGTAACGTTCTTTAAGGGAAGCAATCGCGCAAATATGATTGTACCGCCGCTCGAACCAATTATCTCGAGTGACCTCTCCCGCGCTTCCACGCCTCCTTTTTTCGGCATATGGAAGGCGAGGTGCGGCCGAGCGTATCGGACTCGCTAACAGCTCAAGAGACGGTTGCTCTTGCTGCTGCGTATATACGCGTATACGATCACGACGCATTGCACCTGTCGCGCACAGGGAGCTTTTTAGCTACCTTACCCCCTCGGCAGTACAGTCGAAACGTCATCTTCAATACTTTTCTCAGTTATTTGCCAGTCTTATTACTGCTTGTAAAATGGTTGGACCTTAAAGTTGTACCTACATCTCGTAGTAACAAGCTGTTTTTAAGCGGAGCGATTTTATTAGTTCCATTCGTACGTAGACTCCTATACACTCTTAATTCCCTGGAAGCTTTTTTTTAATGAGGTGTAATTTGAATGGAAAGTCCGTTCTCGGACGCTAGGCTCGATCTATCAGACGTACTACGATAAAGCGAGCGATGGACAATAGAGAAAAGGCTGAAGGCGAGAGGGCGAGAGGGCGAGAGGGCGAGAGGAAAAAAGTCCTGCTCTCTGCGATGAACAATGGCCTTAATAAATCATAAATTTAATATTCAATTATTTTTTGCGACTAGCCTCCCCCCGACTCGTTAACGGCGCGCATTCTTTCGCCTTGCGATTTGCACTTTGCGCGCATAAATATTTATAAGGAAGTTTGCGTGGCAAGAAGCGGGGACGCGGGAACGGGGAACGGGGGAACGGCAAAGGCTCAAGCGCTTCAAGGGACGAGCGAGTAAAAGTGCGAGTAAGAGTTTTTTCTCGAGTTTGTCCCGCACGATGAAAAAGACCGGAGCTTTCTTTTATCGCCGACCTCTTTTTTTATCAATGTTTAGCAAATTAATATATATGAATCAATTAGTTAAAAGTATAATGTTGGCGCTGCAGTCTGTGCATGACGCACACTATGGAGAAGCGGGAAAAAGAAAAAGAGAAAGAAAAAGAGAAGAGGGAGCAATCCGCAATCGGTTGTCAAGCGAGGTGATAGCGTATCGCCGGCCTGATTCCGGGTATAAGAAAAAGCCGAGACAAAAGAGCCGTCATCCTTCGATCCGTAGGCGTAAACTGCGTAGGGGGAAAGCGGAGCGTTATCGGAGCCGCCGCGCGACTATCTCGCAGGAACACGCGTACTCGCCTCGAGCCGGGCGATAGTTCGAGCAAGATCGCCGCTGCATGCTGATCGCGTAGCCGCAGACCGGAAGGGAAAAGCTCGCGAGCTTTTCTCCAATTTCCGGCTTCGAGTAAGCCCTATCGCACTCGACAGCAGTCGAGCCGAGCCCCTGGACCCCAGCGGAGACTTATCGGCTCTTTCGCTTTCCAAGCTTCCGATTGCACTCCCGCGAGTTCGCGTTCGAAAGCTGCTTCTTTTATCCTTGAATTACGCGCACGTACGTAAATTGAGGACTATTATTCGATGATTGCGCGGCCGCGGCGCTTGACGTTTTGTAAGCGCACTGCCGCGCATTGCCGCGCACTGCCGCGCACGCCACCGCTGCTCAGCCACGCGTTTTTTCCACAAGCTCGGCCGATTTCGCACGCGCCTCGTTCCCCGACAGTCGGCTCTCGCACTCGCACCAGCAACCTAAACGGCGCCTGTCTCTTTAAAAGCAACTAATTAGCAAGAGAGAGGAGAGCCGAGACATCGTTGCATCAATCACGATCGACGACGCGCATGCACTTTCGCGATTTATCGGCAGATGTCGCTGACAACTCGCGTCAGCTGGACTCTGCCTCCCGGGCTACTAAAAAATCGGCACGAAAATACGGCAATGCATGTCGTACGTGCAGCAAGCAGCAATTTCCTCCGCGTCGCATATCGAACCGTCCAACGCACGCCAGCCGCGCGCTCAAAGTCATTACTTTCACGCGTACCTTCAGTTGAGCTGGTGTGCGTAAGTGGCCGCGCATGTGTGCAGCTCGAGACGCAAAAAACCTCGGTTTTCTCATAATGAATATGGGAATACGAGAATATGGGAATATGGGAATATGGGTTCTTTGTGTTGCCGGCGTCGGGCCGACTCGCTCGGCCACTCAAGCCACTCTCTCGCTCTCTCTTTCTCGACACGCTCCTTTGTCCCGGCAGTAATTTGTCTCGGTGCTGATGCCCCAAATTTGGCCTAATTTTGGCCCCACTTTGGCCCCACTTTGGCCCGCGGTCGGTAGGGCCGATTAGACCTCGGATTAGACGGGTAACTAGGAAGAGGTGCAAAAGAGAGCGTAGGCGAAGCTAAGCGAATATAAGTAGGAAAAGTAGCAGTAGCTGGAGCGCACCTAGGGTACACCTGGGTCTGCCGCAGGGCTTCATGGCCTTGATTCCCATGCCGCCGTGCGCTGCCTCGGCCGCTCCGTAGTCCACGTACATGAGTGCACCCTCGAGCTGGCCGCAAACTCCAGCGCGATTCATGCATAAACTCGCGCACGCCTCCAAGTGTTCCGGGCGGAGGGGGCTCGCGGGCTCTCAGCCACCCTCCGGGCGCATCCTCGCGGCGCTCAGCCTCGGCCTTCCGCGGCGGGCCCGGCCATGAGCACTGGCAGCTGCGCGCGGTGCGAGTGCGGACGACGGACGAACAGGTACCGGCGCGACGCGAGCTGCGCGCACAAGTGTAAACCGCACGCGCGCCAAGCGCGCCAAGCGCGGCAGGCGCGAAGCTGCAGGCGCAGCCCCGCAGGTGTCGCGCTCGCGGCGGCGGGGAGGGGTGCGGGCACTGCGGGCACTGCGGGCGCGCGGCCCTCGCCTTCCGCGGGATCCTGGCGATAAGGAGCCGTCGGCCGGCCGCCTCCTCCTCCTTTATCGCGCGCCGCGAGCCGCTCGGAGCGACTGAGCGGGCAACTCCTTGCTCGAGCGGTGAATCGCTCACTGCTGAATGGGCGGCGAGGCGCGCCGAGCGAGACCGACGGGCGAAAACGCGCCGCGAGCGGGGCGCGCACGAGATGACGCGTGCCCCTTCCCGCTCCGTGGCAGTTATTTCGAGGCCCGGCGTTTTCGCGCGTTGGTAACCGGGCGACGGAGGAAAACGCGCGAGCGGCCGGAGAGGTGCGCTCCGGAGCAGCGGACGGTGTAAGACGCGGCCCGCGAGGCGAGAGCGAGTGGCGCGAGGCGAGAGGAGTGCCGTTCTCCCACCACGCGACGGAGGTTCGTTTTATGAATGAAGTGCCCTAGAGCGCTCGCCTGCCCGCCTGGCTGCCTTTCTTTTTCCGCGGAGAGCGGATACACCAGGTCGTGAGCTACGGGCTCATTCACTCGTGACCAGCCGCCGATTGAGCCGTTCTTTTCACGAGAGGGGGGCTCTCCAGCGTCCATTCACTGGCAAACTTTGCGCGCGGCTCTTCCTTTTGGGAAAGCGGCTTTATCGGGCGTGCCCCTCAATCGGCGTGCGCTGCCCAGCGGTTATCGACGATTCCGATTCATTGCGAGACTGACCGAGGCGAGGGCGGCTGTGGCTTTGTCCAGACCGGGGCCCTATTAACGCTTGCTCAGAGAAAGCAGAGGCAGCGCGAGGCGCGAGAGGCGCGCGGGGCTCGCGAGTCGGAGGCAGAAGGTAAAAAGAGCAGAGAAAAGAGAGGAGTGCGCGCACATAATAAGGACTCGATCCACAGGTGGTATCGGACGGAAGGAGGGGTGGGACGCCCGAGGCCGAGCAGGTTTTTGCTCCGTGCTTTTTTAGCAGTATTTATTAGCCGACTAGGAAGCCGACGCCGCTGCGCTCTCGTTCTGTTGCTCTCGCGCACTCGCTCGGGAGTTTCACTCGGGGCTCGACTCGGCGTGTGTGCGTGAGCCTGGATGTTGCCACCTGCACTAGTAGAAGTTGCCGGAGAGTCGGCCCGGCCGGCCGAGTGCCGAGCGGGAGATGCAAGTGAGATACACGTGTAGACACGCGATCGCCCCCTCTCGGCGCATCCTTGTGTTTTTCGCAGTCGGATAAAAAATAAAAAGCAACTGGTAGTCGATTAGTTAATAGATAAAAAAAGTGGGTGAGCGCAGTCACGGGCGCATGAAAGGGTTGAGCGAACAAGTTGCGGTAGCGAAAAGGAACGATCGGAGGAGAAGAGAAAGGAGAGGGGAGGGGCGGCCGGAGAGGAGGAGAGCGTGAGAACGCGCAAAGCCGCTCGCAAGCCGCTCGCAAGCCGCTCGCAAGCCGGTGGCTGTTTTATGTGTACTCGCGCGTGTAGGGGGATCCTCGTCAGGCCGAATGAATGAGTCCCGCTCGCGTGCGCCAGCGTCTCGCGGCTGTGTGTGTGCGTGAGGTGGTGCGCGGCCGATCGGGAGACCGTGAGCGCGTCACTTCCTCTGCGAAGCTCACCTGCGACTACGCTCGGCGCACGACTGCATCCGGCCCGCGGCAGGGACTCCGCGGGATAGCTAGACGCGGCGCTTCCGCTGGCTCGGGCCGGCAGAGACGCGGAGCAGCAAAGTCAAGCGCTAATGAGATTGAGGAGGCTGCACGGACCAAAGTTATCCCGCGAACGAAAAGGCAGGATTACGCAACTTGCGCGCGAGCTTCCGGTGCATCTTGCGGGAATAATGCGGAGGGTATCGGCTCTATCAGTTTCATTAATTAAACAAGCGCGCCTGCGTTTCTTCACGCGCACTTGCAAGAATGCCTGGAGAGATTTCAGATTAGCCCATAATGCCCCGCGCATTTGCTCAATTCATAAAACAGGCGCGTGCACGAGTAAGCTTGATTCATAAATTGCGCGAGTGCATAGAAACTCCAATTTTTCAATGAAATCTTAAGGTTACGCGTCGCGGCCGGTGCATAGACACTGGCACACTTTTTTTCACTCAGTATTAACGGGAGTTGCTGTGTTGTTTCGTTAGCTACACATGCACGATCTTCGATAGAGGCTAACGCAAACATTTCACCGATATCGAATAGGAAGAAGAGCTTCCTTTCGGGAGGGAAAGAGGAATTTCCTACTGCAGGAAGAGCTCGAGCGTTCTTCCTAAGATTATGCTTGAATCGGGTTGAATTTACGATTGTGCAACTGCTTTATCGTCGCGAGGCTCACCTTTTTCGCTTTCCTTTGTCTTGCCTTCTCCTATTTTAACGGATATTATGCAGTCGTGAGAAATACAGTCAAATGTTTTATTCGATTACTCAAGCAGATAATGGTATCCGGACTGGTCGAGACATAATTCCAATAACCGGAATGACAATAAGATTTTTTCTTCAAAATTAATATTTTACTTTTTATTTATTATAAGCTCTCGGAGAGCACGGGTCCTTTGCTATAGCTTCAACTACGTCTAACGAGAGCAGCTAGTGAATCGCGATGCCGCCATATTTCAGTAATGAAACTATAGTCTATCGCGAAATAGTGGCAACTGATGCCGATTCGATTATCTTTCAACTAATGTACGCGGCGATTTCGCCGATTAACTTTCCACTGCCATTCGACAACGCATTGCAATTGATAGATTTATTTTATTTACTTTTTAAGAAGCCTTCTCTTGCGTGAAAGAAAAAATGAGAAAATTCTTCGTTACTCGCTAAAACCCGCCGTTGACAAATTCACTAGACATATTTATAGGTATGAAATATTTGTGTAGAACGAACGAAATATTGAATGATAGAGCCGGTCTCTTACTAATTACAGGCTTTCGCGTAATGAAGCTAAGTACAGGTTTGTATTGTGGTTATCATGCCTCGAAGCTGCCGATTTTTTATTTTTATCAACGGAGAAAAGACGAGCTCCGGCATGAATGAGCTCGACTGTACGTGGTTTTTTTGAAAAATTCAACAATCTGGATGCGGAGTTAACGGTAAAGAGCGATAACTGGCTGCGTGCCCTCGAGAATGAGAAATCGGCTGATTGCGGATTTTCCTAGGCCACACGGCACATTCGCGCAAAGAATGAAAAGAACGTAGCGCAGCAGGAGAGACAGGCTGGCGTCGCGCGTGTGTCGAGCAGCCGCGCAGTGAAACTAGCGAGGCATGAAGCAATTTAAGCCCAGAAAAATATACACCTTCCCCAGTTTCGCAGTGTTTCGCAGTGTTTCGCAGTGTTTCGCAGTGTTTCTCCTGCTCTCTCGCACTCTCGTTCTGTTGCTTTTGTCCGGCGTGCGGCGCGCTCTTTGTACGCCTGTGCGGCGGGCACAATCTGCGTGCGAAATCACCACCGAAATCCGCGCTGGCTTTCCCGAGCTGCGCGGCGCGCGCGTCCGTTTTTAATTACGCGGAGGGAGAGGAAGAAAGGGCGAAGGGAGGGGCGAAGGGAGCTACGGGCGTTACGGGCGGGCGATCGACGAAAAAAAGGAACGGTAAAAGTCATTTGGTCGCTCACATGAGCGAGACGCCACGAGCGAAAGACAAAGAGTCTCGTACTCTGGAAATGCTCTCGGCCGACGCTCACGACTCTGCTCGGGAACGCACGAAATTTAAGCATATTATCTGGACTCGATTGTCTGCGTTTCCAGCGAGCCCTCGGCCGCTGGGAGTGTCGGCTCCCGATCCGCAAGAGCCTCGCGTCAACGACACGTGTGCCTATTTGCGTATTCGCGTACACACTCGCGCGCGGGTGAAGGTAGAATAGGAGAGCGAGGTTAGACAGAGGCGAGGCGAGGGTCGACGCTGGAGTTCGCAAAGTTCTGGCTGGCTGAGCGCGCGTCCGGTCATTAACGGAGCTTATCTACATGAGCACACCTCAGAAGACCGAGCGAGCACACTCGTGTGACCCGAGGCTCGCGCAACGCTCTTCGCTCGTGGCCCTACGCCCGGCCGCATTTAATAACTGATACATTTATTAAGAAGAAACTGCTGCACGACGCAGGTGGACAGAGTACTGATTAGTTTCGTGAGAAAGAGCCATGCATTGTCATTCTTTGTTCCATTCGATTTTCAAGCGGCACCACTTGGAAGCACCATTTTACGCGTTCACACACGGCTGGCGCGGCGAGGTGCGCCACACACCGAGGCACTTCCCACGCTTAATTAGCATAGGCTGAATTTTTATTTTTCCGCGGCAGCGCCCAGCAGAGTTTTGATCCTGCATCGGCCAACCAGCTCCTATCGGTAAACTTGAGCTCGAACACCTTCGAAATATCCAGCTCTCGTACGCGTAGCGCGCTTATCGGAAGAACATCCGCGAGGAGAGGCGGCCGCTCTACGAGGCACGATCAGAGGGAGAGAGCCCGAGCTGGAAGTACGCTTCGCTGCCCACGCCCCCCCATTCCGCCAGCAGCGTCATCGCATTCTGACTGTACGATTGCGCGTGTGCGCACCTCGACCTCGGCGAATCGGAAAAAGTCGTTGGAACATAGTCGAAGGAAAGAGGATTTTTTCAAAGGGATTATTCACTAAGCGCCTGCTACCTGCCAGATTTGCTAAAACTTGGGCAAAGACGGAAAGACCGAAGGACTGAACGGTGAAAAAGCAAACTTTTGCAAAAAGCAAAAAGTGTGCCCGATGAGATCGGTTTTATGTAACTCGTAACTCGAGTGAGCCGGGCAAGAAAGAGGTGACCTCGGCTGATCGAAAAAGCAGCACTGCACAATGAGGAAAAAATGCTAGTTCTTGGTGCAGCTTCGATTTTGCCTCACTCGAAGGACGCGCCAACAAGAGTGTCGTAACAGTAGGTAAATATTGTTACTTATGGAATGGGCTAATTGATAATTCGCTTTTGACAGGATCCCTTGGTATTTTTCTTGTAAAAAGCAGTGGAAAGCTCAGCCGGCTGGATACGTATATAGTGTATGAAAGGAGGCGAAAGTTGGCCAGAAAAATAGATTGGCTGATGGATTATGCAGGGGTGGCGCGTGACCGCCCGAGGCTGCTTAAGAGAATTCTCGAGCGCCGATTGAAAAGAGGGATGATGCCGGTCTCGCTGCAGAGTATAATTAAGTCGGCGTGCAAACAAGGGCCTCGGCGGCAAAGTCGCAGGAGGAAGCCGGCGGGCTTTAATTAGTTGGCATCTAAGCCGAACACAGGGCCTTTGTCGCGGCGGTGCGCACACCCGATTGGGTCGAGGCACTGCTTTAATTGAAGCAACTTTCATTTCGAAGATCGCACGTGGAGCGCGAAAATCGACTGGTTGCTTCTTCAGGACGAAATATCCTCCTCCACAATTTTAAAAGACAAAGTTAAATAACTAATATAAGAGGAAGAAGAATTAATGTTTACATTTCAAGTCCGAGAAGGTTGCTCAGTAATCAAATAGTAGTAATTTAAAAAAAATGAAGATGCAGCTCTCGGTGCATGTATAAAATATAATTAAATGAGCCGTCGATAGAAGAGTATTTACCAAAATTTATCAGTTCGCTAAGTAGAAAGCTACAGCGGTATTGCGCTGTTTCGCTGTTGCGAGAGAATAATTGCATTTCTTCTTCGTAATTGATATTTCTTTTGTTTTATTCCGCGCACCGAGTGTGCAGCACTGCCTCGAAATTCCACGTAGAGGCCGTATGTAATTTAGTCGGGCTTTGGATCGATGCTGATGAAACTGCGCGCTATACTGGGCTTTTTTCTTTCGTGTAATTATCCGCGATTGTTTGTTTGGCGGGGCTTGTGCCACTTGTGCGTTGGGTGCGAATTAATAATAAAGGTGTCTTTGAGAGCATCGAGAATCGAGAATCGAGACGCAAGCTCCCAGATCCAAGTTGGAGCTAGTCTGCTCGGAAGTCGGAGCGTTGAAGCGAGACGGAGCGGAGCCCGAGCAGAGCCGCGATATGAGGAAAGGCACGCCTTTCGTGGTGCGAGGCCAGAGGTTAACGCGGGCGCGCCTCGAGAGGCGAGGATAGCGTATCGGCGGCAGAGCGAGGATTGGACGGGCCTGGCTCCTCCCGCGGCGGATCTCCCTCCCGCCGCGGCACCCACGCAACGCCTGGAGCCTTTGTTTGACAAAGTCAAGATCCGCGACGGAACGCAGAGATCGCGAAGAGAGCTCCCTGTCGGGCGTGCTTCTTTTCTCCGTCCCCGTTCTACCCCCGTTCTGCCACCTTCTGCTCCCTTACTACCTCGCTTACTACGCTCCGTGTTTGATTTTCAATCTTGCGCTGCGACGCCTGTTTGCGCACCAGTTACCGGCGCATCCGATCAAAATTATTAGCAGGGAAACTCTGCTTGTGTTACTTGTCAATTTTACGCCTAAAACCAATTTTGATAACCAAAACTAACAAGCGTATAATGTCTGCATAAACTCTCGTAACCCTCGTGAATTCTATTTTTACCAAACAGTCCTTTACAAACAAAAGCTAAGCCTTATTCTCTTCGACGAACTAACAGTTTAATGTTAAACTTACCAGCAAATTAATCATTCTCTACTGTTGTCATTTTCCTGCTTATCTTCATTGCAGTCAGTTACTTGTTAGAAGATAGTCTCACTTTTTAAAAGCAGATTTTTCCGAAAAGAGTATCATTTTATTATGTCAGTCTTTGAATTCTGTCATTTTTAGGTACGACCGCTACACGGAAGTGCCTTATATTTTCACTAGAGCAAAAAATGGGTGTATGTCCAATTTTCTTTGTTTATAAAATATCTCCTTTAGATTTCAACCGAATTGGCTGAAATTTTCACAGAACCTTCGCCTTACTACTAGAAGGTGACAATAAAATCCTACGTATACAGCCGCATAAAGAGTACATTCGAATCATGAAAAAAAAAATTAGTTTTCTTGCTCTATCTTGAAAAATATTGATTATTAAAAAAAGGCTAAAAATGCATTTTAGAGCTATACAAAATACATCTTTTTTGTGTACAATTTTTTTTGTACAAGGTAATAATTTTGACAGAATTGTGGTTGAATGTTATTTTTAGCTCAAAAAAGCATATTTTAGCCAATAACTTTTAAGGATTTGTTTTCTGACAAACATATTACATACAAAAGTTGTAGATCTCAAAAAAATACAACTTTTTTATATTTATCATTTTTCTCTAAAATTGACTTCAAATAAATGACGGTTGATTTTCGATTAAAAACTACCATTTTGCAATAAAAAAAAACATCTTGCACTGTCATAATGAAGAGCGAGCGCGAAGCGTGAGCAGCGGTCGTGCCATTTATGCAAAATGCGAAGCATGTTGCATCCTTGCATCGCGAAGCGAAGCGATGCAAAGCGCGAGCCACTGGCGAGCCTAGTTTATGTTGAAACGACGATAACCGCTTTCTGCATACAAATGTTAAATCTTTTTCTCTTTGTTTTCCTCTTTTTGCACTCTGCGATTATTTTAAAAGGACAAAGATAGCCAATAGAAAATTTTAGTGAAAATAATTGAAAAATCGCTTTAAGAAAATGTGACTGCAAAGATATAACGAGCGTTCAGATTAAAAGCTTGAAATCTATTTTGGCGTAATAAAAGGTGAAAAAAAAGTTTTGAAAAATGAAATGTCATATGTTAGCTTTATATATCAATTGCAGCGGAGTAGGTGAAATTGAAAAGCAGAAAATATTGTACAATACTAAGGTTAAATCGAGTGTTAGTTGGAGATCTATTTGACACGCATAACGAAAGAGAGAATGTAGGTAGCAGTAGGTACGATTGCTCGAGCGCGTTGTAATATCCCGTTAGGCGCGTAAAATTCGCATTGCCCAGAGGCGATCGACAGTAATTCAATCGCACTTTTTTCGAGCGATTTCCGGCAACTCTCGTAGCATCCGTTTCATGCTACCGCTCTACTGCTTCTATTGCAGCCTGTCCGCTAAATCTCTTTGTTCCTCGACAGCCAACAATTGGGTAAAAATTAGAGGAGAGAGGAGAGAGGAGAAAAAATCAGAAAGGAAGGAAACTGGTGTATCAACTTTCGTCTAGCCGTCATTAGTCGTTAATTTCTACTAGCGGCAACTGTGTGTCCATAGCTGAGGCCTCAGTGTACTGCAGAGCCCGCACGGGGCTCTCCTCGAGAGGCAGGTAGCCGAGGCGAGCTGCTTCATTACCGCTTTTTCGCGAAAAACCGCGGCGAAATTCAGTTTTTGCGCTCAGAGGAACTATTAATCAAAATGAAATAACAAGCTTTCATCGTCAGAGGGGAGAGCAATAATTTCACCGTCTATGAGCGTCAAACCGCGGGCCTATAGATACAAGCACCTTTTATTTCCTAGTATAAAGTAGCTGAAATAAAGGACGTAATTCTGTTAAAAATGGAAAAGACACCGGCAAAGTACACCGGCAAAGTACACCGGCTAAAATACGAGCGAGTATAATATTATAAGGTAAGTGCGCGGCAAGTGCGTATTAGCTTCTCGCTCTCGCAGATAAGGAGATGCAAGAAGCCAAGAAGGGCCGCGTGCACTGGAAGAGAGATCGGAAGAGCGAGAAGCAAGAAGCAGCATCCCGCAGGCCTGCGCCTGGGCTAGCAAGTGGGGAGAGGGAGTCGGGCGTGCGCGCACTCCTTCCCTCCTCGAACTTATAAATAAATCTTGATCGCGTGGCTCCCATCCCCACCGTAGCTCCTGGCGTGCGCGCGGCCGTTCTCCCTTTTTTCTTGCCGCCCGCCGCTCCGACAGTCAGCCTGCACCGCCGAGGAGCATTGGCGGACGTTGCCGCGCGCGCGCCGCGAGAAAGAGAAGAAGCCGGACTTGTTCCACGGCCTCCGGCCCCCGGCTATTAAAACTGCCTGACCGGAGCGCACGTGCCTCGCACTCGCAGCTTCCACAGCTGCAAAGGTGCTTTAGTTATTCGGCAATGTAACAACTCGACAAGCTTTTCTGCATTATTCCATTCGACCAAGCGATTTCGACGATTCGCTGGCTTTGGAAGATCCGTCCAGCAGTCCATCCGGCCAAGGCTGCTGCAAAAGTCTGCGCGGGCTTCGCGCCGACCAGGGCAAAACTCGTTTGCTCTGAGCAGCCGCGGTGCTGGCGTCAATTATTTATTTCGATACTCTATTTGCCTATAACGTCGTCGCGGCCACCACCGCTCATGCTAGTCATTACCGAGGCTATCGAACTCTCGCGAGCGCATCTCGACTGAGAGTCTCGCACGCATCTGTGCACGCGCCACTTAATGATCGGCCGATCTTTTTTCTTTTTTCTTTTTTCTTTTTCCTTTTTTCTCTTTTCTCTTGTCCCTTTTCTCTTTTCTCTTTTCTTTCCTCTCTTTTTTCCTCTGATACCTGGCTGACCGGCGCGTGCCCCGCACGCGCGCCCGAGTAGCCGAGTACACGTGCAACCAGCCCTTGGCGCAATCGCCTTTCCTATACGCAAGAAATTCAAACTGATTGAGAGGCGCCAACTCGTTCAGCTTTATTTAGTATTCTATTCCAATTTGAGTCAGCCATTTCTTCGGCTTTTCCCTTTTTCTTTCTTTAACTTTGGTACATCGCACTATTCTAGTGGAGCAGTGCAAGTCGGCACGCGCGGCTTTCGAAAGCGCAATCGCGCAATCGCGTAACCGCCTCGTTCGTTTGCTCGCTTACTTGAAATTTCGATATTACGCTTAGATGTGGACCAATTAAGCGTGAATGCGGCACGAGCGTTATCGCCTGGGCGAAACTGTATAGCGCTCAGATAAATTCGAATGAGGAAGGAAGTGGTGCGCAGCTCGGTTAGCGATTATTTCATTCAATGTGGACCGGCTTTTACGGCTGATTAGAAACTCGACAAATTTGTGTTCGGTGCTAAAGAGCGAGGTAAAGATGTCGCTGCTCGCGTTGCGGTTAGAACCCAACAATCTGGCTTGGGAAAAACAATCCAAGCTTATGAGCATTATATTTGTGAATCAATTTTAAAAACTCTGTTCCCCGATATAGTTGTTAAATAAATGTGAAAAATTATAATATCCGATTATACTATGCCTAGTTTTTCAATAAATATATACTTATAGAAGTTAGTAAACTGCACTTTCTGTTATTCGGTGCCCTAAAACTCTGTATATCAAACACGCAATGCCTCGTACGGAAGCTAGAATAGGAACTAGGTAAAGAGCTGTTACAAAACCTAAACCTTATACTTACCTACCCGTTGAGAGCTAAGAGTGTAGCTACGTCTGAATCAAGCATGTTCTTTAAAATTAAACTTGTTGCAAAAAAATAATTCTGGCTTTGACAAATAGGTATCTGTATAAATAAGCAAATAACAATAATAACTGCATTAATGTGAAAATATTTCCGAGTAAATGTAAAAGGTTTGGAAAGAACGCCAACATTATTTGCCGAACAGCTCGTCAACGGCTTTTGAAGAGACTATAATATTTGAACGTGTTAAAAAATTAGCAAAGAAAGTGTAAAGTGTAAAGTGTTAATGCAGTCTACTTCGGTGTACGCATAAGTAAGATAAGTATGGACTTGGGTTTGCTTGCTTTTTCGGCTCGTTTCGAAAATATCGGCTCGAAGCGAGGGGGGAAGGGAGAAAAGTGTGCGGAAAAGCGGAAAAAGGTTAAACGCTTCGTTGCTATTACTTAGGCTGAAGAATTAAACGGCGTGAAGAGTAGCGGTATACCGAGTTCAAAGAATGAAGGCAAAAAACTAGTGTTTGCGCGAGAATTGTATTTGGCCAATTTGGCCAATTTGGCCAATCATCGGCATCGTCGGCTGCTGTCCTCAGCTGGGAACCGTTGGACATTACTTAGGACTTGGCACACGTTTAGCATATCGGGGAAGCTGAGGGAGATGAATGAACCCGACAATTCGCTGGGAGCAAGGACCTCTCTAGCACCTGGAGAGGCTGAACGAGTTGCTCGTGCGCGCTCGCATTATCGGCTCCTGTAATCTTGGCTGCGTCTTTGTCTAGTCCTGTGAGCTCTCGCTTACGGACTCGCTGCGACGGTACGCACTCCTTTTCCTCACCTCGCTTAAGAGCAGAAGCTATCGGCGCCTCGGACTATAGAGGCATCTGCCATTCTGATACTAAGATTATAAGGCTAAATGGATTTTAATGATTGAACATTACTCTCGAAAAACAAAACAGGAAATGATTTTCGAAAGTACCAGAGTCTCCGCGGCGGCGTACGTAATACGTAACCTGCGGATAGATCTTGCTTACTGCTTGCTGATTTGACTGTAATGCTTTGGCCTTTGCCAAGGAAAAGGATGACACGATAATAACTGATATACGGGACGTAGTACAAGTTTTAGGAACAAGAACAGACTATTTTGATAGCAACATAAAGCCGCGAAGAGAATGAAGGGGACGGAAAGAAGAGCGCGAGCGAGCAGTAGGAAAAACGGGCAAAAGGTTCGGCCTGGAGTACGCGTGTGCCTCGCGGCTCCGAGAGCCGCCGATTATGAGCTACAATTACATCCCTTCCCTCGTTCTGCCCGTTCCCCTGTGCATAAGCTCCAACGGAAATTCATGCGCGCATTCCGCCACTGCTCTTCTCCACTTCTCCTACTCTTTTAGCCTTTTTCTTATTCTTTTTGAAGGTAGAGAAAAAGGAAAAGCGAGTGCTTATAGTGGAAGGCAAGTGCAGAATAAAGAGAGTCCGAGCTGCCCGAGTTCGAAGAAGGAGGTAGAATGATGCAATTTAGGACGTAGCGCTACCGGACTTTCTGCTCTGCGCAAGCGCGTCCCTTAATTGCGTATAAAATGCAATGGTAATTGGTCCCCACAAGGAAGAAACTGCTAAAAAGCCATACTGAGAAATATATTCTCCACTTTTTCGCAATTAAGCGCTTTCTTATCAATTAACCATTCAATTTTTCAACATCTAGAGTGTTTGAACTAGAGATTTGTGCAAAGAATCGCACAACTCCCACACAAGTTATAGAAGATATTTCTCTGAGCGCAATCAATTTCAAAATAATCAAATTTTTCCTTTCTTGCTTTTTACTTTATCGAAAAGTTTATCCGAGCGTTTTTCTTGCAATTTTGTGAGTTATAGCAAGTTGCGTGCAGCAGCTCACGCGGCAATTGACAATTAACGACCGAAGGATTTTTACTTTTAAATTCTGATAATTAGAAAAGCTTAACTCTTATAAATTAGTTAAATCTTTTATGCACATATCTTACAGTATACCGACTTTTATCAATTTTTTCATTGTTAATTCTTAATGATATACTTTTCCGATTGAGCACGCCTTGGAGCAGCTGCTAGCTATTTCAACTACTTATACTTTGGACGACTGAATAAATTAATTGTCAATACATAGACCTCGAGCAATGTTGCTCTATGCATATTCGCCTTTTTATAGCTACTAATGTATAAAAGTCACATATTTGAATTTAAAATTTTTACTTAGTAAGCAGTCAATAAGTATTGGAAGAATTGGAAATTTAAATCCGCGTTACCGTCGTGGCTTTTATCGAAAGTACAGTGAAATGTCGAAGAGAGAGGAGAGGAGGGGAGGAGCATTGTGCAATGGTTCGCGAAACGAGGACCAAGAGATAATGACAAAAGAGTAGCTGCTCCTGAAGTATCAAAGTAGAGAGGGAGGGAGAAGAAAAAGGCCCCTGGAGGTAGAAGACGAAGGTAAAGCGGTCCTCCGAGCAAGACGCGTTCCCACGATCTCATGAATGAACTCGCGTGGCTACTCGAACCTCGAGTGGGGGTCTCCTCTCCCTCTCTGCTTCCTTCGAGCGCCGAGGCTTACTTCCTTTCGCTCGGCGTGCACGCGTCTTCGACCGATCGGTTCTCTTCTCTCCAACCAACCTTCAACATGTTTGATGTGTGCTTGTCATCGACCTCCTCCTATTATACTTTTCTTCTTTTTCTTCTTTTTCCTTCTTTTTCCTTCATGTTTCATCATCAGCATCAGCATCAACACATGCGGATATATATGTACAACCGACGCCACTACCGCTGCCACCACTGATGCTGCCGTTCGGCGATTTTCATTTTCCAAGAAGACGTCATTATACGACCTCAGAGCATGGAAAAAGGGTGCGATGGTGTAATTGCGGCTGCGCACCTATACGCGCCTTTAATAGAATACATAGAGGCCCTCGCGCAGTAGCGAGAAAACACATTATGCACCCTTTTTATACTACCTCTCTTCTTGCTCCGTTGCATTTCTCTATTTACTTCTTTTCTCTTCGCTACATCTTCTTGGCTCTATTTTTTTCTGTCCTGCTTTAAAATTATTTACTTCTTTTTTTTTATTCGAAACATGGCCCAATGTGGATATTTTCATTCGAATGGGAAACGTAACCACTCATTACCCACTTGGGAGAAAGTTACTATTTTTGTCTGTTAAATGTACACCTGGCTTAAAATAAGAGAAGCTGTTGAACATTGCGAATCATTTTCCAGACAAAAAGAAAGCCTATTGAAGGAGATTATAAAAAGTACGATAGTAAGTTGTACGGTTTCATTCGATTTCATTATTTTTTTGCTTTTTTATGGGGTTATTCACCGTTGTCATGTTAACTAGCCCATCAAAATTGTCAAAGGTAAGTTATTAGATAGCCTAAATTAGGCACTACTGAAGAGAGCTTATACTTAGCTTTCTAGAGGCCCTCTTCTGCCCTACCTGTTGCTGCTACGACCGCTGGCGTAAAGACTCGACCTTCCCATTGACTCTATAACCAAGCAGCAGCAGCGTGCATTTAAGGCGTGGAACGAGCCACAGGTGCGTGTCCGCCTTTCAGTCCATTATCAAGTTTATCAGGCACACAACACATAACAAACAGGAGAAATGCCAGTCATTTTAATGATGACTTATTTTATTTATTTTCTGAAACTAGAATTAGCAAAAAAAATGAAATGTCCGACGACAATTTGTCAAGCCTATCGAAACGTAGGAAATAGAGGCTGTTTCGGAAAATACAGAAATTTCAGCAATTACAGTTTCAAAAGAGATGTATTAGGAAATGAGAGAAATGCAGAATATCGAGTGCTTTTGGTAATTTCATGCTGCTGCGATTCTTGCGCACGTCTCAGTTTTCTACCTTACCGGCTATGGGTTGGATGCAATCTATCGCGCCTGCTAGTGCTTCAACTGTATGCTGCACAATGTTAGCGTAGCACGCTGTACTATAGATGCTCAATGCTCGTGTACACGGTTAGTGGCGGGCTAACGGCGGAGTTATTGTTATACCCAGTCGTTGTACCCTCGTTGGCCTCGATTCTCGGACCTCGGTTCGCGCCGGTTGACGAGCCTCGAGCAGGCGTTGCGCTACCTATCGGTAGCTCATCGAACCTCATAGCTTCTACTAACCACCGAGAGATGCAGCCACCTTTTCTCCATTCATGGGAGCTGACGGCTTTGTACTTTGGCTATGCATTAATATAGAAACAAATCAAAATTTATTTTACTGGGAGCTGACGGCTCCGTTGTAAGAATTTTTAAGCTTTTCAAGCGAATCTCTCGCTTTACTTATTAAGTATTCGCATTTCCACTGCTCAACGATACATTGTAGAATCAGTTGTGGTGTGAAGAGATTATATCACAACTGTAAGGTAAGGACAACAACAGTGTGGGCAAGTAATTAGTGTTAATAACAATTCACGCCACACTGTACTTATTCTGCATATTTGAATATTGCCCTTGATAATAGTCGCTAATCAAGAACAATAATAATCGCTAATAAACTAATGGAGAGAGTGCATGGGGCACAAATGTGCCTCTGTACATTTGCGAGGAATTGATGAATGGCGTTACTCGTATTATCGAAGAAGCCAGACGAGGCAGCGATAAATAAGTATATAGAGTTGAAGAAATTCGCAAGCTTCATGCGTAGACAGGGAGCATAGCTGTTTACAATATGAGTAAGAGAGTAAGCCTGCAGGGAAAGTCGCAGATTACGTTTCGCGGAATGCCTTATCTGTACCAGCTTAGGGCCTTTGCACAAAATGTAAAACACGAGAATATGTTAGATAAAATTAGAATGCTACAGCACAATATACAAAAGTTTGCAATATAGAAAGAACGGGAAAAAAGATGAAAAATTAATTTCGTTTTTTAAGATTAAGGAAAGAGGATTAGAGTCGATAGTATCACTGGCTATTGCCATATTTTTTATGATGCTATACTTGTAAGGGAACTGGTTATTTCGGCTTTTCATTTTTTCCTTTCTATGTAGTAGCAAGTTGGCTTACTTTCTGAGCTTTTGACCTAGTTAAACAAATATAAGTTTAAGCTGACTTAACGAATCAATTTTGATTCTAGTATGGTAAGAGTTGTAACACTGGATCTGTTTAAACCTATTTTTTATTTGCTATTTGCATCTGAGAACTTGAAAAAACATTTGGTCACAATGATTTGCAACTTAGATAATTTTTGATAAACTTTTTTTATGATCACTGTTAACATATGATTATTTAAGCTATTATCGAGTCTCGCTACGCTTAAAGTGAGACAGCCTATATTCGGAAGTAAGTAACTGTCAATATGAAAAACCCCAACGATCGTCTTTGATGAATCGGTGCGAGTAGAGGCAGATTTTTGTGGAATTGAAAACGACGGTATCGCAGCCGCGTCGCGCTCTTTCCATTGTCGTCAATGAAGCCTTTCAGGGAGGGACGCGGCATGCCGCATCACGCCGACACTGTCGACTTTGCCGTCCAACACACGATTAAGTACACGAACACGAACCGGACGTCGGACGCGCGCGTACATACGCATACTGACTCGCTCACTCTCTTTCTCTCTCATCCACATGCAGAAACTTTATGCCAGAGTCGCCCAGAGACGCCTCGACGAATAAACACGAGTTTTACGCGCTCATTCACGTGTCCCTCACGCGTGGTAACTTTGGAACACGCTCGACTTGCACTTAGGCAACTCTACTTTATGTCAATGCTAAATTAAAATACTGACCTTTTTTAACAAGATATAATCATTTACTATACTTTTTTCAGCATTCAGATCGACCAGGAATCTAACGAAAGTACGACTAACTAGGAGAGAGCAACCCCCCGGGAACCTGATGTATATGAAACTCTGGAAATTATTTTCTCTTAGCAAATAATGAAATAAAAAATTTATTTGGCAGATACAGCTTGATTTGTTAACATTGCTAGTATACCTGTATAGACGATATAGCAACATTTTTTAATTATATTTATTAATTTTAGAGAAAAATCATAGATAAGTGATATTCTACAAATGAGTTTAAAGAGAAAACTTGCTGAGCTAGAAAGTAAAAGAACTAGGCTCGTTTATTTACCTGTAGCACCTGTCGACCTATCCTGCAACCCTAAAAATTTTGTAAAATCTTCTAAAACTGCAAGGAAATATTCAAAGCGAAGTGAATTCTCCAATGCTCCGTTTTCCATGTTCCCCCTGCTTCCCATTTGTTAGATTCGCGTCATACAGCAATAGAATCGCTTTTGTCTTATCCCTTGTTACGATGAACCGATCTAGAATTTATGACAACTACGAGTCTTGTTATTCGAGGTTCAATCCTCGTATTGCTCGTAATCGCGTGCACAAGAACAATGCACCAAGGTTAATTACAAAATGACTTATGCGAGTGTTTGTAAAAGTCTCATTGAATGCACGCCTGTTTACAGTCTCCTAACCGCCTACGATTTTCGCTACGGAGACTCAGTACTCAGGAAGAAAATTGGGGAATCTTCAATTGTGCGATGAGCTCAACAAATCAACATGATTCAGCCTCCGAGGTCAGCGCTTGGCACTTTTACTCCGTTACAACAATGAGTGCGCAAACTGCGGGACTACAATTTCACTGCTGAAATTAAAAGCTCGCCAAAGCAATGAACCGCGAACGAGGAATTATTTTTCCGCTTTTTCATTCAAGTGCGTCAAGGCCTTTTCCTTTTCGACATATTTCAAGTCAATATCTTGATGATTTAAATAAAAGTATTGGTTAACAATATTGGCGAATCGGATATTCGGAGATTCGGACACTCGGTGTTGGGTTGCTCGCGGGGAGGAAAAGGTAGCCAGTGCAGCAGTTAGGCTGACCGAGCGCGTGCGAGGGAAAGAGAGAACGCAAAGGGAAGACGGGGGCGTCCAGTGGGGGACTTTAATGAGGATGCCGCTGATTATCCAATTCGTAAATTCTCGCTACATTTTCATCGCTTGTGCGATCGCCTCCGCACGCCTAACTGGCCCTTATCTTTCGCGGCGCGGTGCGTCTCGGATCTCGGATCTCGCAGCTCGCGTTACGCGTTACGCGTTGCGCCTAATTAGTCAAAATTGTCATTTCGAAATTGCGGCTAATTTCTCGATTTCCACTGCTAATTTGCTATTACGCCTCGTGATTCGGTTGCTACTGACAATACTCGTAGTAATTCGAGTTCAGGATGATTTTCACGCTGCCCATATTTTTATCTGAACACAAGCATTGCTCCGATGAGGGTGCCCCGGTAACGGAAGAGTGGAGGCACAACAAACGCAGCTTCTTCGAGAAGAATGCATCTGCTGCAATTAAGCAATTTCCGCTATGGCTATACTCGTCATCAATCCTAATAGCGTTTGCTTGGACTCCCGCATGCCTATTCTCTCAAGTTTGTTATAGGCAAAGTAAGCGAGCCGATGGATCTCTTTTTATCGAGTTGTTGCTTATAAACTCGGTTGCTTTGTAAAACAGCTTACTTTTTACAAAGCGTAACAAACGCAAGAAATATAAAAATGTAAAAGAGGAAAAAAAGTAGCACTTACCAAGCGAACTCTCGGGGTCAGAGAGATCGGAGAGTGAGGGTACTTTGCGCATGGCGAAAGCACCGGAGAGTCGACCGGAGCCATTGGGCACGAGACCCTCTTCTTCGGCGTCCGAAGTCAGCTCTTGCTTCATGTATTTGGCCATCATCATGAGGGCGCCACTTCCGGACATGCTTCCAATTCCACCTATACCGGCCATGCCGCCCAAGCCACCTATGCCGTCGGCTATGCCACTGCAACCCAGCAAACCTGCCACGCCGCGCACATCTCGCTGAAAACGTACACAATACAATTAGCCAAATGTATGAGATTGCAATATCACACTCAGTAATGTAAGAATTACTCGTCCATAACTATTTTAAAGCGAAATTTCACACTAACTCTCTCAACCTAAACTTGTACTATAACCGAACTTTTTATTTATAACTTCAATGTTCAATATGAGCTACAACCTAGCTCTTTTTCAATTTCATCCAATTCTTCGGATAATAGGAGATTTGCGTGGCCCAAGTGATTCCACAAGATTTTAATTTATGTCGACAGTTTTATCGTTCTGCTGTGATTGTTTCAGCGAACGCGAGGAGGTGTGAATCTACCTCACACAGGCCCCAGGATAGCGAAATGCCAACAATCGCTAAGACCTGCCTCTTCAATATCAATAGTTCAATAAAAATATCAAAAGTATATTATTTGTGTTTCATACTTTTATAGCTATCCACCGTAGCTGCAGTCCAAATTTACACATTTGCCTGTATTATTGCAGGCAATCTGATTGGGAATAATTATAGTGTTTCCGCCGCTTAATAAATTGCCATCTCATTCTTATTAATATAACAGTTTTTGCTTTTCCGGTTTCCTGGCTTTCCTGGCTTTCCTGGCTTTCCTGGCTTTCGTGCTTACGTTCGACATTCTTTATGTGCCATAAATATCATGAATAAGTTGCATCGCTAACCAGGTGAATTCAAGCAAAATCAATGTCTCTCCACTTTTATTTTACGCTGTTCTAACAACATATAACGAGCGACAAGTAATATTTTCTAAAAGCAATTACGCATAAAGAGCTGTCATTGCAAATCAATCGAAATTATTAATGTTTTAAAATTGAAATAAAATAAAAGTAGATGAAATATCGCTACTGCGCATTATATCGCGATCTCAGTTGCAAACGGAAGAAAAAAGTAAAAGGCAAAAAAGAAGTTGAGACGAACGCATGGGTTGTCGGTGTGTATGAAAACCGCGAACGTGTCTGCGGCTTCGCTGGAAGAGCCTTGCTTGCAAGCAGCACACGTAAAAGAGCTGAGGTGAAAAAAAGAAAGAGCCGACAACAGTGGGGAGAAAAAGTCGGTAAGGGAAAAAAGCCAGAGGAAGGAGAAGAAATTGGAAGAGACGAAACAAGAGAAACGGGAGAAGCACGTCAGACAAAGAACCAAAGCCTTCCAAGACAGCACGCAAAGACGCTCCTGCGTATTTTCACGATAACCTTTCTCTCTAATTGCACATTACGGATCAAGTGGTAGAAACTAATATTCGGCAGTGAGCACGAACTCGTAGACAGAAAGCCAGGCAGTCTGTCGGTAGCAGCAAGGAAAGAGGGGGGAGAGAGAGAGGCGTTCTCTGAACGAGGAATAAATCGTCGGAGAATCCATGAATGAACGTCTGAACCTGCTGCGCTATACCGTGACTCTGAATGGCGAGTAGCGACTGTCGAGGTGCTGAGGTAGAAAGAGAGAGAGGATGAACGAGGGGCCGCGAGTGGGGCGGCATAGCCGCATAGGAAGAGAGCGAGAGAGCGAGAATAGTCCGTTGGGGGAGGGTGACCACTTGACCTTCGTCGAGGCGAGTCGAGGCGAGGCTGTACGACTGCAGCCGTTGAATGAAACGCTACGATGCTCGGGAGTGACGCAACAAGCGCACGACGAGAGGCTGTCCGACATAGTACGCGTGCGGTTCAACGCTCAAATTGGAGCGGCACTCCTTTCTAGAATTGACGATATCTTATGCTGGCCAAACTTTACGTAAAACTTTCCCGAATTTGCTGAGTCAACGAATTTATTTAACACAACAGCATTGTGATATTTATGTAATGCAATTGTGCTGTTCGCCCAAAATTTCAAAACATTGCTTCGATGCACGCGCCAACCTTTTCCTCGTCCGAACCATTTTCATACGAAAAACCAAGGTGAATACTTCAAATTTTAGAAAAACAATATCTGTCTGCTCACTACAAAATCTCGCTCGGCTTCATTTTCGTAAGAGCCTAAGGATGATGAGCATGCGCACTAGACAATACAAAATACAAAAGGAAATATTCTTATAGCAAATAACACACGTAGAATGTTCAATACAAACCACGACGCTTCCTCTTGCTGCATTTTACTTTAAATGCCTAATATGATTTTTCAATCGGATACGAGGATAAAATCGTGTTTATACTGCCGAATCATAGTCAGCGCAGTCAAACTATATAAGCACCGCTGTATAATTTAAATTCAGATATTAAGAAGCAACCCGTGACTGAAAACCTCTCTCCCTTCCGGTCCCTGATGTTCAAGCCACTTTTAGCTTAGCCTCCAGAGCCTACGGACGAGTGCAGTCACAGGAGTTACAATGAATCAGATTTTGAATTTCATTATTTAGGGAGTAGTTAACATGCCTTCGTGTTACTATGATAAAAACAGATATAGTCCAATTTACTCTAAGGAGCGTCCAAACCCTTTTTTTACAAAAATTAATATCTCGATTGTAAGTTTTAATCGACAATGATGCAACGCAATGTAGACATTATGCCGTCTGTTCTCAGCTATAACCGGGCACAGGAAACGTTTTCGATCATGTCCTTAAAATACTTCAAAATTCATGCTTGTTATCGATACTAATAGCTTTTAAAAGCGATGTATAACTAGTTGGTCGAATTTTATTAGAAATTTTCAAATTCAGAATATTTATCGTTTTGAGATTACGTATGTATTATTTTAACATTTGGTATTTGCGTCGTACTTAGATCGAGAAGAACGATTGGATCTTGCTTGTGATCTTATCATTCATTATCCGCATTTTATAATTTTCATTCAAATGTGTAAACAAAAAGAGAAATACAATAGGGCTATCTTCATTATTTTAGATGAAATAAAAAAAATATGATTGATTAAATTTATACTAATGTTAATCGGAAATTAGATTTTGAATATAACAATAATAAAATAACAAATATGTTTGTGTAGTAGAAAGAATAAATTTATTTTCTCCATAATTACTTTGTAATTCTGATCGACAAGCTTTTATAGGATTGTATTATACATACGAACTGCTGGAAGCTATTAAATTTAAATCTGAAACGTTCAATTATTCAGGTGGCGTATTTAAACTTTGCGTACATTGTACAGTCCAAATATTTTCGGAAAATCAATGCACTGCAAATTGAATAAAAAATAATTATTGATTAACATTACTTCAAATATTAAAGAGTCTCCTCGACAATTTTAAGTTGATAAGAAAATTAACTAAAAATCAGCTGCGGAAAAAGTAGATTAAGAGAAATATTACTACGTGTTTCTTCTCGATCGATAACCATGCAAATGTCAAATGTTTCCATGCACGCGCAGAATATCTGCCGCAGCTGCGGGGGAGCCGCTGGGTCAGATAAATTTATCCAATACCAAAATAGAGCAGCACTAGCCCATTACGCATTGGATACCTGCCTTTCCTGACTTGCTCTTTTCAGACATGCAAATCCAGGCGGTGCACAGAGCGATTCTCTCATACTAGTGTTTGCCATGAATTTCGCAGCTGCACTGAGAACTCGACATGAAATATCGCAACAACACTTAACAAATCATTAATCCGAAATTAATATTATTAATTATTATTTTCAAATCACACACTGTTCCATACCAGTCAAATTTTAATTATCATAGAATAATAGTATCTTAAGCTACAAGGACGTAAAGTTTTCTTTTCACACGAGTCAACACGATGAGAGCGTTTTCGCGACTTTACGCACGAATCTCCGATGCGCAGTGCGTACAGTCACTGAAACGCACGAATTGGTGGTGCCGAGTGAGAGAAGAAAGGCCCTTGTAACTTACAATATTTTTTCTAATTATTGTGCAGAAAGTTAGTATTCGGAGTATCATTAGTTAAATATTTTGGAATAAATAATGTAAGTAAGCATTGCTGAAGGAGGGGAGGGGACGGGGTCCAGGGGCGGATTTCTTCCGGTGAGGGTACAGGAGGCGGAGCCCTCCCCCCCCCCTTAATCAAATGATTACTAAATATCGTTTTTAAAATAATTAAATTTCAATTTTATTTTGCGTTATTTTCCTATTATCTATTTTCACTTCCAAGCATTTCCACTTGCCAAATTATTTTATTCATTTTATTTTTTTTAACAATTTTATAAAATTTTACAAATTTTGATTCATAATTTTTTTTATCTTCATTATTAATATAATAGAGAAGTAAATAATGTTTGAGGAAGCTTCGCTACAGTGAATTGGCAAGAGTTTTTTAATAAATTGGACAATATTCGATTTAACTTCATGCGAAAAATGTGTAATAATTTACTGTAAGGAACAGATTATGACATCGATAAACAATTCTTAATCCGTTTAGTAATTGTTGTATGCAAGAAAATATTGACTGCGCACCGCAAGCCTACGTTAAAACTTTTAAAACTGTATAAATATCATCGTTTTTGCCATAATAATTCATTTAAATTTTATTTTATTCAACAGGGATTACTAGTGGATCTTTTTCACCTCGTGTGTTTGCAGTACTCGACTTCGGCGAGCAGAGCGCACTCGCCTTCGACTCGTATTGTAACTCCATACTCGGTCTAAAAAGATCCACTTTACGCCCTAGGTGCATAATACTACATTTCGATACTAGTGCGAGAATGTGATTTATAGCCTCGTATGACGTTTGCGAGGTCATATGAGGCTGAAATCACCTCCTCGCTCATGTATCAAACTATATTTTTCGATGTGTGTGCAAGGTACGATTTTACTCAGCTGATTTTGAGAAAGCGTGTGCAAAGTCGTATCTTTGCGCACGGCGTATCGAAATATACTATTATAACACGAGGGCCGTAAATTAGCATTAAAGTTGCCAATTTGAGGTTAGAGCGCTATGTTTGTAATACTCCGTGCGTAAAACTCTAGTTCTCAAGCTTATTTTAAGTGTGCTTTGCGCACGAGTTGCGTAATGTACTAAAATAATAATATATTGCTACTCTTTATTCACTGCTCTCTCCTGCAATGCAGAATAACAAAATGGTGTGCTCCCCTTTCAGATGTTATATCACAATTTGTACACAATTTCCTTGATTTATTTATCTAAATTTCTATACTTTGTTTATCTTATCAGTGCCACCGGTTTTTTATGAAGATAATTATTAATCGACATTAGCCTATATTGAAAGTAAAAGTATTGAAAATGCTAAAGTGTCTTTGAGGATCCAATGATAGAAGGCATGAAATACTCGAATAGTGAGGATCCTACAGCAAATCCCCTTAATAATTCAGAAAGTATTTTATCACACGCAACAGAGGCTCACCTGTATATACTGGCAATGTATTAGCTGTCATCGTAACATTACATTAATCGCCGGTGTTTTCGTACCCAATCGTCCGATTCGATCAGGCCAATTCAATTTCCCGGCGTTTTTATCGTAGCATCTACCAGTGCCTCGGATGCGCTGTATTGACAGTTTATTATACTAAAATCTAGAATTTTGTTCTTGTGTGCCTGTGCCTATTCTCTATTCATGCAGCAATTAATTTTTATAGCTGATCTTTACTTTATTTATTTTTACTATTTAACTTGAGAAAAGACTAAACTATTTGTAAAAAGCATCCTTGCACATGATAATATGATAATGTTCAAAAAACCCCTCGCCTCGATTGACTCGCAAATTATATTGGTTAAGAGAAAAGTCGACTCGTAAATAAGCGGAGGATGGCCAAGTTAGGTGAAAAAAATGATATCATAGAAATAGCCCGCGCGCGCGCACGTGTGTGTGTCGTAATTATAAATATTTCATAATCAAAGAACTCGCTTTATAGGGAATTTTAATATAAACAATTTGATATAAAAATTTGAACAATATGTAATAAGACTTTCACCTTGGTCCGTTGTTGTTCATTGTATTTACCAATGATATTACTACTGCAGTTTGTTTTGGCTATGAATTATTATTATATGCGGATGATGTAAAGCTTTTCTGTGTTATGAAATCTATAGAGGATGCAATATTTTTGAAAATTATTTTGGACAATTTAGTGCAGTGGATGATATGTAATGGTCTGACTGAGTATTGGGAAATGTCTAGTAGTCACCTTTGGTCATAGGGGTAGTAATGTATGTTCCGATTACAGCATTAACAATTCGCTCCTATCTAGAGTGCACTCAGTTTGCGATCTGGGTGTAATTTTTCACTCTGAACTAACATTCAGAGAACATATTGATTGGTTGACTAGCAGGGCATTTAACAAGCTAGGCTTGATTACTAGGTATTTTTAGTCGTTCCGTAATTCTAACTCTATTATTTACTTTTTTAAAAGTCTTGTTGCAATATGCCTCGGTCATTTGGATTCTGCACTACAATGTTCACATAATAAGTTGGAAGCTGTACAGCACAAACTCCTAAGGCATTTAGCATAAAGATTTTATGTCCCTATGCATGTAACTTATGTTCAACCATTATTATAGCGATGTATCTGAATATTTTTCTATAAGCACGATTGAATCTAATCATGACGTTACAAAAATGTTTTTCCTTTATAAAATTTTGAAAAATCCGCTTTATGGGTTGAATTTTCTATTTCAAGATAAGGTCCAGTCCTATGCATTGAGACATCCTCGTGCCCTGGCTGAAGGCTCATGTTTATATAATTCGACATTTTATAGTCCAGTTTAGAGACTGTGAGGAATTGGAATGTTTTGGATATCTCGATGGAGAATGAACTTTCTGATTTTAATGGTTTGGCTTGGTTAATGTACGTACAAAAGTAATTTAGATAATTTACTTTATTTTTATTTTTATTTTTAAACATTAACGGGCAAAAAGATAAATATAAAAAACTTAATAAAAAAACTTAATTAAGAGGCCGTGAGAGAGCGCAGCCCATTTTTAAAGGCCCCAATTTGAGTATTATAGGGGTTACCTTTTCTGGGTCTATAAAATTGTAAGCAGCGGAGATTATAAAAACTTTAATATTTTGACTAGTAAAGAAATTAATGCATCAAAAACGTATTTCACCATGCCGAAATATCCTGTTATTAAACGATTATACTAATTTTTCGCACACTGTAGTAAACTCTAATGCAAATGTTTGCACCGAGAATGTTACTTTATGTTGGAGCATTGCTGAAGTACTTTCCTCCAATTTTTCAAACTGAAGGCACTTTACAAATGTTGAGGAACACTTTGCTTCTAATTAATGATTAATACGAAAGCAGACATTTTAACTGAGAGGATGCCGGCCAACATTGAATTAGACATAAGCTTTTTAATTCTCTCAAAAATTCATGCACGATTCGATGAATTAACTTATATTAACTGTAACAGTCGAGGCAAATCAATGAACCACTAAAAAGAAATAAAAAGTATTAAAAAATCGACCTCGAGTAAGAATGCTTTTATCAATGAATTGATAAACAAGAATTGATACGACACGAATCAAATCAATTAATTAAGCTAGTGTTCCTCAACATTTGTAAAGATGAGTATGAATTTAAAAGAAAATATATATCATGTATTTTTCAAAACTCAAAATAGATTAATTTAATTTGTCACTTTTATACCTCAATGAATAGGAAGTATCTGGATTCGAGTTTAAAAAAAATAATAAATAAATAAAATAAGATGAATCATGATAGAAATAAAAAAATGGTTTTAGTGAAAACTATACTACTACTATCAAAAACTGACATGTAACTTTTTTTATAGTGTTATAAGCTTGACTTGCAGGTCGATTAATCGGATGCACTTACACTTTCCCGGTATCATATTGTTTAACGTAGAAAGATGGCACGCCTCTTCGTGATCGAAGGGTGGCACTTGTAATTTTAGCAAGAAGCCGAATATGCCTGCCCTCAGTTCGATAAAGGTTTATTTTTACACGGTGCACCTCTGCAAATTTCCTCTCGTCGAGAACTTTCTGCTTACATTTCGCTTCTCCCATGTTTCGATATTATTTAAAGGAATTTTCAGCGTTTCCATTGCTTTTAATGTTTATTCCAATGTTTGAATGCAACTGTTCAAACTTATCAAAATATTTAGTCTGTCAATAAAAGCCTACATTCAGCTTTTTTTTCTTAAAGACGTCACCACATTTGTTATGTTGGTTTTCAAACCTCATCAATATTTTAGTATTACTTAAATAAAAATAATAAGAAAATAGTACAAAAAAATTGTGTAACAATATGAACAATAATGAAGAAGAAAAAAGTCTACCCCCCCTTTCCCTCACCTTCTACTTGGGTTTTGAATTATGAAACGTGTTATCGACTCTTCTTATAAATAGAATCAGCGTTTCGCTTTCGAGAAGAAAATCAATTGTATAAACTGCAGTGATAAAGTTTCTCATAAAAAGCTGCTTAAGCAACAAATTGAAAACCTTAAGGGAAGGGACAATTCTATATCTTATACATGACAACCGAAATATTCAAATTGCCTGTTTTTTCACTTATTTCTTTTTATTATTTTTTATTACTATTTACATTTAGGGCTTCCACAAGACAAGACAAGGCAAGATTTTGTAAAATATTTTTATAGCACGCCGTGTGAAAAACGCCTGTTTATCGCACGCAAGCGTAAAATGAATCGGTGTTTTCGCACGTTGTACTATAAAATATCGTACGATAAGTGATTTTCGGACTCGTGTGAATTATCTCTCTCGCTTCGTTCGGACGCTAACCTCATACGAGTCCAAAAATCACTTTTTTAACACGCCGTGCGTAAAACACGACTTTTTGGGCCATTTCTAAGTGTGTAAAGCACTACTTTTCCGCACAGTGCGTAAAGCACTTTGCTTTACGCACTGAGTGCGTAAAGCAAATTGCTTTACGCACGCACCTGAAAATCTTTAGTTTTACACATTATTTTAACTTCAATTGAATTCTACGTAATATTTTTTTATAGAAATGCAATTATTTGTTACTGTTAAATTATTTCAATAATTGTACTGTTACGATCAATATAAATAAAAATCCTTAAAATTTATAAATATTTAATTTTTAATTTTTTTATATTATATTACTAATTAATTTATTTATATTTCTAATTAATAGTCAATAAAATAATTACAATAAAAATAATTATCGCAGTCGTCTTTTATGTTACCCTCGCTGCGCTCGGGCGACAAATGCGACTCGTGCGCCTGCTTTGCTTTGCTGGTTATTATCGTGTTTTACTCACCACGTGTTAAAAAAAAAT
>JAXIUT010000037.1:15476477-15514344 GCA_035586675.1 Eurytoma californica | reverse complement strand
AGGACGGGGACAGGATAAGGATAGGGGGTATGGGTACGGGATAGGGGTGGGGTAGGGAGGGGGTGCTGACGGGATGGTGACGGGATGGGGAGGGGTTACCATGTAGACACGGCCTAAAGCTATTTAACAACATAGAGTTTCTGCTTTCGATTTCATTTTAAACTCAGAGCAGTTATTAGCCTTTGGTCTGCTTTGTCTCGACTATCAGAGAAAGTAATATTCACAATTATTTTACGAAATAGCAAAAGTAGTTAAACTTGCTTATATTTTATAGTGCTAGATTTCTTTGTTTAATTATGAAGATAATTTTAGGACTATTACTTACCTTTTTTATATGTTTTTTCATCTATAACATTGTAATAGCTGATAAAATAGGTAATTAGATGATAATTAATAACATTATGTATTTATTAAAATTTTTTACTCTGCAGTAATTATTTTATGTTAATAATTATAAATTTTTTTTATAAATACAATAAAAGATGATCAGCATTGTAAATGCATTGACTATGATTGTGGTTGCTGTACAGATTTACAAGTTAAATATATAATAAATGGAAGATGTAATTATTCAAATATTATTTATTTATATACTATAAATGTTTGAAAAATACATTAATACAGATATAAACTGTAAAAAAACTTTCTATTTTAGTGTGCTCCAACTTTTCTTATTTACCAGATGATTATGGAATATCTGTTATAATAACGTATAATAATGTGGCAATCTTTAATGAAACAATATCAGGTATTTATTGAATTATACTTATTAGCATCATTATAGATTAATCTAAAATTTAAAAATTATCCCATAAATTGTTTTTAAAATATTTTCTTAAATAATAGAGAAAAAGTACAATCCATATAAAAAGAATTATAATATTTAGTTTCATATATATTACTCACTCACTCATACAACCACATATACTTTTTATGCTTTATAAATTGCAGCTAAAAACCCACCACCTATATGTATATTTCATGTTGATGAGATAAAAATGGAGATTTGTTTACATTTTTACAATCTGGACATAAAGAATAAATGTTTCTCTGGATGCGCAGAATTTGAAATATCATTCTTCAAAGTTATTCCATTTAAGAAGCTGCAGCTGGGTTGTTTTGGATGTAAAAATTTATTATTGAACACAAAATTGGACAACGTCCTTGATTACTTTAGATACAAAACAAGTAATGAGGAAATAAGAGAACCAAATGTAGTACTAATATGATATAAAAAGTGATTCTATTCTATTAAATGGTATATAAAAAATACTTAAAATATTTCATCATTGTAAAGTTAAATATAAAATATTTTGATGTTAATGTACTATGCTACATTGTCAACTTTATATTCTAAATACTTATGTAAATGTAAATGCATTTTTTCAATCAAATAAAGTATTTAAAGCTGTTTCTATAATCTTCCATGTTGTACTGCTAATACTTAAAAATCTTGATCTTAATTCAGCATACCGATCAACATGCGTTTCGGGCCGCCGTCTACGTCACTCTGCAAAAATGTAACAACAAATATTCCTGATATACTACAATGTTGAATTTTTATGTTAATCACTCTCAAATTATGAACAATTTTTTTACATACAGTTATTTTTTAAGTAAATCGACATTTTGATTACATGTATATTTTGCAATAAATGATTAGGACTTTCAAGATTTATTTAAATATAAAAAGTAAATATATATATATATATATATCAATGTAAATTAGGTCTAAGTAAATGAGAATTTAAAGAGACTTTATTTTTTCGAGTAGTGCATTTATTGATGATAAAGAAATAAATTAAAAATGCATGTTTAAAATGTTGACATTCACGTGCGTTTTTAGATTATTGCATTAAATTGGTATGACGTTTCGGATAAAGATGATACTCGTTAATCTTGAAATGCAAATTTATAAAGTTAATTCAACAGCGCAATCAGGAGCCTTTTGACTTCACCGCTGCAATCGCTCTGTAAAATATAGGTTGAAAAAAATGTTGTTAACGTATGTTTGTTAAGAAATTGAAAAACATAAATTGCTCTTCATTCCGGCTATTCAGCTAATCGCTCCCCTCTTTGTAATTAGATATCGAGGTTATCAAAAGTCACAAAAGATGCGTTTGATTTGATTAAAAAAAGATGATGCGTTAGTTTATTTTTAAAGTTGTAAGTTTGTCACAGCTTTAGACAATTATTATTTTAAATATATGTAATACTATTAGTAATAGTAGTGGTCGGTTAAGAAAATAATTTAAAATCAAATGCCTGAAAACGAAAGTGAATTTAAAATTTTTTTTAGCTTTTAACTTTGTGTAGTTTAATTATTAAACGCAAATCGTGACTGTTCTAGCTAGAATTAGTAATGACTACTATAAATGACCTGAAGGTACGTTTATAAGATCCTGCTTAAAGCATAAAATCGCAATAAAAATTTACTTTTAGGATAAAAATATGAATAAATTAATTAAAAAAGTACATAATTCGTAAAATAGTAAAAATGAAAATCTATCTACAAATACATAATTTAAAAAAAAAATATTAAAAAAGTAATAATAAATAAATTGGAGTATAAAAAAAGTTGCAGTCATTATTTCATTATATTAAGAGAAAATAATTTCGGAGGCTTTTTTTTCATTTATCGTAAGACTTATTCAGTAATGTTTTATTTCATTTACAATTAAATAGAAAATAAATACACCGTATTATTATGGAGGAAAATAAATAATTTTGAAAGTGTACTTAGTAAACAAAATAAATAAAAGAGTGAGTATTTAAAAATGAATATAAATAAAAGTAATAAAGTGAATTAAGATTATATATGCATAGCGATGATGTCAGTGTGAGGGAGAATTTGTTTTCTTTTACAGAGATTCACTGCGTGAGGAAGCCTCAGCCAACCAAGGTAAGCAAAAGTCTCTTGTAGTCGCCTGAACAGTCGTCCTGAAATCGATCGGAATTAAATGAGGAACGCTGCTGATTAGTAACTAATGTTTGCTCATAATTAATAAGGAAGAGAACTGGAGCTCTACGAATGGCTATGCGAATGGCGAGCTGGAGTTGGGCGCGCAATACTTACGTCGATGTCGGCGGCTACCTGAGTCCCATACTTTTGTTGGTAGGCCTCCTTTATGTCTCCCAGGTCGATCTCGGATCGAGCGACGACTATGCGGATGAGGGTTTTATCGTCTGTCCCCATTCCCTTCATCGCATGCTTCAGTCTTTTAGCGAAGTAGGTGGTCTTATCGCGGGCGCATCTTACTGCAGTAGGCATGAGCATTAGTTTATTTATTTTCTCGATCGTTCCAGTGGAGCTTTGTGCTCACTTACCCACGGCAAGATAGCCAGTCTCCAGGTTGCCGGAGAACTCGCTCTTTATTGCGTCTTCGATGCTGTTTCCAGTGATCCTCTCGTACTCATCGAAAATCTTGCGTAACTGGGGGTAGCTCTTGGTTATAAGAATCGAATTGAAAGTGCTTTCGTCCGTACCCCATTGTCCTTCGCCCGCTTCGATCAGCCTCTCGGCATCGGCGGTGGCTGCCGACTCGTTTGCCACTGGGTCCTCGTTCCTGCTCGCCTGTCGTACATTTACAATTGATAAATCTTGGCGGTTTATCGGCCTAGAGTAGTGCACCGTGCAGTACTTACGCAGCAAAGAGAAACGAGCAGTCGCTGGAAGTGTCCGGACGTATCACCCTTTATATCGCTTTCAAGCTCCCGACCATAAACTAAAAAAAATAAGTAAAAAGATTAAAATAAAAAAAATAAAGTATAGTAGCCTTAGGAGGCATACGAACGGTCTTTATAAACAGCGGCGATGGTCTTGATGCCGTAGTTGCTGAGCGAAGCGAGGATCTCAACGATGGTCTCCTCATCGGTACCGGCACCGCTGATGGCATCGTGCAATTCTTTGGCGTAGAACTCGGGTAGCGGTGTCATCAGGGCGATTATAGCATTCTCAAAGTTGCCTCCGAGCTCAGACTTGAGCTCGTCAATCAGATCCTTGCCGTACATGGTCTTGAATTTGTCAGCAATCTCAAGGCGTTGCACGACACCCCTGTGGGCCAGTACGTCTACGATTGTGCCCTCATCTGTACCCAGACCTTTCATCGCTTTGCGCAGCATCTCTGCATCGAGTTCCGGCTCAAATGGGTCGGCTGGGTATACCGTTGGTGTGCACTATTACGCAAATCATTAAGAATATATAATGCAAACCCATTCAAAACTATGTGCACGCTCTGTGCAAATAATGTGGAAGAGACAATAGACAATTCTAGGAAATTTTTTTTTATTTATGATTCAGCGCTCATTTTTAGTTATATTCATGCTCCAATTATCTCGCGGAGTTGCACTTGATTATCTTATTTATTTTTTAAACATAATTAGCTTAGAAACTGAAATATACTGCCAAAATAGACTACATTCTGCAGACTAGTAACTGAATTATCTTTCGGGAGCCGAGCCGTGATGCGATTATTACGAACGACGTTGTAGGCATTCTTTCGTTAGCTATATAGGATCACGTCGAGTGACTCACTCGCAGGAGTTGGGGCCTTCTCGGCGAACGGAAAAGCGCGAAGGTAGTTTGTTCGATCGAGTGAGCACTATTCCGTAGATCAGTTCATGATTCATAATGGGAACCGGGAATGACTTGTTTTTTTTTTCATTACTTTTTAACGGTATTTTAGAGCGTTCATCGCGGCTGTTCAATGCTTGTCGATTACTAATACGCTACAATTCTGCCTTTCCCTTTTCGTTCGTCAATTAATTAATTATAACTTGACTGCTAATTGCAATAGTTTCTCAAATGAACTTACTTGTACGTGGTAGTATTGGGAGGCCGACATGCTTCCTGCTATTTAGTCCTGTAAAACAATAGAGAATGTCGTAAAAGTCCAATTAGTTTAATTTTTCTAAAAATAAAATAATAAAAGAAAAGAAGAAGACAAGAAGACGAGCGTATCAACTACTCACTAGTAATTTGGTAAAAATAATGGCAAAAGGTCAAAAGGGCAAAGGATGAGAAAGTATGTGAATATAGTGAAGTAATTAACCGTTTGCAGATTGCAGAGGAGTGCCGACTGCAAGGTGTAGATGCGTACAGTCGCGTAGAGCTGAGACGTGGCGCAGAGTACTTATAGGCGATCGACTCGGCAGTCGGCGTTGGAATGAAACTGTAGCTCAAGCCCAGTACTGCTCAAGCCTGTCAAGCAGTGGAGTCTCTTCTTCGCTTCCCCTTGGATGTCAGCCAGGAAGTGTGTGTCTGGGTGTGGCGCGCCACGCGCACATTGCGGCAGAGTCGATGGATTGTACTTACACACACTATCATGCTCGCGCCGCAAGCCGCCGAGTCGCCGATCGCGCCAGCGCGCTCCTTCCTTTCAACTGCGCTCTTCTCGCGATCCTACTGGCTACCGCAGCTACCGCTCCCCTGCTTCGCGCTTGTGTCTAATGCATACATACTTGCGCTCTTCACTTAAATATTATAACTATTTCATCATTCCAATACTGTTTATTCAATATATTATATCATTTACATGTATTTTGCAACATTGCAACTATTTGCTCTTTAATCTTTATTACCGGTTTTACCACTCATATATATATAACATTTATGTCCTTGCTAGTTGCTACTGGAATATACTTATAATTCTTCTTTCTTCTTCAAAATTTTCCGTTTTTTAAAGCATTTCTGCTTATTTTCTCTGCTTTATTATTTACAGTTTTTACATTTAATGTGTACATACACTTGTATAAAGTAGAATATAATTATGTAAACAACTATTTTTATAATTAAAAGAAAGAATAAGCAATTGGGAATGAGAGCGTTTAAAAATGGTTATCTGTATTTAATACTTGTGCTAGCGGATAAGGTGAAAGGATACCTATTATTGTCCAAGGAGCTGGAGCAGTTCGGGAGTAGGAGAATTAAGGACGTCAAAGTCACGGGTCGAGCCTCAATGCTATATACTTACTTAGCGATGACGCACTCAGTAAGTCAGTCGTTGCGGTGCTGCGCATAACATGTATATATGTATATATATACACGCTTATGTAGTTGCGAAAATATGTAGGCTGAAGGTTCTTTCATACATACACTACATGCTTATTAATCTCAATAATAAATAATTGTAAAAATAAAAAAACAATAGTATTAATAAGCCTGAAACCAAATTATTTTTAAAAACACTGGATAATACGCTCGTCTATGAAGTGAACTATTTTTAATTTATGGAAAAATTACGTGACGAAGGGTGTGACGACATGAATTACGCATTCGTATAGTCTAAGGCTGACTCATCATTGAATTATTCTTATTAAAAATATACACGTATCCTAGTTGACATTACTAGATTAAATGGACAGCTTCTTGCGTGCAGGATATTACATTTTTAACAGGCTAACACGATATAAGTAATATTAGCATATTAGAATCCCTAACAGCACAAGGTTGTTGTTAGGGATAGGTATGTGCTTTATTTAAAATATATACAAAAAGGATCAGATCCGGTATAAAAAAATAAATACTTATTTAGGATCTAAGATCCAGTTCGGAATCACGGTAAGTTACAATAAATAAATAAGTAAACTGACTAAATAAACCAATAATACGGAGTAGGCGTACTACTCGCATGATCTATCTGTCTAGTTTGATAATAACCAAAAATTCTTTAATATCTACATGAACTGGTGTACATATTACAGACAATTTGTCAGTCAAAGTTTACTAGGTAGCCCATCAGCATTGTGAAATCAAAAAAAGGGTTTAATGAATCTTAATAAATGCCTTTTTTCTAGAAGAATTTTTAAAAAATTCTTAATGATAACTTTACGTTATTTCGAATGTCCGCATTTATTTTCATAAAGAATTCTTAAACCTTTCATAAAGTATTTATAATTAAAAAAAAAAATTGAAAAAAAAGTTATAGAAAAATTTTGTTTTTTTATTTTATTTTTTTTAATTCATAAGTCATAACAAACAATATTCGTAGGTACATGTTAATTAAATTAAAATTTAAGAGACTTTAGGTCTTGCGCAAACATAATCATTCAGTAAAATTTTCATTATGATATCCTAATTATAAGTAACCCCATAGTCAGATATATATTCACTATTACAGTTTTTTCTAAATATTATTTTTTCTAATTAAGATAAATTCAAAAATCTTGAACGAGAATGTTAAAAATAAAAATATTTATCATAATTAATAGCATAGAAATGGAAAACATAAGAATTACTATTAAAAAAAAACCAAAATCCGAATTTCGAAAATCACCATTTCCAAAAATATAAAAATATAATTGATAAAAACCTTATAAAAGTTTTGATGCACCCTTCATTTAAAAAAAAAACATTTTTAGCCCAAGATCTATCATCTCACACTCACGCGCGCGCGCACATACACACACACGCGCACACACCAGTCTCATCGAAATTGATCTTCTTCTTCTTGATTTTATGGCCTTGGATTTCTCCGTGATGCCACCGTACATGTTATAGTCATCGAAATTGATCAATCTGTTGGACCTATAGGTTATTACGTGCATCTGCAGCTCATGGTTACAGCAATGCCAAAATTTGGTCATGTCTCTGAACGTGATGAATATATAGAGCGCTTTTTTTTTATTTTGTCATAAAAATATACTTTAAATATATTATTTTTCTACACACTGCGCGTAAAGTGCGTACTGTGCGCCCTCCGGGCGAAAACCCAGATACACATTTTACGCCCCTCGTGTAGAAAAATAGTATACTCACCACGGGAGTAAATAAATTCGGCTCGGGCGAACAATTACATGCCATCTGGGACATTCTTTACTTTTCCTCCCTAGGTGAGTAATCTACTATTTTTATATATTTAATAATTTAAATTCGTATTTTTTTGTCATTAAAAAATGGAAATTTAAAGATGGGAAACCACCTTAAATAATCCGTACTAAAAATTCATTTCAAGTTCGTTTATTTTCTTTTAAAATTCTTTTAAAATATAAAATATTTTAGAAATGTTAAAATTGAATATTCCAAATCTTTTCGTAGTTGCGGTTGATCGAGTCCACTGCTGAAAGTTGGGCCTCCCACCCTATAAGTTCTTATAGTGACCACTCGCATACATATTACATATCTTCACTCAGAGCAGGGTTGTTTTTTATCGGTCCCAAACTCCCAATTCCCAATCCGTCCAGACTGTTTTTCGTTCTTGTATTCTTGTTGCTCTATAGATAATGCCAACTATCCGATATATCGCAGGAAAAAGTTTAAATCATAAATTCGTAAATTCAAATTATTTATCGTAAATTCAAATTATTTATCATAAATTTATCATTTATCATAAATTCAAATTATTATCTGCTGTATTTTCGGTATTAATTCCGAATACTTAAAAAGGAATTCGAATAAAACACAAGAATAAAAGGCACAGTAAGGAACAACAAGGAACAGAGAGTTGTGTGTGTATGATCGCGTATTTATAACCTATTAATTGCGGTATGTTAATAAAAAATAAACAGTATAATTGTTGACATACCACAGTTGATTAGATTATAAATACTTGATCATACACAATACAACTAATGCATTTTTCCACGACGCAACTTTTACATTCTGTTCCGTATTCCGTAGCTCCATTCTGCATGCCATTTCACACTGTGCTCAGTGCACATGCTGAATGTTAAAGCACATTTTTTCATTTGTACTTTTGTAGGTTAAAGTATTGTTTTGTTGATTATCCTTGGAAAAGATTATTATAAGTTATTTATTGATGTTACTTATCGATATGATATTATAGAAGTATAGTTAATTCTTCTCAAAATGAATTTGTTCGTTATAAACAGGTAAATATAAATTTTTAATACTTTATTATTAATAAAGTTTAAGTGAATAGAAATTCGTGATTAATGTAATTACCGTGATATAAAATTCAGATACGAGGACGATGAGTGGAAAAAAGAAAGTATTCCTCAAGACCATCTTTCAGATTTATTAAAACGTATTGCGGAAAGAAAACGTGAGAGAGAAACTGCAGTAAAGGATGCTGAAGATGTCTTAGCAAAAGCTGCAAAAGAATTGGAAGATATACCGGAAAATGTTGATGAATTCAAAAGCGAAATAGAAATAAAGAAAGGAAAACATAAAAAAGGAAAAAAAAGAAAACTTAAAGAAACATTAGATGAAAAAGCTGCTGAAGAGGTTCTGAGTAAAAATAATGAAATTGAAGAAATTGGGGAAGGTGGGATAAACAGTTCTGAAAGATCAATTGGTATATCACAAGAGGCATTCACAGTTTTAGGAAGTAAAAAACGACTGAAAAGTCAAATAGCCAAAAGAGTACTACCACACTGGTTAAGATATCCTGAAATAGTACCTGCAGATCTAAACAGTGGTCCAAGCTTAGACCAAGCAAAGACAGTTTTAGATTCCATACTTTCAGAAAAATTAAGAGCTGATGGATTTAGCAAACTGTTTCCTGTTCAATTTCGAATTTTAGAATGGCTTTTAAAATGTAATAAAGATTATAGGGCTGGTAGGTGGGTTAGAGATACTTGTATATCTATGCCTACAGGAAGTGGTAAGTGTACATGCTTGTAAATATATTAACTTACAGTTTTATTGAACTCTAGTACAAGAATTATTATTTCTAGGTAAAACTTTAGCTTATGCACTTCCTATTATTAATATCCTACAAAACAGTTTTGTACGTTTAGTTAGATGTCTCGTAGTACTTCCAGTTCAAGAACTTGCTACTCAAGTATATGATGTTTTTGTAAAATATTCTAGTGCCACCTCTTTACGAGTAGCATTAATTTCTGGAGCTTCATCTTTCAAAGAGGAACAAGAAAAATTAGTCAAAATAAGTGAGGTTCTTATAGAGACACTTATAATAGTTAACTACTTTCTCAATGTAAAACTTTACATTATTAAATGATATTCTTTTATTTTCACAGTTGAAAATGGAGAAAGTATTAGTCAAGTTGACATAGTTGTAGCTACACCTGGTCGATTAGTTGACCATATTAGAAAAACTGCTGGTTTTTCATTATCTGATTTGAGATTTTTGGTTATTGACGAAGCAGACAGAGCAACGGACTGGTTGCAGTACATTCCATTTCCTCATTCTAAAGCTCCTTCTCTTTCTGTAGACAATATTCGTTTAAAGTAACTGAATAATTATTAAATATGATTTATTTTCAATTTTGAACATGACATAATATGTTATTTCTTTTTAGCTCGAATACACCTGCACAAAAATTGTTATTAAGTGCTACATTGTCACAAGATCCTGAAAAATTAAGCAGATTGGGTTTATTTAGACCGATACTCTTCACATCAGCAGTTGTTGATTTAGAAAAATTGGATAAAGATTTAAATCTCGATGAAGACTTTAATACTTTTGTTAGTTGTTATGGAAATCCCAATGAACTAACTGAAAGGATTGTACAATGTTCACTTCAAGAGAAACCGCTTGCTCTTTACAATGTTCTTCTGGAGAATAAAATTGTGGAAAAAACTTTAATTTTCACAAACTCTTGTGAAGCAGCACATAGATTGGCTATTCTTTTGCAATCTCTCCTAAAAAGTGAGAACATTGCAGTTGGTGAACTTTCAGCAAAATTGGGTTCTAAGCAGCGCGAGGAGATCCTCAACAAATTTATTCGAGGAACTGTGCGAATGTGAGTTTTATATAAAATGTTTTTTTATATTTTTATAGGATTTCAATTTTTAATAAGATTAATTTAATTTTATCAATTGGAATAATATCATTTTAGACTTGTCAGTTCGGATGCATTAGCAAGAGGACTCGATATTCCTTGTATTAAATTTGTTGTATCTTATGAGTTACCAAAGCATATAAAAGGATACATACACAGAGCAGGAAGAACAGGCAGAGGAGGAATTCCTGGAACTGCTGTTTCTTTGTTGTTGCCTAGTCAAGTAGAAATTTTTAGCAGAATGCTAAAAAAAGTGGGAAAAACAGTACCTGCTGTTGAAAAAGAAAACTTAGAAGAACTTGCTAAGTCTGCAAATTATGAGAGTCATTTAGAAACTTTAAAAGCTGTTTTGATCAAAGAACAGAATGAAAAGCTTTGCAGACTGAAATTGCACAAACGTACAAATAAAATGTAAATGAAGCATATTAAAAAATATTTAAGGAGTAAGGAAAATATCTGTAGAGCATTATTGAATAACATCGATAATAACATTTTATTGTCTCAAGTTAATAGTATTATACAGAGTACACCCTTTCTTTTATAAACAAACATGTACAACATAGTTTGGTAGATAATCTCTTCTGGAAATTAGTTCCATCAAACTCCGTTTTACTGTTGTATTTTCAGTTACACTTCTCTCGACCAAGGCAATGATTCCTAATTTCAGTGGAACATACAAAAGATAAATATTACAATAACTTGTATCGGTGGAAACAATGGTTTATCTTGTTTATTATTGCTACGAGTAACCTATTCCTTTGGAGTCTGACTCGTTAATTGTTTTTGAGATTCCTTACTTCTTGTTAATAAAAATGAATTTTCAAAATGACAATAGCTACCTTTGTGTTTGCTAAAGTGACTTTTAAAAGCGCAAGATGCCGCTTTTTATCTATTCATACTATTCGTTGTATTTACTGAGTCTCTGCCTCGAAAAAGCTTAGCGAAGAAATAATGAAATAAACTTACAAAAAATGATCAAATAGCTATTGATTTGAATACACATTTGACGAAAACCTTTGAAACGTTAATAAATTGTGAAACAAAACCATATTAAAATTACAAAGACTTTTTATTATATTAGGTATAATTTTGCTTATTTCTTTATAGCACTATAACCTCAAAGTGGCAACTTTAATGCCAATTTTCGGCCCTCGTGCTATAAAATATCGTATAGTACTGGTGCATAAGTGATTATTCAGTTAATGCGACTTTTCACCCTCGCTTCGCTCGGGCGAAAACCGTCGCACGAGTTAAATAATCATCTTCTGCACCCGTGCTGTAATACTTCTATTTTATTATCGAAATCTCGAAGTAATAGCGAACATTTAACGTTAAGTTTGAAACGTTTTGAATTTTCAAACTTTCAGTTTGAATGAAATAAAGTAAGTTTCAATAATATAACATGCATGCTTTTATAAATTGTGATGATTGTCTAATTTTGTTATCAAAAATATAAAAAAATTGGAGTGCGATTAATTTCGTCAATTAAGTGTGCTAAATAATTAAAAAAAAAAAAAAAAAAAAAAAAAAAAATGCGAAAATTCATGTAAGTAAAAAAATGTTTTTTAGCAGCAGTTTTTGCTCATTTAAATGGAATGCCAATTTATATAGGCAATGAACATTAAGATAATTTGAATGCTCATTGATTTCGCCTTTGAAGGAATCGCAATGGAACCAATTAGGCCATTCGAAATGTGTAACGTTAAATTAAGATTATATTCTTATATACTTCGCATCTTTACAATTATGATAATTCGGAAATCGGGTGGAAAAATACATTTTGAAATTTTAAGTCGAACTTTGCATTTTTTCTGTTGTTTTACAATATTTGCCTATTGCTTTGTTACGATGTTATTGCAGTTGAAAAATCAAAAGCAGCAACGATATATATTGTTGAAGAGAGTAAACTTTTACAAATACTTTTATTTTATAATTAACAATTATTAGTAAGATATGCATTTGGGCCTCAGTGTGTTTTTCAATGATTATCGGACTTAAAAGTTGATCATGACGATCTATAGGCGTCATCGAAATGAGAATAAGAGTAACAGGTAATGCCAGAAATGTAAGTAACGCAAGTAACAAGTAATAATAATAATAGCATAATACCTATAGGTTACGACTTAGAATACATTTATTATTGTCGTGATGTCGCTCTTCTAGGCGAGAATGATAGTAGTAAGTAAAGCACCTTGTGAGTTATTTTTTTCGCACGGTACTGATATATTCATTTTTATATATGATATACCTTTATTAAATTCTTTTTTACATATATTACTTAGAATTATCTTGCCTTTTCTTATTTGCTAGTTGATCGCTACGTTGATAACTCTCGGTGTATGCTTTTGTGCAATGCAAACAACAAATGCGTCATTTGATACATACATATAATATATAGTATATAATATATAATATATAATATATAATATATAACATTATACTTTATGTTTTGTATAATGTATATAGCTTTGATATATAAAAAAGATGTTTCTTTGAAAAGCATAGCCCCTTAGCATGTTCGCTTGTGCCGATAGTCGCGGATTTGGAGATGAAATAAGAGTTTTTCGTAAGTATATCGGCAGTTGTTTGGATTCGCCTAGGGCGTAGGGTAGGCGAGGATCGGGGCTCGAGCGACCCTGGCGCAGCAGCGAGCAGGGCGGTACAGTTTGGTGCAGCATTGCAGCAGACTGCACATTTGCGGGACAGAGGAGCGTCGTGTCCGAGCAGTCTGCGGCTGCAGGGCTGTTACGCTTCTCCGCATCCCGGTCGATAGCCGCGCCGCCCGGCAGCTTAATTAACATTGCGCGCGCGCTAATCCGAGCGCGCTATGCGGCGAGCCTCCTTTGAAAAATCTACCGCAGCGCGGAATCCTCCTTTATAAATTTGCCCGCCGCCCGGTCCGCGTGAAATATCGCGCGATGCCCCGCCTAAGTGGCCGTGGTCGCCCCCTCCGCCCCCTCCGCCCCCTCCGCCACCCGCCGCCGCAGGCCTTTTTACGCTTTCCCACGTCTCATTACGCTTCTTAATTACACAAAATCCCTCTCTTTCTAATTTCAATACTCCTTTTGTCTTTTTCTCTTTTCTTTAGAAAAAAACTAAGAAATTTCGATCATTTTATTGGGGCTTGGTGTTGTTACAGGCAATCTCGATGTTTTTTATTCAACAATGCTGCTTAAAATCTCAATTACAACTATCATATCCTTACTTTACTCAACTGTGCTTTCTACATTTTTTATTATTTAACTCGATATTTACTTGCCAACGATTATCGAATACTATTTTCATTCAGTTCCTTTCATTCTACTAGTAACAGTAGTAACAACACTAATCGCTTGTCATATTTTAAAGCAATCGATTTCCCAAATTCTTTCACCCAAATACATTTTCCACATTGTTTAGATATCCTATCATGTGGTATACTTCTTAATTTATCAGTATGTATATATATATTATTTACAGCTTCTGCCAGTCAAACTCGATGCTTTATTAATTAATTAATATTTTAATATTTTTATTTTAATTTATCAGTATCGCTCTCATATAGTCGAAAATATCACAATCCCTCGTTTGGAATAGCATATACAATGCGTAATTTTGTACAAAAGTTTTCAGCAATCAACTTTTACACGAGTCAAACATTTTCCATAATAAAATAATTGGATTCATGTTGTCGCATGTTAAATAATTGTTTGTTCCCGAAAAGTTAAAACAAGATCTAGATGGTCAACGATAATAAATAATAGCGAAAAAGATGCTTCATCTTGTTCGATTGTTCTAGTTATAAATATTGAAGAATTGCTATCCTTTTTTTAAACTAAACTCTAGTCTCGCATCTTATCATTTGTACGCATGAGGCGGTAATAAATGAATAATATTTATGTACAATACAACTAGGATCCGGTCGAAAAAATCGAACGAAACGAATCGAACGACGAAGAGCTCAGTGTTTCCGCACAGCTTCAACTCCTTGCGACTTTTAACCCTTTATCTTACCTGCTTCTCCTTTTATCTCAGCTCAAAACCTAGTAAACAGTAGGAGTTTTAATTGTTTTAAAGCTTCCCCTCACGACGGAATGGAATCACCCGATACTGACTTGATGATCTATTTGCAGCCATCAATAACTGAAATATTTACAGCGTTTGTTTGTTGCGGGATGTTCGCCATTCGCTATCCTCTTTCTGCTGCGCCAAAGAAATCTGAAAAAAGCGTGGTGACTTAGATTGTGGATCCGATGACGGATCCGATCGTGGATAAATTGTCACCTAACGAGTCCAGCTGGCAAAAGAGATGGAGTTGGCAGCGGCGCAAATCGCGGTGAGCAGCAGGTAGTGCTCGGTGCAGAGGCGCTCGGCCCCGTTGACCTTGATCCAGGATGGCGGCTGGGAGGGCGCGAGGTGGGGGCGCTCGGTGCGGTGCTGACCTCGCGAGGGCCCCGCCGCTCCGTTCATCGTCTGCGTCGTGTGGCTCGGCCCGGAGCCGGCGGCCGGGCCGTCCCCGTCGGGGCCGCCCGTCTCCAGCTCGTCGGCGCTCGAGCCCTCCTCGGTGTGCAGCTGGTACTTGTTGCGCGCGCGGTTGCGCGAGGGCTTCCTCCGCCCGGGGCGCAGGTCGTTGGGCCGCGGTTGCGCGCCCGGTGTCGTCGTCGGCAGCTGAACCTGCAGCTCTGAAAGGGCGTTGCGAAATGCATCAGGCTCGGCGTCGCGGCGGGAGGAGCTCCCAAGCACACGGTTACCTTGCAATCGCACGGCTCCCTCGGCCTTCCCCAGAGCGTTCTCCGATGAGCATATGTAGCCGACGAAGTCTATCCTTGTCAGCGAATGGATGGTAAGGTTCATTTCCCAGGAGTAGTCGTTCGTCGGCCGCTCGGTCATCTGGTACTTGTCGCTCGGCAGCAGCTTTTCCCCTGATGAGTCCAACAAAAGCAACGCCTTTAGCCAGTCCTCCGCGCAGCGCGATCGCGATCAAAGAATCAATTGTCCGTACGAGCTACGGTTATGAGTTTGCGCACATTCCAAAAGTGAAAACTAATCAGCGAGCGCGCATCACTTTTGTCCTTCGTTATTTACATTTTTCCCTCGTCAAAGGCTGCGTTCCTTCTCCCGGGCGGAAAATGTTTCCAACTTTCAATTGATTTCAGTTTCAAGTTGACCGCTCGCCACTAGTTGCCAGCAATAAATTGCGAACAAAGTGCACTCGTTGCCTTTGTCATGTTTATATTAAAAATAGAAGGAAGTATAGGAACATACCCTTATCCGTGTACCACGTATTCATCGCCTGAGGCGATGCTTCGACGATGCACTGCAGCGTGACGTCCTTATTGACCGGAGCTGCGACGACGTGGTTGGTAACTTTTATCGATGGTTGAACTGCAGGGCAAAAGTATATTGCAGCAGTCATTGCTGGGAAAAAGGCGAGAATATAAGGGCGACTCACATTGAACGTTGACGGAGTAGCGCTTGCTGATGGTCGGAGGTATGCCGTTGCTCGCTATGCAGAGATAAGTGCCCATTTCTTGCCGGAGGACGCCGCTCAGCTCCAAGCTCTCGCCCTCGTACCGCGCCAGCTCTGCAACGTCAAGCCCGCGCTCGAGAAATGGCTTATTGAAAGGGGAGAGGGCGAAATTGGACCTACGTTTCTTCTGCTGGTTCTCGCGCAAGACGATGTTGCGACCGTCCTCGCGTTTCCAAGTGACGTTCGGTTCGGGCGAGCCCGTCGCCACGCAGCGCAGCTTTATGTTGCCGCCCTCGTGCGCCACCAGACCCTCCGACGCCTCGTCCAGTATGTCTGGCGGGATGACGACCGTCATGTAGCCCATCTAAAGGGGGCAAAGCAAAGCCTGGCTAAAGTTTCGCGAGGGCACGGGCGAAGGAGCTAAAGACTACCTGGTTGAGCATCGGCTCCGTATTCACTTGGCACATGTAGGTGCCGGAGTCGTTCTTCTGGACGTTCGCCACGTGGAGCTTCCAGGTGTTGTGGCCGTTGTGCGTGACCGTGAGTCGTGGGTTGTGCGTCACCATGTGCGTGTGTATCGCCAGGATAGCGCGCGAGTCCGACTTTATCCAGGCTACCTAAGCTCAACTAATGTACCTTCGGAAAGCTATCGAATCTCTGACTAATCTTACCCTGTAGCTCTGCAGATGATTGACGACGCAGGTGAAGGAGACGTCGCGGCCCTGGATGACCGTGTGGTTCTCCAGCGGGGCCAGGAACTCCGGCATAATCTCCGGTGTGATTTGAGCTGCACACACGATTAATCAGTAAAATCTTAGCTTCTAATAGATAAAAGAGGAGAAAATTGGCCAGTCGCTGGAAAGTGGCGCACTGCAGCTGCGCTTGTCTTACCGTTCAATCTCTGGGGCGCGCAGCGGCGATGGATCTGCTGTACGCTCTATAGAGCTGCGAGAGTGGCTCGCTCGAATTTCTCGCATGCGCTCGTGCAAGAGAAGCGATAAATGGAAAAATTCTTGAGTCTAGCGCGGCTTGCGCGGCTTGCGCGGCTTGCGCGGCTTGCGCGCAATCGTAATCCGGCGATCCGGCGTGAAGAGGCGAGCGAGCTTTCCTGCCGCGAGCCCGCGAGCGAGAAGGGTTTTATAGCCGGCGGAGAGAACGGAGAGCTCGTTCCCCCGGCGGAATTCTAATTTTGCATTTAATTCTTTATTCGACTGCCGCGAACACGCCGTAAGCCACTTTGAGCTGCTAAGAGCCACCGCCAGTGCCGAGCCCGACGCTGTCTTTCGCCCTTTCCCCTCCTGCCCCTCTCTCCTGCCCAACCCTCTCGGCCCACTATTCTTTATTTTTCATTCCGCGAGCCGAAGGAGCCAACTGATGATGAGCTTTTCGCGAATCCCGTCTTCCCCCTTTTTCTCTTTTCTCTCGCGCGGAAGCGAGTTTCATTTACACGCGCCAACGCAGGCAAATTGAGACTTTTTTGAGAAAGCTGATTTTTAAAATAAAATTTTTAAATTCAACAGTACGAGCGTCAATTAAATTAACATAATGCAGCAACAAATTATGAGTTTCAGCTTGCGCTTTCTGTTTTGCTACTCACGGGAGAAAGCCCGTTAAGCCTTGCCTCTTGCAGTTAAAAAGCACATCTTCATTTTGGTTAATAGCAACTGTCGTTAAGCGTCGATATAAAGTTAGGATCTAAATGAGCCTATCACCCTTTAAAGGCTTGCTTGTCGATACTTGCGAAGCCAAAGGCCTTGTCGAAGAGAAGCGCCTTCCTATGGAATCAGGCTGCGCACAACGACGCAATGCTAAATCAACGTTTGAGTCGAGTTCGCTGGGATCCCTTTACGCTACTCAACTTTGTCCGCTCCTCTCTTTGTCTTTGGGGAAAGTTCACTCGAGAAAAAAGAAAAGGAAAACGAATGCGAATGGGGGATGGAAAGAATCGGGAGAAGAGGAGGCTGCTTGGATTCTCTCGTTAGCATAATCTCGAGCGACTGGCCGAATCAAGGGTTCGTCTACGATCGATTCCTTCTCCTCTTCTCCTCTTCTCCTCTTCTCCTCAACGGCTGCATATAGCTATCTTGCATTCCTTCCGTTAACTGCGAACACGACAACACGCGATCGAGCTAACGACAACTATTCGCTTTTCCCTTCCTCCTTTTCAGATGGACTAAGCAATTTCCGCAATATTCTTTTCTCTCTGCATAACATTGTCAAGCCTTATAAACAAAGCCAACTCTTCGAATATTCTTCCTTTATCCTCAGTTTATTTTAATTTCAACAAAGACGTTGGGCTGGGATAGCGGTGAAGATTTGCATTCTCGATCAAAGGCTTTTATTTCACTTTCGTAATTCTTATTCACTTTTATCGAGCTGTTTTGACAATTCTAACGAGAATAGCATCTAAAAGGTGAAGAAAATAACGTTTCATGATTAATTAATACAATAGGCGTATCAGGGGCTGTTTCGTGAATCGTTTACTTCTAACTGACTGCCAAGTGATAATGAGGAACCGATGGATGCTAAACGGATGCTTAGGTTTACTATGGACAAAAGAATTGCACTGCCACGTTTTCGCTTTTCTCCCAAAGTTCGAAGAGCCAAACTCGAAATCCGAAATCCGTAATAGTAGTCTAGTCCAGTCCAGTAACTCGAACAGAGCGATCTTTAATTAATATATGCTCTGCTATCCACAGCCTGGTATTTTGAGCTTAAAATAAACTATTGATCTTTCATATACTTTGTCGGAAATGTATTATCAGTATCTAGTAGTAGTCGGTAATAAATGACAGAAAAGCGGAAGGACGTATTTTAAGGAAGTATTTTAGTGTTTTAAAAAAGTGACGTTCCTTGAATGCATCGAACTCGAGTTACGAAGAAATCACGCTTTACAACGATCGCGTCTGGATCAGTCATTTCACCGACAACAACAAAGTGCTCCGTCGCGGAAGAAGCGAGATTCATCAAAGGTTTTACTTTTCACTCTAGGACTTCATCCTCCATTCCTTCCCAGCAGCCAACTTTTTATCCTCGAGAGCTGATGTGCCCGATGGTACGATCCATTTCGCCAGCCTGACCGCACGCCGCGTCTCTGGATAAAGTCGCGTCACTTGGATATAGTTACTACTTTTCAAGCAAACATTTTTATCATTTTTTCTTTCTCTTACAATTAAAGGAAATTTGCAGAGTCAGTAAACAATCTATTAAAAAAAAAAAATAGATTTTTCGATAAATCGTATGTATTACCATTGAAGCAGTCTTTTTCATCTTCACAGTAGTAAATTTTCAAGTGTTCTATATCATATCCAACTTTTTCTATACGGTATTTCACGACTTTTCCGTTTTTTCTAACCATTTTATTTAACCAAATTAGATTGAAAATGTTTTGAAAAGTTAAAAATTGAAATTTATGCGATAGTGAGTAGAACATCCATCTTCCGTACCATACTGCACATAATATCAATATGACATCCTGCTCATGAAACTCATCGAAATTGCTAGTGTTACGTACCGCTGCGAGCTCGCAACGAGCATTGTGTCAATGCATCCGTTATACGGCACCCCCGACTCTCCTTTACTAGTTTTGAAAAATAGAATTGTTAGTCGAATCAAATAATTCAGTGGTAAAATGTTCAATTTTCAAAGAGAAAGTTTTGTAACAGGTGAAAAAAAATTGTTTCGGAGCTAATTTTCTTGTCGAATAACTGGATAATTGGCTTGAAAAAAGCAAACTGATTATTAACTAAGCGATTTCGTTTTCAAATGATGCATTTGAAATTCATCAATATCGTTAAGAATTAATGAGAGACTTATAAAGTGAAGGTGAAAAAAGGGGAGCATTAATCGAGGCTTTTTAATAATGCATCGATGTATAGGTAAAAAAGCAAAAGGGGGGAGAATTGCGCGAGTAAACATCGCGATTGTCGCATCGTTTATCGGGGACGACAAACGAGCGTAACATTTGCGTCAAATACGAGATCCGGCCTGCAAGGCGCGCAGCTGCGTGCGTTTAAAAGGAACAATTTTTCAGGTACTTCTGTAAGAGGAGTTAGCTGTGCGCGAAACTGTACGTCTGTCGCATTAACTGCATCACTCCAGATAATAACCATAATTCATCCCAATCTAATGGCATTAAAACGGATTTTAATAAAATATGTGTCCCTCGTATGCTCTATTTACCCATTCGGCCATTCCCCATTTCTCTTTAGCTTTGCCTCTCCCATTCCGGCCTTTCCGGCCTTTCCGGCCGCCCGCGAATCTGCCCATGGACACTAATGCGAGGCTTTTCCCACTGTAGACCAGACGAAACTACTAAAAAAAGAAAAATATTGCAAAGACGCTATGCAAAGCTTGCATTGCGCGGCAGTAATTATTTATTAGTCGTTGCAATATGTTGGAAATAGAAAATAAAATAGAAACGAAAAGAAAGTGAAAAATGAGATTGTTTAAGTCGGGAGGCTATTAGGTTGGCATGATATAGATTAAGCACGAAGCACGACATTCACGAGGCGGCAACAGGTTCGCGGCCGAGCTTTGACGTCTCCTTCCCAGACGCGAGCATGAGGCGCGGGCGGAGACATATTTACGTAGGCGCATAAACACGCGTAAAGCTCCGAGGGAAGTAAGCTTGGCGTTGGAGGTCGGTGAGCGAGCCACCTTAATGAAAGCGACAGTCGACGAAACGTTAGGCGTGCATACACGATATATACATATAAGAGTATACTCACAGAGGCAGAGCTGCAGCAGTACAGCAGCGAGGACGGCGAGAAGCTTGCACATTGCTATGGGTCGTGTGTGCGATGTCCTATCCTCCAAAGACGAAGCTCCAGCCGGCAATCTGAAACAGAAATCTCCGCTTAAGTACTCTTCGCCTCGGCGGAGTTAGATCTTAGACTTTAGTCGACTTTCCATAGACAGAGCTCTAACTAAATCACCAGATCAGCAGACCGCAGAACACTCTACTTACAAACTATCATTCGATTTTTTTCAACATTACATATCTGACTTTAACTAAATCCACAAAATTATGTATTACGATACACATAAGCACGAACAACGGTTCGAATATGGAACATCAATCGAATTCCAACTACTCAAAGTGTTATCATTTACGAGAATAGTCGAGAGAATACCTGGCGACGAAACAACCTAGACGATTAATTACAAAATAAATAACATGACTGTCGCAATAAGTACCTAATATCTAGACTAATATCTCAGTTTTAAATGAGTGCGTGACCCGCGAAAAGCCAATAAAAGAAGCATCGCTGCGTGTCGATCGAAAAAATCCTGTTTTCACTCTCGTAAATCTCTTAAATCTCGTAAATCCCGTAAATCTCGTAAATCTCGTAAATCTCATAAATGTAGACACTCTGTATTTCTCGGTAGAAAAGTGATAAATAATAACCGCCTTTGACGTTAATTATTTGTATAAATTCACCGTGAGCTGCGGTGTACTTTTCGATGATCGTGGTGATCGTGATCGATCTTTCGCGCAGTGTGACTTGCAGCGACTCCATTGAAAAATATATAAATTATATCGAGCAGTCTGTATAATTGAGCGATTTTTCAGTAGAGCTAGAATGGATGATTCCTGTTCCCCAAGGAGCGCAAGTGGGCGAAATGGAATTTTCACATTTCCTATCGGACTATCGGGGAAGGGTGGTAAGGCCCTCGCCTTACTTCCCACTTTCATCATACGTAGCTCCGTCAAGCGCTGGCGATTTCGATACTGCCGCTGAGGCGCGCAAACAAGGAAGTCCGTGGCGGTGTGGGTGTCGGCGGCGGTGGCGGCGGTGCCGGCCGAACCCATAAGTTACGACTCGCGCCATATGAATTTATGCATGAGATAGCAACTTTATGCTTTATGCATTGAACGCACTGCGGTGATAAGGAGTACCGTGCGGCAGACTTTTCACAGAGTCGAAACGTTGCTGCATTTCATCATTTAATCGCGATGCTCGCAAGAGCAGGCACGAGCCCACCTAATCGCATGCGATAGATGGACTTTCAATCGACATCGACTGCCCTAGTGGCAATAACAATTATTGATATTCGAATTTCTAACGAGAATGCAAAGCAGTTTCCCCTTGCTTTACTATTTTCTTTGTAGTTTCTTCACCCCCTCCGGAACATTTGTCTTGCTCGCGCAGACTTTATTAACTCACCTTTATTGCGCCTCTTTTGCGTGATAGCCGCCTTGTCGGGGGATACATTTAAAAACAGTCGTGTAAGCGTTATCAAGGCAGAGACGATACTGCACGATAGGCGAGGAGAAAGGGAAAACACTACTTGTCTGAAAAAAGTGAGGCAAAAGGAACTGAGTAAGATCCAGTTGCAATGAAATGAAATCGAAATGGCAACTGTGCAGAGTGGCTGATAATACTGCTGGGGCAGTGGCCAGTGCATCTTGCCATAAAGAACTTTACGAGTCGTTCGATTCGTTTGATTTAAAAGCACTTTGCTCCGGCACTGCTGCTTCGTATGCGACACGATTCACTTATTGCGCGAAAAATGTGGAAATGGAGTATTTCATAAGACGGCCGTTCGTGAACCGTGACCGGTCAGACTCTTTTTCCATTCGCCCTTCCATCAGTCTAATTTACAGCTCGGGTAATTTGTCTACCGTAAATCAGAGCAATTGCGCCAATAAATGCTGCAGCCGCGCGATTATACAGAAAGACGACTTTAATTAGCGCGACGGCGCGTCGAGCGGCGATGATAATGCAATTAAACTTGAAGGAATCTTATTATATCGCATTATCTAGAAATAGGAAGCTTACGGTGCGGCGAAAAAAAATTTAATATATCATTATTTAAGCTTCTCAGTGCTCGATGAGTAGACGGAATAAATTTGAAATTCGTAATTCGAGTTTAATTTTTAGTGATTTATCGAGATCTGATAAGCGCGACGGCCCCGCGGCCTCGCCGCAGGCGGCAATGTCGAAATATTTATCGGCCACGTTTATCGGACGCATTTTTCTCATCGCGCGAGGTATGCGCTCGCCGCTCATCGGGATTTGTGCGCACCTACGCGACTACGCTACGGTGTGATTGTACAACAATGCCCAGCAAGTCGATGCAACTACTAGAAAAACCGAGTTAAATCGAGTTGTGGAACAAAAATCCCCGGACAAATAAAGTTACCTTTGTAAATTAAATATCGACTATTGACATTTCTGCAGACTATTCCAGATTCCCATTGAAGCTCGCGTTTTTATTCTCATAAAATAGGCATCCCTTGAAAAATGCTTCGGAAATACCTATAGCTAGCATGTATCTCCCCTAAAGTAATTCAACATTGCGCTCAAATTCCGTAAATTCTTTGTCAGTTGGTTCGAGTCGGAAAATGAAAGCAAATTGGAATGCGAATGAGTACGCGATAGTTTTGGAGTATTTGCTCCACGTAATGACGTGTCTTTTGAACCTGCAGCAAAAGTAAAGAATAAAAGGATTGAGCATAAACGAGTGGAAAAGTCTTGTCGGGGTAACTTGAAAGTCGAGAGGTTATTTTGCGAATAGCGTGCAATTGAGTGATCTTAAGTCGGTTGCAGCGTTAAGAGAAGAGGCTCGTGTGCGTGGAGCGCGCTCCGAGTCTCGGAGAGAAAAGTTAATTCGCAAGGACGTCAGTGTTTCTGGCATTTCAGCGGCGTTTTCATTGTATAGGTTCGCCCTCGCAGCTCGCGAGCTGCCGTCGGGCGACGCAAACACGTAAGTCGCGCGACGTTTCTATTAGCCAGCGGAGGCGCGGGGCGCGGCGCACCGAGTTCTTGCCTCGCAGTCAATTGCTCTGTGGCCGAATTTTGCCGAATTTTCGCCGAATTTTCGCCGAATTTTCGCCGAATTTTAGCCGAATTTTAGCCGAATTTTAGCCGAATTTTCCCTCGCGGCGGCTTGACTGACACCGACGCCGCTCTTTTCCACCGGGAACTCACGGGGTGCAGGGCTCACGCTCCGGAGGAAATAACGCAGCCCCAACTTATAACTACGAGTCCCTTTACGGCTGGATTCTCTCGCATCAATTAGAAAGTTAAGATCTTTTTTCACCCCGATGGGCTTTTTATACCGGCACAAATTTCTTTCTTACTCATTTCCAAATTGAAAGAGAAATACGGCCTTGTAAGATCGACAGATTGGCTCCGAGAGCTCGAGGCCAAATGAAAAACGAAAGAAAAGAAGCCATCGAAATGTAAACTGCAATTCATTAAAAGTGTCATTACAAGTCCACTTAAAAGCGGCTTCGGCGAATAAAAGAAAAATGAGCAGTCCCTGCTGCTTGTCCTGCAGCGGGCAAGAGTTTAAATCAGAAAACGGGGGAGTCGCCAGCCGCCAGCCAGTCGGCGGGGATAAAAATGAAAAGTAAGGAGCGTGCAAAAATCAAAGACGGCTAGACGGCAGGTTGCGCGAGCGGTATACAGCGCGAAATCGCGCACCGGAGATATAGCAGAAGATCTATTGGGATCGTGTGGGGAGGCGGCTCGGATGGCCGTGTTGGCCAGGATTACGGAAAAGGGAGGGTCGGGGAGAGGGCCGTTGGGGACGGGTTAGGTTCTCCTTACGCGACGCCGCGCTGATGCTGAGTTACGCCCGTCCCTAGATCCCTGGGACCCATTACACGAGTGCTCCATCCTCCTCTTTCTAACCCTGGCCGCCCGAGCACGACTGACCCGTAAATACAGCCGCTTTTTCCCGTTTTCGCCTTCATCTTTCTTTCTGATGAGCCTCGCAATAAGCCCATCGACACCCTTTACCCTTTCAGTTGAAAATAAAGCTGCTTTGGAAAAAGATTCGCAAAAAATCGATCCATTAAGAGAGCGGCTTTTTTGCGGCAAAGTTAGTCGCATGGATAAGCGTGCAAGTGCAGAGTAGGCAAACACGCCTGCTACCGCGTTTGGATTATTGTAGAAAATGAGGGGGATCACTAATCAGAAATCGGCAAGTTGTATATCACGTTTCAGCCAAATATTATTGGACTGGCGGCAGTAGCGGCAGTGGCGACGACTCGACTGGATTTATCGAGTATCGAGAGGCGCGAGTGCGGAAATTCGACGGAAAGTTTAGTCGAGAATAGTACGAGCCCGGAGCCGCGGGCCGAGCGGGCGGCTTGTTCACAGAATCGCGAACCTCGACGCGCACTCACACTGATGCAGGACGCGCGAAATATCTCTCGTCACGTCTCCAGCACTGATATATTATTTATTTGCCGTGCGATATATTCCTCTTGTGTTTAAGTGGCGTATTAAAATAAATTGCTTTTCACGTGTACCCGTGCGCTGCATTTCAAACCTCTACGCTTTATATTCGCGCGTCGGAATGTCCAGTCCATGTGAGCCTGTCCATGTTCGCCATCGAATGATTTATCGACGAGGAATATTTATACCCTATGGCCCTTTGGCTGTCCAGCGATCGCACGACCAATTGAAAAAATGAAAGAAAGCAATTAGAGAAGGTCGTAGAATCGAGGTGAAAATTGAGGCAAGAAAAAGAAATCGATGGGTCTAAAAAGTAGGGGGCTCGCAGAGAAAATAAATGAGCGCGAGCAGCAGAGAGAGGCTAAAAAAGGGAAAAAAGTCGCATGAACGTCACGCGGCGGCGGTGCCTGCAATTTTCGGAGTGACATGCAGCTCCAAATGGGCTTTGCATAGTTCGTTCCGGAGGGTAGGGCCAGCTGGGGGCGAGCTGGGGCGAGCTGGGGCGAGCGAGCGCCACGTGTGTGTCTTCCGTATACATAACATTCGAAAGCGGGGATGGGGGCGCGCGAGGCGGGGTTGCGCGTATTTATGGTTATAGGCCGTTTATAGCTGGTTTCGAGTGCGGACGCGCGGCCGCCTCGTAAGTTGGGATGCTGCCCTGTCAAGCTGTTTTCCAAGCTTGATTAATTAGCTCTCGACCGGCACAGCTTGCCGTACGAGCTCGCTCTGCACTATGCGCCGCTCTCGAAAATGGCCCTGCGCCTGTGTTGCGATTTTAGATTTTATCAAGTGCCGGCTCGATCGCAGCTTCCTTATTTTTATTTTTTGCAGCTGCTCCTTTTCTCGCGATTGCCCGCCCATTAGCGGTCTACTGTTTCCGCCGCCAAAAGAACTCGCAAACTTCCCTTGGGGGAATCTGCAGATACGTGTATTTCGACGCGAACCGCTCTCCTCTTTAACTTTTCCCTTGTCCTCGAGCTTTTCTCTTCGAGCTCGATTACCTTCGCGATCTGCACTTGTCGCTAATTTGAACTTGTGCACAAGAATGAGACGAAGGAAACAAGTGCAACTTGGCCGACGTCTTTTCATTAGTGAAAGTCAAACGACGTTGGCTCGAAGGGTTCATAGGCTCCCGCAATTAGCTGCACGCGTACATCATAAGTGACTTAGCGATCGGCGAGCTTATTCAAAGTTGGCGCGTCTGATTGAACGAGTTGGGCGCGTGGGCGCGTCGTCTGGCGTCGTCTCCTTTGAGAACTCGGCTCCTCGCGCGCTTCAGCGTAATCCGAGCTTGCCAGTTGTTTCGAAATCGCCCTGTTTCTAGAGGCTGCTGGAGATAAGCGGGGAGCACGCAATTCCGCCGAGGCATTTAATTTATTTGAGTTGCCGCTTTATTGCGCGCCGCCCCTCGCGGCAAAAACTCCTGAGCTTTTCATGCTACGCTGCTTCTACCTAATTTCATTGGACAAATTAGCGAAGTAATGGAGGAGTCATTTGAATGACTGCTCGTTTAAATCTGGCTTTGGAGTTTGACTAGTCGTGCGCGTCGATGCTGCGCAGCTATGACTGCGAGGTGGAATTTTAGGGAAAATGTGCACTCTTAATCAGGCAGATACGTCCGGGGCCGGGGGAGGGAGGCAGAGGCTAGCAGAGGCAGAGGCAAGACAAGAGGAGCCTTTCAGCCGCTTCTAGCCGCTTCTAGTCGTTTCCAGCCGCACTAGAAACTTTAAACAAATTCAACTAATGCCGGAGAACAAAGGCGGGCGCGAAGCGTCGGCAGTCGGGGATAACGCTCGCAGGGCCCAGCTCGACACAAAAGTCCCCGATATATTCATTCGAAATACAATAAAGGCTTTATCAATGGCCGTGGGCGGGCGAGTTAGAGTTAGTGCGGCTGGTGTCGAGGAAGGCCAAGGGGAGGATCAGAGGAACTTGCCGCGGAGCTGCACTCCTCCGCTGCTCCGCTGCATTGTCGGGAGTAAACTCATTAGGGAGCGAGCGAGCGGAGCTTTAAGCAGACACGCTGTATCTTTCGGCGACAGAGGGGCTCGGAGAGGAGCTCGGAGAGGAGCCTACCGCTACAAGCTCCTCTGGCTTTGCGCGCGGGAAAACAGGAAAGACGGTCAGATGGAGAGGGATGAGTCGCGAGCGTTTAATCGCTCAGCCCCGACGGCCGCTCTCCCGGAGATCCCGGAGATACTTTATCAGCAGGATTCCTCCCACTCCGAGGATCTTCTTGGCAAAAATCGAACCTTGTTAAATGTTCAAATGTTCGGGTGTCGCTTCTTTCCGCCTCTCTATTGAGGCTAAATCTCGCTTCTGTGTCAATGATATTTCGATACTGCGGAGGCCTGGCGGCTCGGCTGTTGCAGCATTAAATCAGGAGATTACGCCCGACACAACGGATGTTGTAGTGGCGCAGTCCTGCGGGGAAGAGGCGGGAAGAGAGGGAGCTCGGTGCTCGAGAGGAGAGGCTTACACCGGCGAATCTCTGTCGCATTTCGCAAGAGCTTCTTTCCTCCAGCTTTATCTCCAAGACTTTCCCTCTTCTCGCTAGCCCACTGCCAAGCCGGCGCAGCTACAGCGCAATTTTATTTAATAAATTATTTAAACGACACTTGTTTATTCTCTCCCTTTATACAAAAATCTAAAAGCTGCATTACAGCCAATCCAGACATTTCATCAATATTTTACATCACTTCTTTCGAGCTAACTTTTAAGCTTCCTGCCGGAAAATTTACATTTTCCTGGGATATTTATCGCTTTTGTTAATTCGTAATCCGCCTGGAATGTACTATAGGGAGCATTACAATGGAAATCGTGATAACAAGAGAGCAATAATCATTTAATTGGACCCTGGAAACGATCGACAAATCCCCTTATAATAAATGTCATATATAAATTGCAAAGTTTTTCTTCAGTCTGCCGTTTGAAAAAATAATGTCGTTGAACGAATGGTTAGATATTGCCAGGATGTAGCTTAGGTCGGACGGCACTGTGAGATTGAACAAGCCGAATAATAGACCGTATTATAGGGGAGAGTTGCCCAGTACCGCCACCCATAGCCTTTTGAGCTCTAACTTTTCATTGAATTGATAAAAAAGAAAATACAAAAACAAAAATGGAATTTTTCCTTTGAAATTTGGAAATACTCCCTTTTAAGTGCAAAATTTGATTTTTATGATTACTGACATTTTAGGAGCTTTTTTTAACAAATAAATAAGTTATCATTTTTGCAGGTTCAACAAACCATTGTCCAGTACCGCCCACAGTTGTTTTCGTTGTTTACATTATAAAAAACGCTTTTCACACACGTAGCAGCTCGGAAAAACATTGAATACTCAATGATTACAATTTGGTAAAAATTTTATTAAAAGAATTTGGAAACAAAATGTTTAACTGTACAATTTTGTCCCAGTACCTAAAACAAAATTTAAAATAAATGAATAGGAACCCGTTTTTTGTTAATATTTAAATCAAATATTCGGGCGGTACTGGGAAACACTTTAGTGGGCGGTTTTGGGCAACTAAAAAATTTTCTACTTTACTGTTTTGAAGCTTAAGACTTGTACTAAACGACTAAACGACTATGTTTTTCTCATTTTTTGAACATGGCTTCAAAAATGTGATCAAACGCTCAAAGGTATCTCGGTACACAACGAAAATGTCAACGGCGGGATTTTTAGCTTATACTGAAAAGTCAAAAGTTAGTTTTCTGTGCCGGTCTCGGAATATGAAGGAATATTCGAGTAGATTGATAAAAATGTATGGTGGGCGGCGCTGGGCAACTCTCCCCTAAAAATCGTTTTGAAACAAATACTTTAAACGAGAAACGATAAATAATTAAAAAGCAGTACTTAAATTATTCAACATTAATTTCTATTTGCATTAAAAGTAAATCCTCATCGCAGTTCTTTCATTCTCTCATCTACGCGTATTTTCTGTTGCGTAATAATTTCGCGTACACTGATCGCAAAAAGATTATAATTAATATTTAACAAATAGGTGAAACGATTTAAAATAAAAAAAATAAAAGTAAAATCTCGCGTGGCGCGGCGAGTTACGAGATAAAAATGTAGGTGCAAATTAAGAAGAGAAAAAAAGAGCAAAGAAACTATTGTTGGTGGTCGTCGACACGAACAGTGGCGAAAGTAATAATAGGGGAGGAGGGGAATCGGGGAAAGAAAACGAAGGGGCTGCTTTGTCTTGGGGGAAAATCCTTGACTCGTCGGGCGGGTCATTAGGCGTGCGGGCCCCTCCTTTTTTTCGAACTCAATGAAATTTCCGGCAATGCGTCGCGCTCGCTCCCGACTGAAAATTGCAAAGCCGAGGGACGTGTGCGTACGGCTCGCTTCGAGCGAACTCTGGGCTTTTATCCACGTGGCGCGCTCCGTAGCTCTCTTTTCCGCGGGGCCGGGGGAAGGGGAGCGGGATGGATAGTGCAGCCAGGAGAGAGCATTACTGCGTATTCACATCGGCTGCATTTCCATCTGCTTAGCAGCGAAATCCGCTTTATGTTACGACTATGCGGGGGTGGGGGGTAGAGTGCCGCCGCCGCTGATTGCGAGACGTACGTGGGATTTTCGCGACGCTCGAGCAAAGCCTCCCACCCCTGGCTCGCATTTTACCTCGTATTTTACTTTATTTCACTTCATTTTCCCGCTTTTCTTCCCCAGTCTCTAGCCCCCAGACTCACACTCTTTATTCTTTTTTATACCTCTCTTTCTCCGTTCGCTGTTCGACTGTTCTCTTCGTTTTCAATGACTCGCGCGTTAGACTAGTGCGTACTTGATTGAGATGCGTTAAGAGCGGAGCCTGCGGAGCGCTCGTGGATTAAGCGGGCTCGCAAGCGGGCAACGCCGGGACTGTCGAGAGCCGACTCGACACTGCCGGACTTTTATTATATTTTTCCCTCTTGCGCGCACCGTGCCCTGTCGCCCTGGCTTTTTCAACGCCCCATCTCCGCCCGTCTCTGCGCGCGAGCTCTAGTATGCTTTAAGCGCTTGTTAAGTTTATTCGATTCTAACTTTATGCTCCTTTATTCTTCCTTTGGCCCTGAATTCTGAAATAATACTTGTTTTCCCAGCGCTAATCTTCCTACTCAGCGAACGTTTTATTTTCATTTACTGAAAGACAGAGTCAAACAGTTAATGCGGATTCAAAAGTAAAAGATATCTAAGCGTTGGTATAACATGGAAAATTCCGCTAAATTGGCCGTTGAACTTGGCCATTAGCCAATTACCGGATGAAACGCTGTCGGTAGAGGTATAGACCAAAGCAATCGGTCAGCTAGGCGATTAAAATGTCGGTCTACGATTTCTCAAATTATTGGCCAGATTCAGCGTCTCTTGAACAAATTTCGACAAATTTGCACGGCTCGTTTCATTCGCTTTGATCGCTGATGCCTGCAACTCCATGGCTCGCGTGCTTTAAAACTGCCCGCGCGCCCGCTTGCATATACGATAAAGTATTTTCATTAAAGTCTCATTATCGAGAGCTGGGAGATGGAGCATCGACGGCGCGGGTTCGGCGATCTGTAAGATTCGCTACGTGTAACAGCGATACTGCAATTACATGAAAATAATACGACAAAGTAATGCATCATCGCTTCCCGCAGTTTCGTTCAACGGCATTTTTACTTTTTCACTTTTCCATGAGGCGTATAATGCTCGGCATTTTTGCTCGATAAATCGTGAATAACATGCAAGAGTCACCCACTTCTATACAACGGATAAAAACTATATTTCAGGAAGAAAGATCTTTCCTTTTTTCCTGCTGCTCTATCCAATGTAAATTGACACATAAAGCTTAAGACTTTTATATAGGTGTGTATTGAGACACAAAAATGACTAACGACTCGAGATTTCAGTTATTCAACTTCGTGTGTAAAGCGATAGAAATAGGATTAAGAAAATATTAAATTTCAAAATGATTAAATGAGTGTAGCAGTTGTAAATTTGTCCGAAATCGATTTTTCCGACATTTGAAAAGGTAAAATTAATACAGTATTTGTTTGCAAGTGCTAAGGATGAGCGTTGATGAAAGCGTTGATTAATTGAGAGAGAGAGAGAGAGAGCGGCCTATTTTGGGGCGTTCTCTCAGAAGCGCGGCTTGAATCGAGCGGCAGGTTTTTTTACTCCTTAACGATAAGCTCCCTCTCTGCGAGGGCCGCGCAGAGAATGAGGAAGCGCGGGGCGTCCGGAGCGCCCGGGGCGCGGATTATGCGCAGCCGTCCCTCCGGCTGGGGCTGTTTTCCCGTCGCCGGGGCAGAAAGTTGAATTGTTGCCGGCGCAACAGAGCGAAAGGGGGAGGCGGCTTGCGTTATTAAAACGCTCGCGCAGTCCGCGTTGGGCGCTCGCGCCAGAGAGTGGCAGAGGTGAGAGCCGGGGAGGACGGGAGGACGGGAGCCGAGGGAAATGGAGAGCCGGCGAGTAGGAAGGTGGAAAAAAGAGGCGCGCGACCGGCGGGAGCTGGCGTGCCGGAGACAATGCGCGGCCGATTGTTGAACGGCGCGAGTTCTCAGGGGCGCAGCTGGCTCCTTTTTAGCCGGCTTCCGCGGCCGCGCCTACGATTTGAATAATCGTGAATGCACTCCGCGAGCGCCACCGCAGGAAGCTCATTAGGCACGGCCCAAGGTATGCACTGCCTTCCTTTTGCTTATTTTTTAGACCTCTTTGCCTCTTTTGCTCGGCGCTCTGCCGCGCTCTATGTATGCCATCAGCCGTGGCCCTTTCTTTCGCCTCCCCATTCTTCCAAGAGTTCGCGCGCATATTTCCAGCGGCGACATTTCGCCGGAGCCTCGCCGGGAGAACGCGGCCAAATCTAGAATCTCCGGCAGTCGCTTATTCGGGGAATGCGTGCGCGACAAGTATGCAAGTATGCGTATTGCGGAATTCCACGGCGCGGCCCGCTCCCGGCGGCCACCCTTTTCTCGCCCGGCTCCTCGAATTAAGCCAAGGGGTAAAAACTTGTTGAGTCGCCGTAGAGCGATTAATAAGTATTCCGGCCGCGCGGCCAGTGGCTGAGCCCCGGCTCCGGTCAGACCCTCCGTGCGCGCGTGTGCGGGCCAAAAATTCAATCGTTCGGGCAAGCTGTGGCCGGCCGCTCGTCGCTCTTCGCTTTCCGCGTATAAAACCGGCCGGGAGAAAAGATCGCGCTAAGCGCTGCTGAGTCGCCGCTTTTTTGCTTTTCCGCTTTTCCGCTTTTTCGCTTTTCCGCTGCTCCGGCCGTTCGCGATTTTTTATATTTTCGCTCGCACCCCGCCGGCGAAATTCCACCCGTGCAGAGCCGTCTCATTTTCGCAGAGACGAGGAATAAATTTCGTCGCGGACACCGACTTGCTCGGCTCTTAAGATAAATTTCAACTGGCTCAACTGACAGCCAGCGCACATTCGGTAATTCGGTATTCACCTTCTCGCGCCGCGACTTTGAAGGTTAAAAAGGCGTGATTAGCCGCCCTCTCGTCTCGAATCTTTCTTCCGAAATGACGCGAGTGTTTTTTCTCTGGAATGCTCCCTTGGCAGGACTGCTTTATATGGAAAGCAAAGAATAAGAGCAGGCTGTATAATGGAGAGGTTAAATTTGTAGAAAAGCGGCGGGATTTAAAGAGGCGAGCCGAGCGTTAAATTAATCGCGTGTCCGCAGTTTAGAGAACAATAAAGCAGCCCGATGAGGGCCGTGCGTGGCTCGTTGTCCAGTCTCGCGACTCATGGCTCTGCTCAGACGGTAAAAGGTGGGAGCCGGGGTCCGCTGCATAAAATTATGCCGACAGCGGTTAACTCATGGGCGGCCAGGGCGAATCTTAACGGCCGCCGGGCCGCCGGGCCGCGTCCTCGCGGCATAAAATTACGCGACTTTACGAGGCGCGCGGCAGCCTTTCCCTCCATTGTTGCGTTATCGCGCCTTCCCGCCTCCTGCCATTATACGCATCGGCTATTCTCTGGCGCGCGATCGACTTTTTATTCCAGCTTGCAGCTGGAATTTATGAATTTATGCGCTCGCCGAGACTTGGCCCAGCCGACGATCATTTAAATTCATTTCAATTTCAATCGCCAGTAGCAACAGCAATGCACATTAAATCGATAAATCGCTATTGAAGTAGGTGCTTACGCGACCGCGGCGTCCGCGAGGAATAAAAACCGGGCTATTTACGTTCGGTCAGCGTTTCGCCTTTTGGTCGTTTGGCCGTTTCCTCCGAGCCCCGCCGCGCCTCCCGTGCCTCCCGTGCCTCCCGTGGGAAACGCGTTAATCCATTGTGCCAAGTTTCGGGCGTACCGCTCGCGATTTTCGCGAGTTCGACTTATACCGTCTGGCCGTGTAACGCGGGGGATAAAGTTTGAGAATGGTGCGCAGCCGACGGCGGAGGCATTCGGCTTTTGCCGCCCCTCGAAGAAGCTGCTCCAGCGAATTCTCACATCGAACAAAGTTTCCCGCGTACAGCCTTCTTCGCAGGATATACGACGCGGCTAGCGGGAGCCGAGGCACCGCGCCTCAGACCGAGACATCCCAAAGCCCAGACTCTCCGGCTCCCGTCGGGATAATATTTATTCGCCTTTCGCTTTTATTATATCAGTCCAATAAATATCAGTTCTTTCATTAAGCTGCTATTCTGCATTTGGCTATGATCAAACTTAACGACATCACAACTTTCTACTGAATACAACCGAGAGGTAAATGCTATACCGGACCAATTGGCGACCAAGTCAAAGCGCAACATCTAGCGGCACGTTGCTACGAATGGCTACATAGAAATTCGAGTGATATCCGATAATTGAAGGTAAACAGCGAGGCTATATCAGTAAACTCCACTATCAAAGGGAGCACTCAGCAGTGCGTCGTTAAAAAAGAAGTTGACAACAAAGCCTAACCGAGTGTTATAAACTGATTTTCGACAAGGCTGATTTTAAGCAAGTCTCTTGAGGGGCTACGTTAAAGCTTGTGCGCACCAAGAGGTAACTCTTTCCAACCTTTTTATTTAAATCACCTTCGCTTACCCTGCAGAGAGTGAAGAAGCTCGCTAGCGGCGCTCCTTTTTCATCACATCTGCTCACATATCTGAAAAAGAAAGTAAAACGTACCTGTTATTACAGATGTTGTAGGCAGCTCTCTAATTGGAATAAAGTCGTAAAATAAGGAAGGGCAGTGGCATGAAATATGCGTATACGTGAGGAGAGCTCTCGGAGGTGGCGCCAGATAATAGGAGCCTGCCAGGAGGTAATAGGTATATAAGAAGAACAGAAAAAAGACTAGGAGCAAAAAAACAAGGCTGCCAAATAAAAGGCTAGGCCGGATTGGTGACAAAAGGATTTTCAAGATTATCGCTCGGCGATACTAATGAGTTCTTCTCCGAATAAACGGCACTTGCCGACAATGGGAAATTTCTCAATGAGCGCGTATTCTTCGCAGCAGCAGGGTAGGAGGGCATAGCTCAAGGCGCCGGCTCGGGATATTCGTTGCTAACGAGGCGTCGACTGAGGGAAAGACCGGGCCTCGCGGTGCTGGATATCGCAAGCGTCAAAAGTGATTCCAATTTAGAAAAGTAATTGCGTCAAAACTATTCAGGAGCCTTTCTGCTCTCCAATCAGCTTTCTACCATTCCGCTTTGCTTCTGTTTGTCGCTTGACCAACTGCAGCTGCACGCTACAATATCGCCTATTCAAAACTATTTCGGCACTCAACGAAAGTACCAACAGTGCAATCTTTAGCTGCTCAAATGTTAAGGACCTCAAAGGAACATTCCAAAGAATGTTCGAGGAGCTGCTGTACCGGGCAACTTTCTCCTGTGTTTTAAATAGAGAGAGCAAAAAGCATAGGGGAAAAATAATGAAAAATGAGAAGATTTCGTTTCTTTTTATCAAGAGTCCAGTTCGGGCCGTTTTGCAAACTCGGGCAAAAGTAAATAATAAAAACAGAAGCTTCGATAATTCAGCGCGAGCTCGCTCTCCGTGCAAAACAGTTTCCGAAACTTTTCACTTCTCCCCCTGTAATTCGAGAAGTTAGGCCTTGAACATTCTATATTTCTACGTAGAGTCACTTAGATGTGAAATTCATAGGCATGCGCGGGCCCGGCGCGGCGGCGGGGTTCGGCCAAAATTTCCGAGCCCTCGGATTCCAGCGCGAAAATACCGGCGACTCAGCCATCTGCGCGGCATCCGATTTATGCACATTTCATTACTTACCGCGGGCCGCGGAGGCGGGCACGTCAGGTGTGCAAGAGCTAGATCCTCCGGGCTCGATGCGTCGTTAAAGTGCGTTATCGGCTTCGCCGGGCCAAACTCGCTTCGTGGCGTGCATTAAACAACATCTTCTCTCTTACCGTCAGCAGCTTTTAACTTGTTTTTATCTTACGAAAAGACCGCTAATTTACGATTTTCTTCTCGGGAAAATCGGGAAAAATATCTCTTGGATTTGATGCTGATCCGCTGATGCTCGCTAGGATTGCGAGCGATAAAAAATAACGCTGCGAACCCACCTGAACGTACATTCAAAGACAACTTGAATTAATTTCTTTTTTTATTACTGCTGTCGTGTAGTATTTCTGCTTCAATTGAGACGACAAGTTCACTCATCAACTTTCTTCCTTTTACACGTGCAGTCTTTCTCTGCGCGTTACTTGATTATTTCCAACGGTTAATTATCAGTAGCATAAAATAATATGCAACATATATATTTCCCCTAAAAGCAACTCTTTTAAATATTTGAACGACAAAGGCGCAATCAAGCTACTGTACGATTAGGAAGATGGAGAAATAGGCGTTTCACCGAGCCGATAAGGCCATTAAACGCTGACCAGTGACGCGTGTTCATTCTCTTTGCCCTGGCTACTTTGCGATTCTGTTTTTAGTCAGGTTCGCAAACCCCCCTTCGCTTTTCTCATTCTCCTATCGTGTGACCCTGCCCATCGATTAAAGCCGTACAATTTTAATCTATTTTTAACCACACGCTTTCACTTCGTTTTCACTTCATTTTCATTTCTTTTTCCCTTCGTTTTCACTTCGTTTTCAATTCGTTTTCACTTCGTTTTCAATTCGTTTTCATTTGATTCTTTTCCCTTTCACAATGCTTCATCACATTATGCGATATTTTACTCCTTTACCTCTATACATTTTTCTATTTAACCTCAAGGGTCGAAACTAATTATTTGGAAGTTGAGAAACAATTTCAGTGCCTGTGACTTATTAACACAAAGAGGAATCAAATGATTCATACGAATTTAAAACTTTCCGTCATACGAATAATTTTAATCAAACTTGCAGCTATGCCAACTAGTTTTCCTTTTTCCATCTTCTTTTTCAATACTACATTTAAATTTGAAAATTCAATATTTCAGCCCCGATACGTCACTCACCTTAATTACTTTCAAACTATTTAATACCATCATTTGAAATTGCACCAAGTTATCGGAATTTTATTAAAAATATTATTAATAATTTTTATTTCTTTATTATTATCATTAATAACTTTATTAAAATAAAAAACTGGAAAAAATACATTCAAGTTTGCAATGGAGCAAAAGCCGAATTCGTCTTAATTTGTGGGTTGATTCAAGAGTCAATATAATATTATTGACAATTTTTTATAATATATATAATAATTAGGGGAAAGCGCGGCATAGCGGGCCATGGGCCAACGTGATCCTTCGGGACATAGTGGGCCATCCCATTAAATATGTTGCATTTGGTGTGAAAAACATTTATTAACAAGTTTCATTAAAATTAAAGCATTTTGAAAGATTGTCATTATTACATGGCAGTATTACTGTATATAATTTTTGTATGTAGTAATATTGCAATGTAATAATGATAATCTTTCAAAATGCTTTAATTTGAATGAAACTTCTTACAGGTGAAAAATTCTTACAGGTTTGGCTGATTTTGGCTTCTTGTTTTTATTTAGTATCTCAATGAATGTAGAACGTCTGTACAATTGGAAAAATAGAAATGAAAAGAAATAAAATAATTTAATTATTACATATAGAAGTTTGTGGCTGATTAGCGCGGCTTTGACTTGTACAGTATGCGCAGAAAAGTTGCTTATATTATATACCTAGTGCTCATTAACCCTGAATGTTATAGGTATGAATAATTTGAAATAAATAGAATTGAGAAAAGGTAAGATTTAAAGATTGGAGCGTGAGCCGAGCCTGAGCAATTAAGTTGGCCGCAAAGGTAAACAAGTTTGGTCCCGGTAAACAGGAGCCATCCATTGTGATGGTTCGAGCTCGCGCGGGGAGCAGAAAAGACGTAGAGATGGCCGATAAGACCTCAGGGAGCGAGGCTTAGCGACAGTGCGCATAGCCCCGAGAGCCTCGACGCTGGCAGAAGGCGAAGTAATGGCATCGCGCGATCCTTTCTCCAGCTTCTCAGTTCGTCTCAAAGTTTATATATTATCATTATTTATCTGAGTAAAAAAGAAAAGGTCAGTCAGGAATGAGAGAGAGAGGAATAGAGAGAGAGAGAGAGAGAGAGAGAGAGAGAGAGAGAGAGAGAGAGAGAGAGAGAGAGAGAGAGAGAGTTGGCTG
>JAXIUT010000037.1:15424384-15455727 GCA_035586675.1 Eurytoma californica | reverse complement strand
AGAATTGACTGAATAATCCCGTGGCAAGTGAGAAAAACTGTTAAAAGCACTGTATTTGTAGTACTCAACATCTATGTTAATCTAAGGTGAGTTCAGATTTCTAAATAATTGAAATGTATATCTTATAATGTCTTTTTATGTATAAGAAAAGTATGAAAATAACGGATTTAAAATTTAAATCAAAAGAGAGAAAATTTTATGCTCTTTCACATGCGAGTGCGGACAATTTATCTTCTATTTATGAGCTAATCTATTTATGTGTGATAAACAGCTGTTTTTACACTGGACTATCAAGAATTTAGGAATTTCGCTATAATTGAGCAGCACGCACTTGCTTCTTATATACAAAAGTATTGAATCGAATGAACAAATATAACGACTGCATAAAACTCGGAAGAGTTAGTGCAATTGATAATTAATTCGAGAGTAGCCCAAGTGTAAGAGGACAAGGACGAACTGTAATTTAGCAACGCAGGCAGAGCCATATGAATATGATAAAAGCGCTGGATACTAGTAACGGGAATGAAAATGGAAAGAGATATCGCGATATGAAGAGCGCAATCGCTTTTGAAGCGTCGACTCTGTACTGCGTCCTGCTGCGCAAGTAAGAGCGAGAATCTCGTTCACAATGGCCCTATAGCAGGCGCACGTAGACGAAACCTGTTTGTAGTTCCGCTGTCAAAGGACGACGTGAATCGCAGAGTAAAAGCCATGGAAAGGGTATGCAAACAGCCTGCGAGCAACGTACTTTATATCGGTGGCTGCCGCACTTCTCTCCCTCTCTCGGCTCTCTCTTTCTCTCGGCGCCGAGTGTCGAGCTTCTATTTATCCGCACCTTTCGCTCCCTCGGCCTTGGGCTGCTACGTATTCGGCCGAAATCGAGTATCCAGAGGTTAGTTCGAGTTGATTGACGAAACATTTCAATATAGTGCAGCTTGCGATTCGCTTGCATGTTTAGTCTGCAAATCTGTGTAATTTTGCTTATACCTTTGAGCAGGCGGACGACGGTACACAGTCACATGACCAAGCGCACCATGCGAATCTGCAAACAGATTAACGGGGCGTCAGAGGCCAAACGATGACTAATACGATGATGCGCTCCCGATCTGCGCTTGCTGTTAAATAGTGCGAGATTATATTTTTCATCATTTCTTTTTGAAAATGCACTTTCAAAACACATTAAAAAAGCTTAACACAATTATTATAGCTTATGATTAGGATTTTCTTGAAAAAGAGTAAGTATATACGCCAAAAGTGCTGTGCTCATTTATACGAATGAAGCATTTCGCGCACAGGCATTCGTCTCCGGGGAAATATTTTTACGATACTTTAGAATTCGACCCAGGAAAGATGCTGCTCCCACCCACAGAATTGACTAAGCAGCAGAAGCTCCATTGCAAAATTTTCTTGCGCTTTTCAAAACTGGGTTACATGCGGAAACGTGCAAATAGAAGATATAAAATTCATGACAGACAATTCGTCCTGGGAATTATTTAACAATTGCCGCACCGTATGCGTTACGGTTAACTCCCATTGAAAGCTATTTCTTCATTGTGAATTAATCAAAATTTTGTGCTGATAGTTCATTTATTACCTTAATTGCTTAGACTTATAATAATATTAAAACTACAATTTTTTAATTAATTAAATATATATTATAGCAAAAGCAATAATGTCAGCCTTAGGCATTCGTTGTAGTAATAACTTGTAAAAAGGGAGAAATAAAGAGTAGGTAAATATAGACAGATAGTAAATATAAATTTAACACATTGATTTTAGACACATGCTTTTTAACAGGAAAGATAGTCAGAAAAAGCAAGTCCTGTGAAAAGGGTGGAAAAGTCATCTCTTTTTTCAGAGTCCGCCTTCCAAGGTTTCGTGGGCCGAAAACTCAGCTAACCGATGCGCTCTTACGGAAGTTTCAATGGCATCCCGCCCAGGAAGTAATCTTCCGGCCATCCCCGGCGATTCCGCCCAATAAAGTTCGCACCCCAGTTTTGAATTTAGCCCGTGATAGCAGTCGCGTACTTTGGCTCCCGAGTCCCGCGACTCCCGAGAAGGGACGAGTCTAAACCTCTCCCGCCCCGTGTGCAAAGGCTTGCGGACTTCGTAAATTAGTACCGAGAATGCTATCAACGGTGAAGAAAATGCGTAGGGACCAATATTTCGGGTGGGCTACAGAAAAGAAACCGCTTAACCTCATTTTTTCAAATTACAACGTTGGATGAGACATATGTACCTGTCAAAAAAGTACCCTTCTAATCTAACACCACATTTCAGGCTCTCCGCAAAGACATCGAAAAAAAAAGTATTTGGCTGATTTGAATAATCAGTAGTATAAACTTTGATAGTCCTCAGGCGTGTAGGTGCATGCGTAATTGCGCGGATGAGTGCGGTATTGCGTACATGCGCTCGCTCGGAAAATTAAATTCTCAACATTTTTTTACGGAAAACTACATTTTCGCAGTTTGCACAACAGTTATACTATATGCCTGACACTGTCAAAGTTTATACTACTTATTATTTAAACTGCCCAAATAAGTGTTTTTGAAAATTTGTTTTTTTTGGGAAAAGTCCCTTTCTAGCACTTTTGCGAAGTAAGTCTCGTCCAAACGCATTGCAAGCAAAAAAATGTATCCATTATAACTACCCACTTCCCAAAGAATAAGTAAAAATATCTTCGCTTCTAACGAAAAAAGGTCATTTGAATTTACTGAGAAGCACGTTTAGTGGATTCACGAGTGACCGATCAGTAGCCCAGTGGTCTTTCCGATGAGTAGTAATGAATATTAAGCTGAAATAATTAGATTAAATGGAGTTTTGACGGAGCCTTTGTAAGCTCGACTCGGCGGATTAAAGCGACCTCGTTACAAGACGCACTTCTATAGCGTAAAACCCCGTCAGAAAGCCTGGGCAGACACCTCAAGTGCACCTAGAGCGATCCTCGTCGAAATTAGCTTGTGTGAGCAGGAGTATGCGGCCCGTCGCCTCCGCCGCCCCTGCACATAATTAAGATTAATGGAGGCCGTTCTTTAAGCGCAGGCAAAGATGAAAAATAAGTCGCGCGGAAAAATTGCAGGCCGATGTACTAACTGTACTGTATATGTAAGAATAAAAGAGGAATAAAAGGATCATGTCGATTCGACAAATAAACTAGCTTCATTTGCGAAATGTATGCAGCTTTTATCCGCTGGCAATATGAATTGTGAAAAATTGTAATTTCAGCACATGTACAAGTTGCATGAACAATCCGGCGATTCGTGGGTATAAATCAGCGCTTACCTCGGAAAGCATAAGCTTTTCAATCAATAGACTGTAACGTTGACGGCAGACGGTCTTATCGTCGACGTTTGGCGTACGTGTACTATCTGCACACATTATCGGCCCACTGACATATTTACGCCAGACTGAACGAATATGCACCCGAACTACGGCCTGCAGTCACAATGTAAGTATCGTATTACGTAGGGCGCAGCTTCTGCTTCTACAGCTAATATATATGCATTGAAAGAACTCGATTTTAAAAAAGCAAAAAGGAATGACGCAACACGCCCAGATAAAGAAGAGCTTCTCAATAGGCGACTCGGAGAAATGGATTCCTTCTCAGGTGGTTGGCCAACGTGACAAAGTTACTGTGTTACCGCGCTACGATTTATTATCGGCCGGCGTCGCTTCCCCAACTTTTATTCGCGCGACTGCCAGATACGTTACGTGTGATATGCTCGAGAGTACGCTCTTCCGTACTCTCCGGCGTCCCGAGCCACCGCAAACTAGGCGATCCTATAGATTGTTTTCGCTTCGTACCTTTTGCTTTTTTCTTCTTTTTCAAACCCAAGCATCATGCCTTTTCCATACGTGCCGTTATTCAATGCGCTCGAGTTATAACTATGAATCCTGCCGCGCAACTGACTTTTATAACTCTGAGCATTTATATTTCATTCGGTTCATTCTGAGCAAAGGAGTTAAATCAAGTCAAATTTTATATTGCACATTAGAAATTGTAATAAACAGATTATCTATACAGCAAGCTCATTCGAAACTCACCTTTTTTATTAATTATATAAACTATCCTATCCGTCGCAAGTGATAGTAACATTTCCCTGGTTTTACACGTCAGCCAGAGTTGACAACTCCTTACTTAGAAAGATAAGTTGAAAGATTTGCCTTTCTCGCCTCGTTCATATCTGTTACTGAAGTTGCAGCCGAGTTAAAAATTATGTTCCTTGGCTGTGGTTTGAACTAGTTGCTATACGAAGCGAAGTCTGTAAATTGGATCTATCAGCGCGTTTGGATGGTGCTACATCATGCCTGTAGGTGGACTGCTTCTCCGCGGTAGAGAAGGGGCACTGCCATCTTTCAACGTCAGTGTGCGGACTCCGCTAAGCGTACTCGCGCGCGCGTACCCCCACACACACACACACACACACACTCCTGCGTGAGATTTCGGTTCGATAGCCAATTCTCGAGTTCTTATGCTGCTACGCTCGATCGACTATGGTCGACTGATTAGCCACGGCTTCGATTTCTTTGTGATTAATCGTTTGTCGCGTGCCACGCGTTCCCAAGCTCGCCCGTACGATATCGGCTGCTCGGCCTACATATATACTTTAGAGGGGGAGTTGCTTTTCCTTTCTCTCTCACACTCCCTTCCGCTCCAGTGTTTTAATGTCGTTTCGTCCCGACTTTTCTTTAAAACGAACTAAAGTAAAGAGCTAAGATTCTCTACTGCCATGACGCGGCAAAATATCCTTCCCTCGTTGCTCACGTGTAAAAATATGCGAATTATACAGTTTTTTCTTCGTGTATGGGATTTGTGATGTAAGCGATAGCAGTTCCTCAAGTATACAACTAAACTTTTATCAAAATCCTGCTATTTTTAGCCTGTAGCCGGTCTAAATATCAAATTGTGCTGAGTCGCCTAAAAAAACTTAAATCCTCAGTCTGACTCCTTAGTCCACGATCATAATAAGGTGACTTTTCGAGGAAACTTATAGCTCTTCAATTGTCTACTGTGCGCCACTGCCTGCGCAATCAAATATATAATCACTCGAGGAGAAAAATCGCTCTCCGAAGATACTCTATTTTTTATTCTTTCAATTACAAACGGATCAATGACGAAGCAGAAATCAGAGGGAAAAGCATCGGCGATCAAGAGCGCGCATACACCAATGGAACCTATGTTATTCGGTCAAACGACTCGGCTCTCGTGAGCAAAAGCTTTTCGAAGTCGATAACAACTCGTTCTCGCGCTAATCGTTTTGGTTAGGGGGAAAGGGCCGTTCGATCGGCGATCAGCAAAACTTGACCGCCAACTCTGGAGGTTTCTGCTGCTCGTTGTCAAATGTGCCGATTATTCTTCAATTTATTGTTGCACAATTAATACAACAGTGAAATGAGAAAAAAATACGCTTTGGGGCTAATTTCTTTAAAACAGCCTGACTCGAGTCCTAAACAATTTGCATCGGGATGAAAATAAATTATAAGTTTCTTTTAAGAGCCTCGTCGGTGTACCGATCAATTCAGAGATGAGTATATACAGTGGCGCAACACTTCATTCGAAAGCCGCGCGCAGGAGCTGAGAGACAAGATGCGTCTTCACTCTGTCTCAGTCCTCGCCCTTCCTTCTGCCTGCTTCTGCGCTAGTTCCACTCTCTTGGTTCACGCTGAAACTCAAGTTCGCTTGGCAATAGCGTACTCTGGCCGCCTAATATTACGGAACAGCAATCAAAGGGGAATGTGTTCTGCGTGCATCTCCCTGTTTAAGGAATCGCTTAATCCCAGCCGTCAAGTCGTCTCCGAGGTCCAGCCGAGGGTCTGTTAATACAGAGACCCGCAAGTAGCCTTACAAATTAACTATTTTTTTATACCAACACTCTATGCGCTGGGCTTATTTAAAATTATCAACGATAGGCAATCCAAATCATTCAGAAAATTCAAAAATTATAATAATTATGGGACAACGATATAACTATAACTCTTTTTTTACTTTTAGAGGCTTCATTTTTCTTCATTCTCTTTTTTAGTAAGGATCTCTTTGTTAGTAAGCATTTCTAGAAGTGATATTTTGCAATCATTGTAACACTTAAACTCGATGACTCAACTACAGATACATGTGTTAAAAATGTAATTTTCAACATTTTTTTCTCATAGAAATCTTGTTATAAAATAATATTATTTACATTGTATTGAAAAGCACCGATTTTCAAAGGTAATTTTAATGGTGTTAAGGGTCTGATTTTTACATATAAATTAACGTTGGTAACTGGAGGGGAGTTCTAGGGGGGGAGAGAGCTGAGGGAAAGAGAATTTGGTACATCTGCCACGAAATTGTGGAAGAGCACCGTTCAGAAACTAACCTGCGACTCGACGTTTATCGTAACTAAGCTAATCTCAGTTGAACGCAAGAAGTCCCTCCGTCTTTATCTAGCCCTTTATACTATTCTGATAATTGCTGAGATTTTTCTGCAGCCGATAATCAGTAATCCGTTGTCACATTAATTTTTCCTTAAATTTTCTCATAGTTTGTAACACTTGTTTTTCAATAAAAATCCTAAGTGTAACTCCTAGCGCGTGAAAAACGAAAAATTTCCTCTACGATTCGATCCCCTTGAACGTGTAACCTTGACTTATCGCTAACAATTGTTTCAGTCAATCTCTCTCTTTCTCTGCGGAGACAAGTAAGTCGACTGCCGAGAAGCGAGTGAGCTGGAGAGGTAGGCGATCTTCGGAGCGAACGATCCGCGCCAAAGCTCCCAGACCCCGTCGACCTAATCCTTCTGCAGCTATGTGCACATAGCCTGCCTAGAGTCTAACCGCCAGCGCCAGCGGCTTGGCCCGGCCCGACTCGGCTAACTATTCTGCAGGACGCACGTGTCAGGCTGCGTAAAGGCTCAAAAAATGCCTAATGGAGAGGAAGAACTCCTATTGCAAGAAGGAAAGACAGCCAGAACTTTATTATCATTTTTTTCCCTAAAAAAAGGAAGAAAATGAGCCATTGCAAACTTTCAAAGATCCAGTCGTTTTCCAGATATACACGATCAAATAATTTTTCAAAAAACAAAAAATCTTAAATATCTCGAAAAGTATTGACTAGGAGAGTACAAGGGTTCCTGATCACGGATTTTTTTAAAACTTTCAAAATATATTTCTAACGTGTATTACTAAGCTTGCTTGGGAAGGGAATAAAACTATCTGGACTCTTTTTTACCCATTAGAACCGAGAATGCACGCAAGTATAATTCCGCCGATTCCATTTCTCCTTCCAGACTGATTTACGTATATCCGGAGAAATGATTTGAGATTGAAAGTTCCCCGCATTTTCACTAGCTGTTCAATGGAACTAGTGGCGTAGAGAAAAGATGGAAGGAGGAATGACATAATATAAAGATATTAAAAAAAAACAGCCTTTGGATTTAAAACCAATTTTATTTTAGATATAAGATATACAGACACAGATGCAACTCTGGAATGATTTTAATGATTAGTGACTCAGGTTACAGGAGTATGGTAGATGAACAGGTAAAGGGATAAAGACACTAGGCGATAAAGAATCGGCATCGTACACGGCGGTTACCCTTCTCTACTGTTCAATTCCCGCAAAAGTTTTATAAAATTAAAATTGAGAAGCCTAAATTTGAGATCAAAGCATTTATTATTGAACGAAACGAAAAACTGGAATCACAACGGCTCTTTAATCCGGAAAGTGCAGTTATATAATATATAAGTTATAGAAAAAAAAGCTAGAAGTCTAATTCTGAAAATCAAAGGGCATTTAGCGCAGAACTGCGGTATTGGCGGACTACCGATAATCAGAGCGGACAAGTTAATATACCGAATCGATATTGCTTAGCACCAAGGCCATCAAGGGTGGCCAGGCACTTAATCGCACTCACCGCGCAACAGTCTCACATTCATGCTCACCTACACCAATGCACAAAGGTAGAACGAGCAAAGGGGAAGAACAACGCCAAAGCGTAACATCAGAGTCGAGCAGCAAGAGATTTTGGGAGGACAGGCTAGAGGGGAAGAGGCCTGTAATCCGTAAGATTACTACGAGTAGCGGCTTAAAGTCAAACGCCACACTGACACGCTGAAATCTGGTAATGCAGCTATCTCGTTACGCCGTAAAGTGATAGTTTAATCCGGCTCCGCAGGATTTGATGCGAACCTCGCCCCTTCCCTGCGCTGCGCTTATTTTCACAGCACCCGCGCTTTTATTGCTCTCCCGACTTTCTTCTGTTCTCCTGTTCGTCTGTTCCTGGATGTTTACGCGTGGATGAATGAGAGATATTTTTTTTTCAAGTACCGACTATCGACGTTTTTGGCGCTTTGTTCTACGTTAATGGCGAGTTCGGACTTCTTCGGAGCAATTTTTTTCAGTTAGTTCCTTCCTCTCGCATGCAAATGCTACGGTTCTGTTCAGTACTTCGGAACACTTAAGTTTTCTTTTATTTCAAAACCCAATGTTTTCTGGAAAAAATTTTAAAAAATTTCTTTCAATACTCTTATAGGGGAAAGCGAGGCAAAGTCGTCAACAATGTGATTCTAAATATCATTCCTCCCAGCTCGAATTCAAAGGTTTTCGGTAATGATAATGCTGTAGGCAACACACTGCTTAATTTTCTAAACCACGTTAAGGTGTAAAAAGAGATCCAGATTTCATGCTTGAGCTGGAAATAAATAAAAAAGTCGGCTTATTAGATTAAAAAACTGTTCAACGGTTGAAAAGTTATTTACGAGAATCCGTTAGCTGCATCGAATAAGTAAAATAATATTCACTTGACTGTCGATTAGGTTGCATGCTTAAGAAAACAAATAAATGCTATTTCACTTTCTTTTAAAGTAACTTCAACAATTAGGTATAGGAACGATATTGCCGCATGCAGTCAAGTAAAGTCTACTTGACTGGCTTAAATTGGATTTCCTTACACGCCTTACTCAAGTAAGAATTACCGGAAATTGATATGAATTCAATCCAAATTTTTTCGGTGTTTTGTAAAAATTATAGTTTTAAGTTCCAATATTCCTTTACAAATTTTGTAAGATTTACACGCTAAATATTAAACAAATTTGTAGATAAGTACAAATTACATACCTAAGTTGCTCTGTATACTTTTTGGGTATATCTATGGATGAATTGATAATATATTTAAGGTTATATTTTTTAAATATTTTTAAAAACCTGATTTCTTGAGAATGGTTTTGTGCACTGACTTGAAATTTACAGGACGCCAAGTTGATAACCAAAACAACTCTTGTGTAAGATTTGATCATGGTTCAGTGATTATTTTTAGAGAGTTCCAATTTATAAATTTTGCTTATTTTCTCTACTTATTTAAAGTTACACAAAAATGAATTAATACTGTTATTATATCATATTTATTTACTTTTAATGAATAGGCTTTAAAAAAATATTGTTTAAAATTAATATAATGGAGTAATAAATGGTTGAAGAGTTTACGTGTCAATGAATTGTCAATCTATTTTTTGCAATTATTTAACTATTATATTTTTCAATAAACAACCGAATAAAGTATTATTTCATGAAGGAGAGCTCTTCTGGCAAAGTCTGCAACTTCATTCAATTATGCTATCAAAGAATCTTTTCTCTCAGATGCAAAGATTGTGCAATCCCATTGGCAAACCGCGCAACGTGCTTTTCGCCGCCTCGGTATTCGACGGTGAATTTCGCTTCGCAACCGAGCAGCTTCTATTATGCATTCCGTAGCAAGAACAAAGATATTAAGAAAATGAAACGAAAGTTCGGAGCGGAGTTCAAGTCACAGTCAGATCACCAATTTTTGTTTGGTTTTCAAAATGTATGGAATAGAATAAAATCGTATGAGATGGTCTATTATTGTTTAAAAGATTTTTACGTTAAAAAAAATTCTTGTACAGATGTTAGTGTTAATATTTTACTGACATTAATAAGCTTTATTAGATCCACCACGCAAAAAAACGAAAGTCTTGTTTATTAAGAGAGGTCTTGACCTTCCTGAGACGGATTCATGCATAGCTTTGGGAAATATTTTGGTATATTTCAAAGTTTTGAAAGATAGATTTTTAATCAAATGAAAAAATAGCTCTGTAATTACTGCAAGTGTGGCTTTAAACATTTAGAAATGCACCTTAGAAACGTGGCTTTCTTTAGATTTTGGCATAATAAAACATTACTAAAAGTTTTGAGAAAATTCGTGATCCAAAGGTGAGACACAGTCCTCTTCTCTCGCAGTGAGTACACAAACGTTCATAGTATAGGTAATTCGTTGCATGCTATGTACCGAGCGTGCGTGGCTACGGCGACTCGAAAAAGACTTAGAAGAAAGCTCGTCTCGGCGGAGCGGGGGCTAGCGTACTGATTGGTCTCCAGCTGGGGCAGCAGTAAACATTTCTACCCTCGCTTTTCTTAACCTAGGACGATGCTACCCCTCTTTTTCTCCCACCGTCTATTCTTTCTAACCCGGCAAACGGCGGTGCCCCTCTCTCTCGCTTACTCCTGCTTGGTGGCGCCGCAGAGCCCCAGAGTTTAAGCTCAATTTAATGGACTGGAAACGCGCGGCTCGATCAAGTTGTATTCAATTATCCCTCCCTCTCGCTCCTGCTCGCTCCCGCTCCCTTCCGCTCCCTCCCGCTCCTTCCCGCTCCCTCCCGCTCACTCCCGCTTTCTCCTTACTTGTACGTTTTTTCTTGCTCGTTTACGCTTTCTTTTTTATAGGCACGCGCCTTCCCAGTCACTGCGGGCTTTATTCTTATTACACGGTATATCGCGGAGACTGAGGGGTAGACGAAACCGCGCGAGGTCCCCGTAGACGCGAGCGAATAATTTGACGAGAAACTGACAACTTTTTTGTCATCCTCTGCGTAGTCTGCTTAATTACATTAACTTTATATTAGGTCAACAATAGTTTTTAGATACGTCGATAAAAGTAGAATAATCGAATGTACGTTTTTTATACATGCATTATATTTGATTTTATTTATTTTTTATTTTTATCTCTATCGTTTTTACGTTGGGTCGTTAAAAATTTAATGATTTACGTGTCTCCTTATCTTTGAAATGTTGAAATTGAGATAAATCTGCAAGTTTAGTTAAGAATAAAAAATGGACAACAAGTCGTAGTGCAACTAGCAGGTCAGGTCTCTTCCAAGCCGAGTAGTTGCAAGGCCTCGTAAAGCTAGCGGCGATCACGAATTACGAGATGTAAGCGCATTGTCAGAGCTCTCTATCTGGGCCTTGTCTAGAGCAGGGTTTACGATGCGCCGGCCGATCGAACTCAGTTCCGGCTCCTCTGAATTATGAAACGAGCCTTTGAGAGAAGACGAGAAGGGCGACGGCGACGGTGGCGGCTGCATAGGCCGTAAAGACCGGCTCTTTACTAGCCGGGCTGTAATTTCCGCGCAGGCGCGCGCATACGCAAGCACGCGTGAGTACGAATGTCGCTTAGTTCCGGAGTTGCGGAACTATATCCCGCAGCCGGCCGCAGCCGGCCACAGCTGGGCGCGCAAACGAAGGTATTATTTGGAAGGCGGCATTATTATCGGAGCCGGCGGAGGTAAGAAAAGGGCCTCGGGTAGTGCATAGGGCGCGGCCGTGACGAAGCAGGCTGTGTGCATGTAACAGCGGAGCCGGCGCAGACGATAGCTGGAGCGAGGCCAGCGGCGAGCAGCGCAGCCTGGCGAACTTGTATTTAGCGAGAAGAACCACTCGGCTGGCGCGGCCTTATCGAGTTGCGCGACGCGCCGGACTCCCTCGACTGGATTAAACGGCCGATAAACTCTGATCCCCGGGCGCGATGACTCGCTTCCCTCCCCCGGCTTCGGTGCTCACTGCTCGCACACTCCCTGCGACGGATTGTTGCCCGTCGCCCCGCGGTTGCCTGCTTCTACCTATTTCTACGTATTCCCACGTACACGCGGCAAGTGTCACCCAGCGGCCGCCGCCACGCTTTCCATTCGAGCGCGTAATTGAAAGTTTTAGGGTGTAGCCAAGCGAGAGCTCGACGCTCGAAGGAATGGGGGCTGTGCTTATCGGCGCTCCCTTGATTGTTTCGTTCGAGTTAATCTCTCCCGAGCAAGGCTCTATTGCCTCGGCCTGAATTTCCAAAATTTTTCTCCTCCAGCGCAACTTTTTCATCTCGCATTGGATTGCTCAAACTGAATTGGAGGAGTGTTTGAAAAATGGACCGAGGAAGAAAAAAAGAAGAAGACGGAGAAAAGTGCAATTTGCCGACAATAACTTCCGACGCGAAACTCTGGAAATCAAAGGAGCATTCAGTTCGATAATGCAATTCATGTTCAAGTTAGCTTTAAATCTAGCTGTGTCCCCCGACGACTCGACGTGTCACTGCGAGAGATAAAAATACGATAAAATTTCAGCAGCGGAGCTTGTGAGTTACGCAGTACGCTCCGGCATGCGGCTAAATCAAAGTCGAGGGCGGCTAAAATCGAGCGAAATAAGGCAGAAAAAGAGGACTGTGACTTCAAGTGCGATTTCTCCGAGGGAGACGGAGAGAGAATTAAGAAGGGAAAAATGGCCGTTTTCACGAGCTCTTGACCTCGGGGCAAGTGCGCGTCTTGGTTCGGCAAACGTTTCTTTTCGTTTAATTAAATTCTTACGTTCTGCTAGTCCTGCTGGGAGGATGAGAGCAGCGGAATTGCACCGCTCGCAACTATTTCGAAAATCCATTGAAATATTCTGGCGGCGATTTTGCGCGACTTATTAAAATGCTTCGTCGATACTCGCAGCGCCAAATAAGTTTCAATTAAACTTCTCTCTTTTCTTGCTACTTGAGAAGGGTTTCACTTGGCTATTGCCGCTAACTTTTAATTATTCGATTTTCAAAGGAGCCCGACGGTATTTATTAAGAAAACTTCATGTTAAGTAAATTAAATTATGACTTTGTTTGCCTGCTAGATTGTCTCAATTTTCTTGCTGATATACTCACTTTAATAGAATTCATTAAAACAGCCAAACTAGTTAGTAGCGAATCATTTTCTTATTTTTTATTTTTTTCGATCCTTAATATATTACACGCGTCCGGCCCTCAGAGGCTCTGCAAGAGCTTTACTAATGGAGAGGCGAGAGATACGCCGGTTGCATTTAGCCAGTCGTACGCCTTAGATAATGGCCGTCACGTTGAACTTTATATTAATTGAAGCCTTGTAGTGTACCGTTCCTACAGGGTAAAACTTAATAAATATCCGCAACTTTTTATCCACAAAGTACAAAGGAGCATTCTCCGAGCGTCTCGAATTTCGTTCATTTTTTTATACAGACATGTTATTACATTACTCAGTCGACAATTTATAGCGAGGACCAACAAGGATGCATGGGATTCCGTTTGTAAATGACTAAATGTACTCGCTAGTGGACTTTTTGTCGCAGGGCTTTTTTATCTTTATGCAAATACAAAAGGCCGCTTTATGACACCCAGTCGTATTAAATTTTACGATGTAATTACCTCGCTAGTAAAGCAACTGCATATTCCATAAAAAAATCTCTACAAAAAAATTGTTTGGCTGCTGTTTTCTAAGAGCTGCGATAAAATAAAATTCGACAAAGCATTTATTTATAATTCTGTAGCATATTGGCGAGGGATGTATCGCAAGAATGCTGAGAAGATTAAGTAGAGGTTGAGATGGTCCGCAGCGAGGTCCCGGGTCCGAAGCCACGGATGCGATCCGCATCTCCGTGTAAAGAGGGCCAGCAAGTGAGTGCAAGAGAGGGGGACAAGGGAAAAGGAGCAAATGCTTTGGGCCGCGGGTAAACTCTTGAAAATTAAACCGCAAGTTAAGCGCCGCACGGAAGCAAGCCACCCTCTTCGTTTTTCTCTCTCGGCGGCGGTGGTGGCAAACTCGAGGGAGTAATGGAACTATATTCGCGCGTGGCCCCGAGTATTCTGAGCATTCTGAGGCAAGTATGCGAGGGGCTTCAAAAGGGCAAGCCACGCGGCAAAGCATAGCCTCGGGGTATTAGAAGTCGGCGGCGGCGGCGGCGGCGCACATACACGGTATCTGCAAACCTCGGCCTTTGCGAGCGCGACACGGCGTATCGCGACGGGGTGGGGGCGACGAATATTTTCCTTTCCGGAATTCGCACGGGAGAGGCCTTGGCGCTTTAAAGGCAGCGGCGCCGATGAGTTATCGCGCGGCTCCTGGCGAAAATTGCCGCGTCGATGGCGGATTCCCCGCGTGCTCCAACCGGAGCTCCAACCTACAGCACGTGGATGCACCCCCAGTTGCACTCGCACTAGCTGACTAATTTCTTTTCCTCGCTTTTCTCACCAAATACGTACTTTTTCTTGCTTTAAGTGATCCAAAGGTAGAAAGTGAATAATAATTACAAGTAAAAAGTCGTTTGTCGAAAGGATCATTTAATGAGCCCAGCCAGAAATTCAAAGCTTTTATAAAACTATCTCGCTAAAAGTGGCAGTTGCGTATACAGGTGCTTCGAATGGGTTAATTACCTCGCATAATTCAGCAGGAATACTTTCAGGGGAGGCTTGTGCGATTAATTATAACGCGGGATTTATGCATTTATTTATGCTCTAGTAACTCTAACTATAAAAAATAATCATTTCAGGAACTGTCTCGTAAACGTAAAAAAAATTATGCAAATTGATTCAGAATAATATAGTCCTGTGGAAAAAAGAGAAAAAGAGAACTTCAAACATCACTGCTAATATATTTGCGAAATCTATACCTTTTTTTCTTGAAATTTTAAAGTAATAAGTCAGAGAGCTTTTTTCTCAGTAATAATTATTAACTTAATTTTGCTGTGTAAAAAATCTTTAGGAATTGTCAGTCAGATATTTCAATGAAATGAATTTCTCGATCTGTTACAGCTGAACCCTGAACTAGCCCAACGATCTCGTCCCCTGCTAAGCTTCCAGAGATACTGAGATCGGTAGAATGAGAAGCACGCTTCTCGAAATCTTCGACGGCTCGGCCCATTCTATACTAAAATACTATTTAGAAAGTAAGTCGAAAGTACTCTGCACGAAGCCATTGCCTCAAGACTTCTGGGACAATATTGTAGAAAATTACCGCAGTATTATTTCACACACTCAGCTCACCCCTTTCCGTCCAAATTTAAACACCGATGGCTTCGTCCGAAAATTGAGAGACCAAATGTTATCATCCTCGGCTATGGAGGCGAACTACGTACTCGCATTTGCATACTCGACCAGGAGGTTGTAGGACCACAGCAAATCGCCGTACTAACTGTTTCTCGGTGTAACTTACGAGCAATCGCACGGACAGTTTTCGTGCTTTTGGCTCGAAGACGTTCCGTACCTCATGATGATGACTTGTTATACGTTATATGATACATGAATATGGGTAGGTCGAGTAGTTTTGGACAGGTAATGGCCGCAAAATCAGCATTGACTATATGCCTTTATTAAATAATATATCATATACAAAAATAATATTAACCTTTTATAGTAAATAACATTTTAATTCAATTTTTTTAAATTATTTAATATAAAAACGGCATTTTTATATAGTTCTCCTTCCAAAATAATCACAGTGGCTTTACAGTGGAACCGGAAATTAAACAGTAAATAATGCAACACAGGAATAAAGTCGATTATTCCCACGGGTGAGTTTACTGTCCTAGCGAAGCGAGATTATTTGCCATTATTCGCATATTGCATAATATATTGTAACGGTAAGTGTACAGGAATGTTCCTATTCAGTTCCTGTAGACTTTCGTTACCCTTCCTGTTCTCTCCCTGTTCACTTCCTTTTTCCTTCCGCTTTCCTTTCGCTTCCCTAATTCCGCTCCCTTTTCCGCTCCCTTTTATGTTCCCTTCCAATGCATGTCCGACTCATATCCTGTACTAATAAGTACCTGAGTAACTTGGATGTATCCTTTTCAGAATTGTGTATATAATGCTCTGAGTTAAAAGCCATTTTCCAGTGTAACCAGACCATTCAGCGAGACAATATTATAGATAATATTAGATGGTTCACTAATATTGCGCTCGGTTCTACTTCAATGGATATTTTTCAATAGCATTTTCTTGACTGCCTGTTCACTTCCTTTTTACTTTGGGTTCACTTTCGGTATTCAATTTTCTGAGTTTTCTTTTTTTGGTATAATAAAATTTAGTGAATAAAAGTGAATTGAAAAAGCTTTCGAAATGAAAATTTGATAAGGAAAAGTGTATGCAAAAGGAAAGTAAGAATTAACTATTGTAAGAATCCGGAAGAATAAATTCGAGTGACCGAGCTCTTTATACTTTTCGCAAAATAGGCAAGGGCTGGTGGGCACGGTAGCTCACCAACTTACCTTTCCGAGGCGGAATAAAGAATCGCCTATAATAATGGCTCTGCACAGAATGCAGTGACGAAAGAACAAAGCGGTGTGAACGCTAATGGCGAATTTAACAAGGCAACAGCGACCCAGGCCAGTGCAGCGAAATAAGCGCACGCCTGAGTGAAGAAAGATCAAAGATAATCGAACAATTGCTTCAAGATCGGCTGAAGGAGCTAAATTCATGCAGTAGTACCGTTTTCTCTTTTCTACCCCCATAAGTATAATGAAAAACTTGGCAAAGTTCTACCATGGCTATCAAGAATTTGTTATATTGACTTACAACCGGGTTTTGCTGAAACTCTGTGCGGAGAGAAATGAGAGGCAAAATAATCCTATTTTTCGTGCGATTTTACTTCATGCCAATAAACACATTACCGACTACAAATAGTTTGGTACCAAGCCCAGAAAAAGTCAATGAATTGTCGTTTTCTGTAATTATTAACGTAATACCGTTTATTTCGGCACTGTGCTTTCTTATAGAACAAATGTTACATTTAATTTGATCTTTTGTCTTATCTTATATACGGCATTCTGGCAGACCTACAGCTGAATCCGAGAGCTTCGAAATACAGAAAGTGTCAAGTGAGTACGAATGCAGGAATCTGGCTCAGTCCGGCCTCGGCGAGTGATAAAAAATGTCAATGTACTATAAGAACTATAAGGAGATTTTGCTCGAAGAGTCAGTGAGAAGAGCGGATTGTAATGGCTCGGAAAATGAAGTTCTCGCGCAGAGGGTAGAAGATCGGTGAGAGGGAAGGCGGCTGCAGCTCCGCCTCGCTAACCTTCAAATTCGCTCGAGCGTTTGTGCCGCGCCATTATCTTAAGTAAACAGACTAGGCGCTACCCAAGTGCCGCTGGAGCTGGAATGCCGACGGGCCGACGGGCGACGAGATAAAGTCGAGCGTTATCAAAATCCAGAGCCGAAGACAGCACGACGCCGTTAATTCCATTTAAGTCGCGAGCTTTCGCGCGCAAACAGATATACGTATACAAGCGGGCCCCGAGTTCATTGAGATTATGCAGTTGCGAGGATTGCCGCTCGCCGCTTCCTCGCCGCTTCCTCGGCCTTGCTCAAACGGTTATCATTTGTTTAAACGATTTCTCGGCTCATAACGTCGGCAAACTCCTTTACCTCTATTCAATTTCAAAGCCGATTTCTAAAGCTTTCATTGACAAACCTTTGGCAAGAAAAGAGCTGTTAATTGCAACCGAACGCCAGCTTATACGATCGTCATTCTTGGAGCACATGTCGCCTCTGTAGAGGAGCGGCATTTTAGTACGTATTCTGGAATGAGCCTACAATTGAGGCGATGCGAATCTTCCTGGAGATGCGGACATTCTCTAGGCGACGTACTTCGAAGCGCCCGGAATTCGGCCACCGAAGGATAGGCTGCGGATCGTCCACGATGCGATTGATTTCCCCCGCCCCAACTTCGAGGATCCGGCAATAGTATAACACGTTGCAAATTTCTTCTTTCGGTTCTTCTTTCTACGCAGCTTCGATAAAACAGTCTATTGCACTCATTTCTCTTCTCTTCATCACTTTTTATTTTATTTTTATTTTCAACAATTGCACCTATGGAGATTCAGAAATTAATACACCTCAACAGTACAATTTATTTGGATATCGCAAACTTTTATGAATATTGTTCATTTGAGAGGGTATCCCTCATGAATTTTCCGTTATACGGACATCTTTTGCAGTGAACTCTGTTAGAAAGCAAAGTGCCAAAGTAGTTGGTAGCGGTTTTTCTTAAGAAAAGAATTAAGCCATTAATGATAAAATTAATTCTTCGTTGTTTCAGGTATACGCCTTAATGATTGCAATTTTGAGCAGCGGCAATAGCGGCAATCCAGTACTTACAGCATAACGCACAAACCGTAGCAATCGCAATTCCCTCTCCCTTTATGCACAGAATCGACTTAACTCTTCGAAAATATATGGGTTTGCTATTTAGTTCATTAAGGGATTATTGGATTATTATTAATAAGCTTACATTTATGTGGTATCCTTTTAACTTAGTTTTACATAGTGAAAAAAATGCAATCTGTAGTAATATGTCAATATTTCTCAATATATTTTCGTTTAGCAAAGGCGAGCGCCGATTAATAAAAATTTGTCTTCATTCCTGAAGCTCATTGCTGGCGCAGAGCCTCATATAATGTCCTCGTACATTACAAGCGGGGCTATCACCTGGCGGCTTCATATTTATCGAACAATGAAGAAGAATCTTTGGCTCGCGACTAAATGGGCGACGCAAGCGAATGCTAATAGCTGCTTGGAGAATTTATGGCCGCGACGATATCACACAGAACAGAGCGACTCTTATTGTTTCGTACGATCTCGGAACGTATCTTATTCACAGTTTGTATAATTTTGATCATTTAATTAAAGCTTCGTTAATGCATCGCTCGAATTTATAAAATAACTACTTCTTTTTTATTTTATTCCATGAGACGAAAAGCTTGTGTCATTTAATTTTTCCTTCCCAACTAGTAAATAATATAGCACAGAGTCAGCATCTGAGGAGCAAACAATCGGAGTAAACATTCATAAAGCGATGAAGCGCGACGAGATAAAGTATCCCAAGAATAAATCCCCCAGTTTATAGATAAATGAGGCGGTAGGTGGATAATAGATACGACGAAGAAAAGAGAGAGAGAGAGATGTATATAGGAAGCAAAAGGATGGAGTGCAGTCTGTTGTTGCACGTATAGGCTCGCATAGGCTTCCGGAAATCTTGGTAATGTAATGAGGCAGCTCATGCGCGCGAGTACGTGACTCGGGCATTGCTATATAATTCGAAACTTCTACCGAGCCCTTATACAAATAGATTTTTCACGCGCCTGGCTTAGAAGCTTAACTGTAATCCGCTTGCGAAAGGTCATCGACACGTGCGCTGAGTCCCATGGCTCTCTCACTTCTCCCCAAGCATCGCCTAATCAGGACTTTCCGCTAGGTTGCCAGGCTTCTCTTTTTATTTTACTATTTATGAAGTGTCCGAAAATTGAATAATTAAGTAATTGAAAACGAAAAGGTATTTACGTCTGTGAGTATGCATATCTTAAGATAAGACGGGAAGCACGGCGAAGAAAAAAAGGTGAGGGTGAAGCAATCGTGCACGCAGCCAGGAGAAAGCTTCGGAGTAAGGATAGCTAGAGTAGAAGAAACGTGCGGCAAGTGAAAAAGAAAAAGAAGGGAAGGAGTGAATGGAAAGAGGCACAAGAAAGTCGAAGGTGGGAAAAGCTCATAGAGCCGTGGCGCCCGTGGCTCGCTCTCTCGCCCGGGCAATATCCGGGAGTCGCAACGGAAGCTCGATTCCTCCTTTCTATCGTCGCGTCACCGAATACGTGACGAAACTCGCCAAGTGCAACTCGCGCTCGCGCGCCAGCCTATGATGGAGCATTGTTCCATTTCACTTGCTACAGTACGCACGCGAGGCGCGCAAAGCGCGCGAAGCGCTGGTCTGGCCGGCGAGCTGAGAGCCCACTGATTTCGCGGTAAAGGAATTCCGATATTGCCATCGTCTCTTTTTGCCATTTTTAAAGAGATGGAAGAGATTGAAAAAGGAGCAGAGCAGGGAGGAGCAAGAGCGACTGAGTCGCGACATGGCGACTTGGACAAATCGCAAATCGTACTATGTAACCGAGCGCCACCTAACCTAGCAAAAGTTTGTATATTTTAAACGGCTACATCGCTATTACGAATTATGAAATATTACAGTAATTCCGTTACCTTTATGAATGTCCCCTTTCGTCTTTTCTTCCTTGCTCCATCGAGGAAGAATAATGCACGAGACCACTAATGCGATAAATTGGAAAGGGTCGCTCCCCGCAATCGCTACCGCTCAAGTCACCATTACTGGCTCTTGAACCTTGAAAATTTCCCTACCACCGCGATCTATTAATTACGTCGGCACTTAAGCTGTGGTGGTATCGCCATTTGAACTAGAGGTATGTACCTTCACGCTGCTAAGGTGATTTTCTTGCCTAAAATTGCACTATTTCCGAAAAAATAAGGAAAAATAATGTTAGGTTAATAATGTACTATAGATGTAAAAAGAAGAAAACGGAAGAAACGAGGTAGAATCGAAAGAGCAAACAGTATCAACTTCAGGCACGAGGACTTGTTCGAAGCGGGCGTCGTTGGATAACGGGATAACGTATGTACAATAATTACTGGTTACGGTCCGAAGTAAGTTTGGAAAGTGAGGTACTTGAACTAGAAGGAGCGTGGGCTTTTATTGCTTCTCGTGAGATTTAAGTCGATGCCGGTTAAAGTTTTGAGTCGAGAGAGCGCAATGCTGGTAGAGGAACTAATCAGAGCCGCTCCTGCTTCCGGATAATACCGGGACGACGACGCCACCGACGCCGCCGCCTAAGGGAGCATTGGCGACAGTGCAACTTGCACAGTGTGCCAGTGAGCCGGTGAGCCGGTGTGCGCGCCTTGAAAGAAACTTATGCATCCGAACTCGACGCCCTGCGAGCTTTGTTCATCTCCTGCATCCTCCCCTGCTCCCAGCTACTCTTCCATATTTAGCGCAACTTGGCATCCACGACAAATCGCACCCGAATTCCGAAAACTCTCAACTCTAACTTTCCAGTCCGCGGGCGCCTTACATCCGCTAAACCTCTTTTAGAATATCGATTATTTCATTATTTCATTATTTCTTTTTCTACACTTCCTTTTTTAATATAAGGAATTCCTCCTTTCTTTTTATGGTTTACGACGTTTCTGACATTGCCTCGAAAAGTGATACTATAAGAAAAGTCGTGACGTCTGGCGAGCTGGCGATTGGCAAATTAGCGCGAAAAGACCTAATGCCGATTCCACATGGTGCATTGTCGTGTCGTGTCACGACTGCCTTTTACTTGCTGTCTATATCAATATATACAAGAAACATCGTTGTATATAGATATAGAAACAAAGTAAAAAACAGTTGCGACACGACACGACAATACACTATGTCGAATCGGCGTTACCTCGAGAGCGTGGTTTGAAGCCGATATTTCCTAAAAGAAGGCATAATCATGAATTCTAATATTAGCAATCGACTTTGAAAGCATTTTTTTTTTGTAGGGGGCACATGTGCTGGATTTAGCATATTAATGAAATTTCTGAAATTCACAGATTCTACTATTACAAATAGTATGTTGCATCAAAAAAAAATTTTCCAGTTAACCAATAAATCGGGGCATTTTTGTATACGAGGTAATTTTGGACGGGGCGGTTATCTTTTGAAAAACGCAATTAAATTTTTTATCGCTAGAGAAGATTTCAAATATTGATAAAACAAAACTTTTGCGTATATTTAGGCGAGTTAATTGGACGCTTTACATTTTTGACAGGCACATCTCGGTTTTTGCGTTCGTTTCTGTTAAATTGAAAAGAGCTAAAAATACGATCGAGAAATGCCTGCTATCAAATGCTTCTCCGTGCTAGTGATACTCTTTTAGAGTATTTCAAGTCGAACATTTTGGCGTAAGATAGACCTCGATTGGATTAATATTCGATTTAGGAGCACTACTTAAAGGTGATTAGCCATTAAACCTTCCCACTTCAAAATAGTTATTAATTCTACTTGTTAGTGTTTTCTACAGCTAAAAATAAGTAAATGGTAAACGACGTGTAATAAATATGGTGCAAAGTTTCCATAAAAAAAAATGCAAACAAAAATAAAATTAAAAATTTGGTACAATCCAAAGAGAATTTTGTACGGGCTAAAAAAAAAAAAAAACTGCATGAATAAAAGTAAAACGAGAATGTAAAGCAAATAGTTTGCACTTATAATTAAACTACTTCTGATTACTATTAAATGTACATGATATTGTAATAAATTAAAGTGGAATAATATGAAAAAGTTGTATTTTAGAAGAATTGAATTGCTATGTTAAAAAGATCGAATCCCTAAACTTTTGATATACTGCAAAACTAAGTTTAATTTATTATAAACGAATCGTTTGAATGAGGCTTTAAAATGAATGTTTTTGAATGTAACTTGTACGAGTGACTTTTCATACGAAACTCTTAATAGTAATATTTTGAAGTTTCCGTATGAAAGTGAGAAAGAAGAGCAGAAAAATGCAATCGGCGAAATCGGCGAAATCGGCGAAATGGCGAAAGCCGAGAAAGATTCGATTACCTCGGGAGCGAAATAAGTCTTTCTTCGGGGCATGGTACATACGAGTACGAAGTTAGAGAGTGGAATGGGAGGGTAAGGGTTAACGAAAAGGTTTGTTCGAAGGAAGATCGAGCCTTGGTGACAATGTGGGATCTGCCTAAGAGGGGGAGGGGAGAGAGAAAGAAAAGGAAGGAAGCGGAGCCGCGGAGCTGGAAGCAATCTTTTCGTTTCCGGCGTTGCGTGAAACTCGGTTAGAAATGCTTTCGTCGTTCGCGCCTCACGAATTGGCGCCAGGCGTTAGATAGCTTTCGATGGCCTTTCGCAAGCGGTTCCGAGTCGGCAACAAAGTTAGCCGGCGCGCAAAGAGCCCAGGCTCTTACGAACAACAATATCCCCTCCGGCTTCGATGTGCTTCTTGCCACCGCCCCATCGGCGGTTAAACGTGTATGCCGCCTTCAAACTTTCCGATGTGCCTCAATCTTTTTATTTCTCTTTTCCTTGTTTCTAGCTATTTTTCCGGTGCTATCCTCGCTTTTTGTTTGCACTTGCAAAGTAACGGATATAAAATCTGCTCGTCGCGGCAAAGGGAGGAAGGAAGCCAATCTCGGGCAGCATCGATATCAGGGGACGTATTCTTCGTTAGGAAGCGACGGCCGATGGGGATGATCGACCAGCTGCATTATCAGCTCGCCTCTTTATGCACGCTCCTCGTCACGCGTCAGGCACGCGATCGGACGCTCATGATAGACGGCGCCGCTGGATTTGTATAAGCCAGCGCTGGTACCGCCATGTCTGCGAATACCTGCCCGCGTGCAGCTAATGCATTGTACGGGCGATGATCGGCTCTCGTTCAAGTGCGAGCGCAGCGGCCGGATAGCCGCATAATGGAGTTGACGCTGTCAAATCACTCGACTAGCCCGACTCCCCTGCGAAGGAGGGCGCACTGTGCTATCGCGCTGCGGATCCTTTGTAATTTGTTAGAAAGAGCAAAAAACGAAAGGAGCGAAAAGAAGCGAAATATCTTTCGGTATGCTCCGGACGCTTCCGATACGCCCAATACAAGTTGCTTCTTTCAAGTAGTTCAATGCCAGTCCTTTTGAAGCGATGACTTGGGCCTCCGCTGGCCGGTGAGAGAGAAGTCATCTGCGGTAGCATTCTCCTCCGGCGGAATATAACTTTGCTTGCTAGCGAGTCCCGAGTCGCGCTCCGATAAAGGAAAGCAGCGGCGCCAGCTTCGCGGAGGCGCAACTTTGGCGCAAAGTTTCAATGCGCGAGCTCGCGCGACCCTCCCTCGGGATGGGGAAGGTGGCCGGACAAAAAAAGGAGTACGCTAACGGCCTTAGCGGAATGCTTTCTTCAAAGAGACTTTCCCAAGTTTATCGTCGGGAGTTTTCGACATCACCGACTAAATAACAATATACATATTTTCCTTATTAAGCTTTACCTCGCTTATTTCTCGCATAGCAGCAAACTTTCCGCTAAAATAACAGTGAAAAATAATTTCTCACATTGTCTTTGAATATTGCCTTTTTTATTCAAATATTTATTTGCTTTAAGTAGCGGAAGAAACGAATGAGCTTGAATGTAGTGGAGAGTTAAAGAGAAAACGGTACATAGCCGCAGGACGTTCGATAAATAGGAGTGGCAAAATAGCGGAGTAAAAAAGCCGAATCAACGGTGCAACTAAGAGCCACTTGTCAGCGGATAAATAAATAGTCTCATTTTTCTTACTGAGCGAACCGCTTTTTTCTCCGGGATATAAGTCTAGCGATGAAGATACTGCAGCCTTTGTTTTGCTCGCTGTGTCAATGTGTGTGTACGTATATTCACGAGGACAATGACAATTTACAAGAGCTGTGTAGTTGTGCGCAAACTGCTTCACAGTTACTGTAGCGGACGAGTATAAAAATCAGGACGTAATAAAGATTAAGCCTAATAGAGATTTAATGACTTTTTAAAGAATTTTTATTTCCTTCCTCCAGCGTTTGACAAATAAAAGGCAACATTTATATTGCGCCCATAAAGTACTTTTGTATAAACTCTTAGATTAAACTATTTTACAGTATACACCGCGTATCTCGCCGCGTATGACCATACATACCTTCAACTAATTATAAATTACTGCAAAAGTAATGAGTTTATGAGTGAAAGCTAATTAATTGTTGAAGCAAGGGCCCAAGGGCTGTCATTAAAAACTTTTCTCCAAACTTGATCGAGGTGACGTAGAAAAAGAGAAAAAGGAAGGGAAATATATAAACTGATGCATTTCCCGAATTAACTAGGCTCGGCTTGGGCGGGATTGGCGGTTGAACTCTGAGGGCCCGCGAGGGCGCACATAGCATTAATTAAGCTGCATGAAAATTCATGGGCAGCCGAGCTTCTCGCGCTGCCTGCATCCTCTGTCGTCGACGTTACGTAATAGGCGCAGCTAGAGCAGCTGCGACGGCGCCCAATGGAGGGATGGGCGACAATCGGCTGCGAAGATGCGATGTGAAAAGTCCCGCGGTAAGTTCGCGATGTCTCCTGTCAATCAAACTGGCACTGCCAACGAAATTTCCTCGAAATTCTCGATTTTCGGCTCAAGCGCCTATGTACGGAGGACAAATCTTCTGGGAACCAACTTTCTCTACACAACAGTTTTATTATTATTTCTCTCGCAATTCCGACACCTGTATCTTTCTTCAATTATTCCATTTACAATAAACAAAGCGAATTCATATTTCATTTTGGCATATTTTATTAATATCATATCTCTCAATTCCATGAGGCTACAATTTATTTTTTTCCTATAATATTATTAAACTTTAGTAAAAAAAGATGTTTTCAAACAAAAACTTTCAAATTGAGGCTATTTTTCTCTTCCTGTGCTTTATTCGTCAACGAATTCTGTACAGATATGTTAAAAAAGTTATTTTTACAAATTGTCACTACTGAATGTCGCATGAAATCTCGATTTTTCCACTTATTTTAACAAATTGTACCCTTATTTCCTCAAAATTCCCTTCAATTCGTATGCCTATTTTTGATTTTATATTTTTATAAGATATAAATTATTATTTTTATAAGGATAGTCAGAATAAGTAAGTTTTAAAAGCGTCTAGGAAAATTTTCCGAATCTTTCGTGTTACAAAAATGAAGGCAACGAGCTCAGTCGTTTAACTCATAATTGTTGAAGCACATGCAACTCAGTAAGGACCAAAATGCAAAAACGTCCTCATGGGATCCTGCTGTATCTACTATTGGAGAAATGTAAATTCAACTTGGCACTGTCGGATTTTCGCGGAGAGACGCTTGCAACTGGCTATTTGATTAGCCCACACGAGAATGCAATTGACGGCCCCGCCAATTACCCGATCGGGAGCCTCTAGGTAAATTTTTTTCCCACGCGTCCGTCCGCGCTTGTTTTTTTGTACCTCTTCAATGGCTACCACCCGTGCATGGTAATCTAATTATCCTTCTCTTTTTCCGGTTCACGGTCCCTTTTTTCTCTTGTTCCCTCCTTCCCTCGATTTCCTCGGACGGTGGTACAATTTTTGAGCTATATGCTTCTAGTTTTTTACAGACAATGATCAACTATGCAAAGTATGTAAAAATCTAGTAGAAATATTCATGAGTCTTATTTTACAATAAGAATGAAGTCACATGAATTTGTCAATATAAAATGGTTCAAAGAAAGTCAATTCCCGTTCCATTATACAATTTTGGAAATGCTATTATTTCTTTTTCGTAAGCGCAGCTGGGGCATTGAAGGGCTGAACTGTAAGATCGTCGACGTTTATCATCCTTCCCCACGAACGGGGCTTAAAGTTTCGCTGGTAAATCCATATCCAACTCTCCCGTAGTCTGCAGGCAGGTACACATACGCACACGATGCATGCACATGTATCTCATTTATTCGGCGCCAAGTAAATTATGATCCGCGCAGCTATTGTCCCCGCAGCAGCAAATCAATGCGTAAAATATGCGCAACGAACTTTCCAACATGTATGGGTTCACGCTTGAACGACGAGCAACGGGTTCGATGTGCGTGTCGATAACGATCGCCGATAACGCGTAACGTTGGCGATCAATTCGCTTTCTCTTCTTCTCTCGGTATTCGCGCATTGCCGTACTGGGAAGGCACATGAGTGCTCACTCGATCTGGGCTAGGTTCATCGACAATTTTATCGATCGACCACTACAGATTTTCACGACGCCCTTGTTACTTCACTGACCACATCACACTCGTCAAATTCCGTACTCTCTCCTACGTTCATCTACCGATCGTTAATCTAGCCTTCACTTTTCACTACCACAAATGACCGATGTTTCTTCTACGATTAATAACAATTTCAAGTATATGGACAATTATTTCAATAGAATAAATTCCCTCTCTATATTATTGTATTATTACAGACTAACTCAAGAAGAAGATATATTTGAAACTCAATAGAAATCTACCATTTTTTTTAAATAAAATCTTTACCGAGTGCTTTTTTATCCAAAATTCAATGAACACCCTGACCCATTATACCTCCTTTTACCCTACGCGTACCTGTGTGACAAAGAATAGAGCAAAGTAGGGATACTAAAAAGGAAACCAACACTTAGAATTATGACGTACTATACCTCTGAGCTATTGATTCAGGATTTAAAACAGCCCTAGAGAAACAAAAATCCTTGTACGTACAAGCTGAATTTAAGAGGAAGAAATTGTTGATAAGCAGGATTTGAAGACTTTTTCGTTCCGCACGTCACACTTATCTGAATCAATAAATCCTTAAGCGACGATGAAACGACAACTGTGAATTTATGCATTTGCAACTATGTGCCCATTCAAGTGTATTCATGCTCATTTATATAGTACATTCTCGTATTCGAGCAATTCACTTAAAAGTACACTTCAACAGTTATTTGATTTTTACTTTCATTATTTTCTACTGTATTAAATTCTTGAATAAATAATTATTTACAAAATTAATTTTATTAGATTTTATTGAAATATTTTAAAAAAATGTACACATAAGTATTTCAACGAATTTTAAATATTTGTTTACATTAAAAATGATATGAAAAGGAATTTTAATCACATTTGAAGATTCATCTCGGGATTTTGCTCGATTTTTTTTTTTAACTTTACAATCTAATTAATATTAATCGTAAAATAGGAAACCTTTTACAAATGTTCAACACATTCTGTCTTAAATCGTATTTCTATTAAATTCTATATATTAACCAATGTTTAACTCAACCAATGCAAGTTTTATACAAAGCGACAGAGCATGTCTGTTCCACAGGAGTCTATAAGTTAAAAATTCTATTTTTAAGAATCTTGTTCTGGAATAAAAAGAAATGAGTAATAAATTCATGTAGCATGGCTCCATTCAAAATGCTTGAACGATTCATGAATCATAGGTCATGATAATACATAGACTCAGGAAACGGAATGCTTTTCAAGCTGTTGATAGCCTAAAATTGCCAATTTTCTCGATAAAGTTTAACTTGTGAATTTTTATGAAATAAATGCATAACGAGTCTATATTGTCATAATGATTAATACGAAATAAAGAAATTTTATTAAAATGGGAAGGTTATTTCATAACGACGCTTAGACCTTTAAAATAAAATAAATTTCAATATTTTTCTTAAACTCATTAATCTTTCGATAATTAATTAATATTCTCCTTTACCAATGGAATGCCAATAAACCCGAACGGTCGGCCACTGTCCATAGATGATGTATATGCAGTAATATGTATAGAATAAGGGTAATTAATAACCGCTGACAGCAAAGCTTCTTTTAAAACGAAAGGCTTTAAGCACGCTTATGATGAATACCATATCGAACCTTAATGTAAGTTGCTATATTTTCTGAAAAAATAAAAAAAAAAGTAATTTAACAGTATTTCAATAGCCTACAGTATGAGGTTTTTAGGTGTAAATAAATGTGCGCGCAGAAAAGTGCAAAACGGCCAGCGAGCCAGAGGTAGGCTGTATAGATACGGCTGTAGGTGTGTAGGCCGTTTGTACGGATGGCAGAGAGCAATGCACGTACGTGCGCACGACAGTCGATGATGCATAGATGCTGTTGACACGACGGGACGTCAGACTCACGCGGGCCCTCTCTGTCTCACTCGGCTCGGCGAGTCGGGGCACGGGCGTGCGTCTCCGCGGTCCATTATGCGCCGCGGCCGACGCTGTTCCGCGCACCGAATTGGGACAATAACCGGGGCCGTCGCTGCGTTATAATTATTGCTTCCTCATCTCTCCGCACTCTTCACTCTTCACCCTTCACTCTTCACTCTTCACTCTTCATCCTTCACTCTTCACTATTCACTATTCACTCTCCAGACTGAAAGCTGTCAATCAATTAATTATCAAAAGAAGGGTACGCACAGACCTTGGCAAATTATTATATACGTGGTGACGGTACATTATCGTTGGAGCTCTTATTAATTTAGCCAATTGTCATTTTGTCTACATGAAACCGCTTACACATATTGGAGAACCATTTTGCTGATTATGCACAATATTTGCAAACGCGGTAGTCGCCACCTGCCACCCTCCCGTCGCCGGGACAAGTGCGTTTTACATCATCGAACTATACTCACCTAAGGTGACTTTTGAGCTGACGATTTCCTCTGCTAGATTTTAGTCAAAATTATTTTTAATTAATATTATTTAACAAATTACCAGTTGTTTAATGGCCCTATTCGTTTTCAATGCAAGATCTTAACACTTCTTTCCACTTACTTTATTTTCATTTTAAATTATTACTTTAAATGGAAATATACTTTGTAACATACAGAAACAATATAATAAAAAAGGTATTTAATGTTATAGTTGTTTCCATGACTGGTTTATTAGTCAAGTTATTTGCAAAATAAATAGAAAATATTTGTAGAGTACAGCTCATAAAACATTCCAAAGTCAAGTTGCTGACGTCTATTGCTATATATACGAGCGGTGAAACGCGCGTAGTCGAGATTGCAGTTTTCAGCGTATAAACCCTCTGAACAAGTGCGAAATACGAGTTGTAACGCGTGGCTCGTTTTAACTATGAACTATCCCCGAAAAATACAGAAATTGTTGCGAAACTCTAAAGCTCCCATACTCGGCTATTTTCATGATAAATATAATTATTTAAAGTACGGCTAAGATGTAGCTTCGGCCAATCGCTATCCAAAAGAAAAATATCGTTCGATTGGATTAAATGCAAACGCGAGTAGATGCTAGTAATAATTGGTACTAACAAGAGAAGAGAAAAATGTAAGGAAGTACGGTGCATATTTTTAATCGGCCTAATGGCACGCTGCACCGGCTCGGTGTTCGGTGCGATTGAAACGGCTATGAGCTGTTCTCGCGAGTGACTTTGTGGCGAAAGTAAAGGGAGGTAAAATAGGCATAACTGCAAGCTTGCATGCAGGGCGTCCAGGAGCTAACGCTCACCGCTCTAATTTGCAGACTTTGATGCTGACAGAAGCAGCGCGGGGGACAAGAAGGGAGGCAGCGTCTCGCTCACTTTGTCAACGCGGCCTGTCCGAGAAATTCGGGAAATTCGATCGGATTCACCCTGTCGCTGCGCGTTTAAGCAGTTTAAGGAGCTACTGATGACTAGCTGGAAGACGCGCCCTTAGAATAAAAGCATTTGCTTTGAAAAATTTTCGCTTCCTTGAGCTTTCAATAGTTAGCAAAATAGCAAAGTTCATTCTTAATGCTTCTTAATGCTTGAAACAGCCAAGCCTCCATGCCTCCAAGTCCGTAAATGAAGTAAGCTAAGTAAGCATTGTCTCGTGACTCGTGAAACGGTGATTTGCTGGAAAGCCCGGTTAGACGGGGGCGCGGCCGCGCGGCTCGGCGGTTGACAGCGCGCGCACGCAGTGCGCAGCAGCACAGACTGAAATTTATTTTATCGTTGCAGCGCCTTAGCTGCGGAGCTAATTGCCGCACAACGCCCATGGCTATGAATTACTATCGCATTCGCTGCTGCCTGCTGGTCGTATTTGAATTTCGACGCTCACTTGAATTCCTTTAGGCGAAAAGCGTCTTACTCCGAGGCGTCAGCGTCGCCAGCGGATAATACGGCTGGAGGGCTCGCCAGCGCATTAATGCCATTGTTTTATGGCTCTCCCGGCGGCTAGATAATAGCCCGACTGTGCGAGCGCGAGGCAGACCAGGCGCGGATCCGCGAGTCCACTTATATTCGGACCAATGAATGGAGGCGCAGGCGGCTGAGACGTCTTCGCCCCCTGCGCGTAAGCACGCGGCCCACTCGAACCGGAGCCAAGACCTGCAGAGACGCTCCCGAGCCTCGAGCCTCGCCAATCTCCCCGTCTCTCTACGACGATTCTCGACGATTCTCGACGATTGTCGACGAGTGGATGCTGGATTCTACATCTTGCGTCAGATCATGTCTGATCAGTCCGCGACATAAGAACCGAGGGAGATATCATTTTTATTTTAAGCAAGTATATTTTAGCTTTGAAACATCAACCGAGATGATCGACGCTCTATATATTTCATGGTAAATCATATTAGAAAGAAATAGCTGTACCTATGCAGGAAACAATTTACCGATAAACTGTTTCATATTTTTTTACAACTTCCACCTTATAGGCAATAATATAGGCACAAAACTTTATGTAGGTTGCTGTAAACAGAAAACTTTCTTTCACTTGGAGAAAAAATTATTGCGCAAAAAGAATGGCTTTTACTCCTTGAGTGCTAATCACGGAAAAATCTTTACACTTTCACTTACGGTTCCATATTCATAGCATTCTTTACACGCAAGCGCTTTTTTGTCCATCATTCGAGAGGTTTATCATTCTGTCATCAAATAACGACGAACGAAGTATGCAAAATCATTCTACGCTCGTTAATATTTCATTAAAGGGAATGCTATTTTTTAATCGATTTATCTA
>JAXIUT010000037.1:15406273-15421412 GCA_035586675.1 Eurytoma californica | reverse complement strand
CACACACACACACACACACACACACACACACACACACACACACACACACACACACACACACACACACACACACACTGATTCAAACACCCTCCTTCCCTCTTTTTTTTTCGAAAACTTCGAGCGTGCAACCTACTTTCGAGGACTCCCCGCCTCGGCAATTTTTTCCGCCGTCCCTACTCCCCCGACGATTTTAATTAGTCCACGCGAGGCAGCGAGCGAACGAGCCCCGAGGATCGAGAAAAATAGAAACGAATGCGCTCCATCGATGTCGAACAATGAGAGGGTGAGCGAGGGGGGGGGGGGAAGGAAAAATGGCCACGCCGATCCTCATCCGCCACGACGAGTCTCGCATTATGTTCGATTCGCTATTCTGTGCGCCGCGGAGGGAATGAAAGCGGCACGAGGCTGCGCGAGCGCATTGTTTTTTCGAGGCGCGCGCTCGCGCGCTGCGACGAGATCGGAAATCAGTTTTTCGCGTTTTAAGCCGACGATGCGGTGTCTAGAAGATTCGCAGGAGAGGCTACGCGAGGCTTGCGACGAGATTTCGTTTAATCGGAGTGTGTTAGCATCTACTCTCTGAATATTTCTTCCAGGGAAATTCTTCTCGGGATATGTGCAAATTTTTCATTGGAATGAATTAGAGATTACGATTTATTGGCAAGAAAAGCATTGTTTAAATCAATTTTGATTGTAACTTATGATTGTAAAAACTGCCGAGGTGAAAAATTGCCTCGTACTGCAAAAGAAACATTCTAAAGTAATAACTGTTTTTCAATTTTATTTATAGAATGCAAAATAGAAAAAATACAAATATACCTTCATTCCTACGTGTTTCTGTAAAGCTTGTACAGTGGCCACTGCAATACTGCCAGTACCGCCGCTAACAATACATAAAAATTTGTTTTCAACATCTACCTTTTTTGTTCAGGTGTCTTATCGACCGTCGCACTCGCTGTTGTGTTTAAAAACTAGAGTACTTTTCTATATAATATAATTAGCCGGATTAAGAGTACGAGAAGGATTTCTGTACTATAGTTACAAGTGCAAGAAAGTTGAGTCATTTGAAAATCATTTCTTGATGTGTGAATGATTTCTTATGCACAGGATATAAATTTATTATTATTATTATGACTATTTCATAATTATTTCTTTTCTGAAACTACCCACTCGTATTCATTTTAATTGATAAATTAATCTCCTGCCATACGTACTGTATGCTAAAACTAAAATAGCGATAGTAGTATCCATAGTACTGTATATATCCTGCAATATGTGCTGTATGCTAAAACTAAAATAACGATAGTAGTAATTGCTCGTTATTTACGTAGACTCACTAGTGCGAATTTCCACTATTAGTATCCGATAGCTCGAGAAACAATTAAGTTCGAAAATTCGATAATAAAACTGTTCGCTTCCGTCACATCCGCGATTGGACGTGCCCGTCAAACTTCAGGGGTCACCGTCAAAGGTGTTATCGCAGAGTCTAACGGCTTCCGGAATTCGACGACCGATCCGTCATCGTTCCGAAACCCATTCGCGCTCCGTATAAGTTCGCGCTTGGCTTCCGCGCGGATTACAAGCCGGAGTAAGTGACCCATCCCTCGCAGGCGGGAAAAAATCCCGACCCAGGCATTTTCCTCTCCGACCGGCTTCCTACCCTTTTTCTCCCTTGTCGGCATTTAAATTGCTCGTTATCGGAGAAGAGCCGCGCGCGCGCGCGTCGATATAGGGGTACCCCCTTGTAATGCGCCCCCGCGGCCGAGTAGTTATTAGCCTTGATTTTTCGGTTCAATTTGAATAATCATCGCGGCGCAAAGCGAGGGTGCTTTAATTTTTTAATTAAAAAAAAAAGAGTTATCGGAACGGCCGGGATTACCGCTGAGGCCGCGCGCGCGCTTCACGTGTGCAACGTCTAAATTTAATTAAATCTGACGGCGAACGCGCGCTTTTTTCATTTTTCCATTAATCCGGGCTTCATTTGCGCGCGATTCCGCGAAACCGCGTCAAAAAGCGCGCGCGCGAGGCTGCAAGCCGGTGAAGCGAGCGGGGAAATTTCAGATAGAGGCTCTCGGCGAAAAGACGCGGCAAAGGTGTACGAGGCGATACCACGGGGAAGGACAAAAAAAAAACAAAGAAGAGGCCGGCCGTGGAGGCCTTCTATCTCCGGGCGGGGCAAAGAGGAACCAGGTCGACGGAATTTCGATAACCGTTCCGGTCGAGCGACACGTATCGCCGCAGGTGGCGGCGTGGGGAGGATGCTCTGCGGGCGCGTCGAAAAATTTTTTCAAAGGCCTCGGTTAAGCTGGGTTTTTTTTTCGCGCGCCCGTCAAGGCTGCAGCCGGCGGAAGCGTGGGAAGCGGGTTCGAGCGCCGGACCCGGCGAGGGTGAGCGCAAGATGGATGTGATTAATAACTGCGAACTTTCGCCGGCGCTGTCGTCGCCCGTTCCCTCTGCTTTCTTTCAAACTTTTTTTTTTTAAGGTCAACAGGGGAAATATATTGCTGCTCCGACGGGCGCTCGTCTGTCACCGCTCTTTTTTTCCCCGCCATGACGCCCGTTTTTGTTGAGATGTCGAGGGTTGTTTACGCCTGCTCAATAAACAATCCTAAACCAGTGTAAGAAGTGTACGATTAAAAAATTCCCGAGGCTTTAAAAACTTCTTAAATCGCAGCGTTTATACTAATACGCATATTATTTCTTTAATAATTTTTGATTTTTGGTTGATTCCACTCTGGTAATCTATTTGTATTTTAAAATAATTAAATGAAAAAGTAATTATTTCTTAATTACCGGGCAGAATTAATAATTTCACGCATCTGAATGAAAATCAATAATTGAATCCAAAAATAATTAATCTCCATGTCAATCAGCGTTAAGCATGAACGGCATACCGGCGAATCAATCCGAGGCAAACCGAAAACAATTCGCACTTAATTAACGGCCTCTCGGCGAGTCAAAACGAAAAGCCCGCCGGATTTCTCGGGCTCGGGAATTTCAATCTCCCGAAATCCATTAAAAATTCGTCGAGCAACAGAAGGTGAGCTTGCAAGCTCCGACCTCAGATCGCTCCGCTTCAATTCAGCGGCTCGCCCCGTAAATTCGCAGCCCGACCGACGTAGTGGAGGCAGAGGGGGGGCACACGAGGAGTAGGAGAGGGCCGAGGTTATTTATGCATTTGCATCAGGGAGGCTGCGAGTACCGCAGTGCGGTGCCCTCTCTCTTCCTTTCTCTCTCTCTTACAGGTGAGCGGCGGAAGTCGAGGGGCGCGAGAAATCTCGCGAGCTTTTTCTTTTTGCGGGCGACGAATTTATAGGGCGGGAGGGCCCGGCGACGAATTGCGCCTTGACGGACGGCTGTAAAGTGCGGGAACTGTTGCTCGTCTCCGTGTTTTTTTTTTCTCACCTGTTGGCCCCAACCGGTGACCTGTTAATTTTGGCAGCGTCGCGCCCCGTCGCAGCCTTGCCAACTTTTTCACTTTTGATTGAGTACACCGCTGTGTCTCCCGAGAAACGGTGGGAAGAAGTGAAAAATTGAGACGCGAGGGGGGGAAAGTTTTTTGTTTGATGGGAGTTCCGCGCGGGGGTGCACGGCGAACATTTCCCGTTTTCAGCGGCTGCTCGCGATAAAATTCTAGATTTGCATTGTCGAAGTTACGAACTCCGAGCGCATCTGGTACGAGCATTCGTAAAATCGATCTCCTCGTCCTTCATATCACAATGGGAGTATCAAAGCCGAGCATCTGGATTTCTAGTTAAACTATTGTCAGGCGTAATGTCCGCGAGCATGCGCCGGTGCTTGATCGTCAATTTACGTTGGCCACTTTAATTCCCCAATGTCGTAACTGAAATTTTATGGTAATTTCCCAACCAATGTGCAGTTGACACTTTTGATTGACCTCTGTGTATTCGAGAGAACTGCGTGCGAAATTTGGTGATTTATCCCGTTTGCGACGCGATAATTCGCCTATCACACCGAAAGTGTTCTCGTTTAATTCCCACTAAAAATCTCTTGATAAAGTTACAGTACATCTTATCGCGACGATCTTGTTGGTATCGAAAGCAAAGCCAATGAGAAATTAGAACGCATTAAACAAACAGGATCGTCGTAGATCTGACGCGATCGCATTTATCGACTACTTACGAAAAAAAATAGTCCAGCGCTTATCTTACTTGCGGCGCAATCAGAGCCGGCATTAGGGGAGGATATAAATAGACCGAATCAATACAACTTTGACTCAGCCGAGCAGAACTGTTAATATACGTTTAATAATGCAAGTCCGGCTTTTTTTCGTCCCGACCGCGTTAATCTTTCAACGTTCCCTTCCCTCCGCGAAAACAAAAATCCCCCACCGCCTTAATTGCAATCCCGGCGTCTCGTTAACGAAAGAAAAGAGGGAAAAGCGCACGCGCGGGCTTTTGAATGCGCACGATAAGCCCGGCGGACGTCCGGCGAATCCGACGTTGCTCAATTTGCTTTGACAACACGCGCGCCCGGCTTAAATCATCAACAAGTGTAGCGGTGCAGCCAGCCGGAGACGCGCCGGCTCCTTGAGGGGCTTTCCGAGGGTCCGACCCGGCAGCTGCACATCTCCAAGGCGTCCCGTTGACGCGGCAACAAAGCCAGCCCATCCCCCCCCGCTGTGCATTTATGTTTACACGCGCGACTGAGCGGCCTTCAGCGAGCGCGATGCGCTTCCTGCTACTTGGCGTGCCGCTCGCGTCTCGCCTTGTTTTTCCAGAACTCAACCGAGCACCCTTCCTTTTGGATTAATTGGATTAATTTATTCGTGAGTTTAATCGCGTTTTTGTTTTTAAAAAGGGCAGGGAAGAAGCGCAACCGATGTCGGACGTAATGAATGTGTGCTTTCAGTAGAACGAGTCGGATGCGGTAAGCCCGGAGTGTATAATTAACCCTTTCACGCGAGCGTTTCTCTCGGAAATGTTAAGCGTAAATATCGCGAAATTATGCAATTACTAACTGAATACCGTGGAAAATCTACGAAAATATCTTGCAAAATTCGTTTCTTTGAAAATATTCGCAGCTCACTCGACAGGCCCTCGAATTATCCGCGTCAAGCTATAAATGCACTCTTCGTATTGCGCAACGACCGCGTAACCTACCCTCGCAGCGCTAAAACTAAAATACCCGCACACGCGAGGGGTATCAATTCGATATACTGAACCGCGGACTATCGGAGGCGGTCCCGTTTTATCCGCACGGGGCGCGTCATTAGTCACCTCGTAGGGGCCACCCAGGAATTGGCGACGGGTCCGCCGCGAGATAAACAGCCCGTCGGCGTGATTGCCGCCACCGCGGCGGCGGGCCATCCGTCCCGAAGCGGCCCGGAGGCCCTTTCGGGCGGCGCGCGGCCTCGCGGGGCCGTCGCGCTAACGAGCCGTGGCCCGTGCCTCCTTCTGTCGTCGAGCGAGTTATGGAGAGCCCGTCTTGGCCCTAAGCCTCCCCCTCCTCCCCGCGAATCGATCCCCAGTTTTCGGGGGAGTAGTGACCCCGACCGGACGAGCTGCGGATGTTTAAAGGGATGACGCCTCTTTAAATATGGAAATGTGCAATTTCACTTAAAAAAAGTGAATAGTGACAGATTGTTTGTGAACAGTTGTCCACTTATTCGATATGAGAACGATTTTTCACATGCAATATGAAAAATGATTTACACGGCGAACTTGTCGATCTCGGCATTTACACCGCAAAGGGGGAGAAGTGCGTGACGCAATTATGCGATCTTGATTGACTTTTAAATGGCGAATTAAGTTTTCGTGGGTGTGTCTGACGTAGTATAATTCATAGGCTTTGCGATGTAGTTCTGTACATTGTTTTAGACAATTCGCAATGTATACTCTGAAAACAACGCGAACAAAATTACGATTCTGGGAAAAATTATAATATTTAATGTAAAAATTACCATAATTATGGCAAATTTTCGACTTACAGTTAAATACCAAATGTGTTTATCTAATAATAGACGTTACTAAACACGAGTCAGCTACGAATCTTGCAGGACTGTTCGTGTCCCTAGAGAATTGATTGTTAATATTTACCCATTTTACTTTTAGCCTCAGTCCCCCTACATTTCATGACGACACATCTCGTTATAGAGCGTGGGCGGATTATAGTAAATTTCCCTTCGTTATTTTCAGTGTATAATTCATCGAGTAATTATTTGACTTTCCGAATAAACGAGTTCACTCACGCAGCTCACACTTTAGACGATGCATGAAATATACCTATCTTAATTGGAAAAATAAAACGTGCTAAAAGGATTCACTTGGTTAAAATAAAATCCGCCAACATGATTGAGAGACGTTTGTTTAGATTATTTAAATTCCGAAAGTGCCCGTGTTTAATTTACAATAAAAAATTAACGAACTTGACTCGCGAGTAAAAATAAACGCAGTCTGGTCCTTCGACACTTCTCCAAGGCAGCGCAAAAATATATTCCACAAATGGAGCGCCTTATACACTTAACTCCCTTTCACCACTGCTCATAAATTATTCCTCAACTCCGGTGTATAAAACGTGCCGGTCAAAATTCAACGAGGCGCAATAACATTTTTAATCAATCCCGGGGTCGTTGCGATGCTAATTAGAAAGAAACATGGCTGTAGGAGCTCGGAATTTCGAGGGTCGAGAAGAGGGCGGGAGAATTAATTCGAAATAATTAGTGCGTCTGCGATACAGCATTGAGCCATCAAGATAAAAGATACGCGGTCGTATTCGAGTTTACGAGCGACGCTTTCCCGAGCCCCGGGACTCCTAAGCGAGAACTGCGGAGAAACAACCGGCGCGTCATAAATCGAGCGCGCGCGGCCCTTACACCTGATCCATCAGTGGGCGAGGGAGAAAGAGAGACTCGGGCTACTTTCCTAATTCGTTCGAGCCTCTTGAAAGTAATAACGCGTCGCGTGGAATAACGGAATAACAAGAACAGGTGGGTCTCGAAAAAAGACGAGGCAGCATACGGAGGGGCTGGTGAAGCCGAGGTGCAGGCCTCGCGGAGGGTAAGTTACGCACGTAGGAAATTAAGAGCGAAGTAGTGGAGCAAAATGTAAATTGAGTCTGTAAAATGTTTTTTATAAATTGATTTTGACATTTATCGCTGAATCTCTTAGGCGTGACAAGTTTAGTCATTCTTATTATGTTTCGAATGCAAAGTGAACTCTACATAAGGTAAATCCATATCTTCTATTGGCAAACTGTTAATATCATTTTAACTGCTTTACACTAGTACTTATTTAAATGAACACATGATTGAGTGTAATAATTAGACAAAAAAATAAAGAAAAAAGACATTTCCTTCGCATTTCACATAAATCGACCGTTTCATTACAAATAGACTTCATCGGCAGGATTAATTAATCCGGAGGAAGGACCGCGATAAATCCCAATAAATCCTTCTAATTGACACGAGCTACTGTACTTACTTCGAAACGATCAAACTAGGGACGTAACCCGAAGGGACCAAAATTTTCGGTATTGCGGCGAAGACCGCGATCAACCCGAGTAACAAAAGGAAGAAAAGGAGAGAAACCGAAACGAGGTTATCGGTCCTCGGCAGATCCGATTCCGATAAGAAAAGGCACGCGGGAGGAAAAACAAGCGCGCGGATATGACGGTGGGTAAACTTGATTAAGGGGTGGCATTAGGCTCGAAGGTAAGCCGCCGGTGACAAAGTGCGTCGCATGAGTCGGCGCGTGCGCGCCTCTCCATACATCGCCTCAATTCGAACTCGATCCGGCAGGAGGGCGAAGCGGCGGGAAAGCACTCCGCGAAAGTCGCGCGTCGGAATTTAATTTTTTTTCCACCTCTTACGTTACACCGGGAAGAGGTGAATTTTTGTGCGGAGGGTGGAAAGAGAGTTGACGCAGGCTCGCGTGGTCGGGATCAATTTACGACGCGAATCCAATGTTTCAGCGCGAGCGTCCGCACGAATTTCCCGGGCGGTCGAGCCAATTAGGCAAATGCACAATTAAGGTAATTGTTCCCGGAGCCGAAAGTGCGTTCGACGCCCGCACCTGTCGCGAAGAAGGCGAGAGATACGAAGAGAGAAAGAGAGAGAGAGAGAGAGAGAGATGGAGGGAGTGGTGGTTCTATCGCGGGGACTCGTTGAATTCCGAAGAGCCGCCGAGGAAGATCCAATTGCTCGACGGGGTCGGATTAGCCGCATTCGGAATTCAGGTGCGCGCGCCCGGCTCGCTCGCACGGTCGATGATGACACGGTAACAGGGAGTCGAGGACCGGTCGTAACTGCGCGCCGCGAGACGGAGGCGGCCAGTGGAAAAAGAGTCGCGACGACGAAAAAGAAAAAAAATCTTGGACCGTGCAGCGGGGTTGGGTCCTTGTTTGTCCCGTCTGGTATAATGAACCATTTTGCGCGTGCACACGAGGAAAGAGCGGGCAAAGAAGCGAGTGAAGTGGGAGAGTTACTGGGTTAATGGGCCGGACGGAAGGAGCGAAGGCAGAAGCGATTCTCTGTAGTCCCGGCTCTTTTAGCTCTGTCGCCCGGGCCGCGCGAGGGAGACCGCCCCCCGCACCGACAACCCTTTGTGTAACGCACTGTCGCACAAGTCGCCGGGGTATCGTCCCCTACTTTCCTCGGAATTGCACTGCGCGACTGCAGACATGGATAGTAAAAGTTGGGGACTCAGTAGCAATCACTGTCTTAGCGCAGAGGTCATCGGAATGTGTGCGATTTCAATTATCACTGCGAATCGTTTGCATATTTATTGAAATATTTACATTTTTCGACGCGAAAAGGAATTTTTCAATTATCTAAATAGCTAATAACGTCTCTTTATCAAGGCAGCACTTGTAACCTTTTAAAAATTTAATACTTTTCGAGGTGGGATCCATGATATTATTGTAGATTATGTATTATTAGATACTATTAATCGTTATTGATTTTAGTGAGTATTATATACAGGAGGGAAGTATCAAGTGATATTAAGTATAAGAAAGTCATGAGATATAGTATACCACATTCTTTTTATTATATTTGCTAAATAAATTCTAATTCAAAAACTTTTTTTTACATTACTCTAGAATTCCCTACTATCTATAATATGCTTGATAATTTTTTTAATAAAATATTATATAATATCATCTTAGTAGACCTACATAGATCTGTGGAATTTTCATTTACAAAAAACTTACACACACATAATAAGAAATTAGGAAAACTGCATATACACAAATCGTGGCATGGGTCACAAATATTCTGAATTTTTTAAAGTCTCTGAAAGTGAAATTAAATTATTACGATACCTGGCAACATTAATAACGTCGCAAACAGACTCATCCCTCAAAACCTCAACAGAAAAAGCCGCAAAAGAACGAACCCAATCCATGAAAGAAAAATGCATCCATAACACCTCGGGAATTTCGTTAATTAAAAATTGATCCGCCATCGCGCCGATAACCCGGACAATGAGCCGCGGTGGGCCGGGGCGAAAAGATTCACGAGGCAACTTGATTAGTCGCTTCATAATTCAGACGGCGCGCCTTCCCCGCGCTGCAGCGGCATCACCTCCGGAAGACGTCCAGGTAGCAGCGGGAGGAGGGGGGGGGCTCATATTTCGGGAGGGCTCGATCGGCCGCGCCGCGCTAGCTGCGAGGGCCGTTTATCTCGTTCAACAGTTGGCGAATCGATCCTGTTCCGGCGCTCCCACCACCGCGCACGTGCGCGGCTCCCGAGGAGACCCGTGTCTTGACGGTCGTCCGGTCCGGGGGGAGGGGGGTGGGGGCGACCGGACGTGTATTCAGCGCGAGCCCCGGCACCGAGCGCTCGGTCAACCCCTCGGGTGTACAGGGATAGCCCGATGAGCCAGCGGCGGCCCTGCCAAGGTGACAGTTATGGCAATTCCATTGTCGGAGTTTGCCGAAACCTTCGGGGAAATCGTAATGGAATCGACGCGCCTCCCCCCTCGTTATTTGCTTAGGGCTGCTTTGTGATTGCTGGAATTAACTGCCTGTTTGGCTCGACGCGTAGCGCCTGGTCGCTTCGTAAAAAGCTTGCCTCGCGAATTTTAGGATTTACTTGGGAGCGCGGAAAAATTCGAGTGATGGAAATGCTGCGAAGTTAATAAATCGCGCGAAGTTAATAAATGAGTACTGTTTATTGTGCTACTTTAATTAATCTCTTTTTACTTGTTTAGTGAGTGTTTAATGACGTTTTACTTGCTCATCGAGGCTGCGTCTTTTTCTCGTTCGCCGAAAACAGCGAAAGACAGTTTTTCTTTTTTTGTTGAACTCGGGGTCAAAAGCGGATCTATCGATATTGCACGAGCCGCGCTGGGCTCGCCGAGGCAGCCTTCAACATGAAAGAGTCTTACTTCGAGTGCGACGTCCTTAAAGCAAGTATCGTTTGAACTTCGATGGAGCGCTTGAGAAACTCTCGAGAGGAAACAACTCGAGCCGGCGGGTTAATTTTGTATCGCGATTTTTAACCGCGTCAATTAAAAACACGCGGCTCCGCTCTACACCCACCACCTCGAAACAAACCGTCGCTCAATGAAAGATGAAAATTAATCTTAAATTAAATAAAATGGCCGCAGATAAATAAGTAAAAGAAAAGTAACGCTCCGAGGAGGGGAACCCAATAAAGAAGTCCCTTCGCTCGCTGCTTTGTATACAAAGCGTGTTTACCAGTCTTTTTTCGCTGTCGCGGACTCCCGGGGCAGATTTGTCACCGGACTTATTTCGCGGCGCGGATGCCGGCATAATGAGATGCATTGAAAACAGCTTAGCGCGGTGACGAACGACGAAGCTACGCTGTAACGCGCTGGTAATGTACTTTGGATAATGGCCGTTCAGTCGCGCATTACACGTACTTTGCTTATCCCGCCGTCGACTGCGTTGCATAATCTTAAAACCCCTAAACTAATCGTCCCCTTTATGCACCAGTCGTGATCGCGCAGTATTACTCTTAATGAATTTTATCAAAGATTTCCTTTAATTTAATTAATTACAATGAGTGGTTTCAATGATTTATGGTTTATCTGATATTTACGTACAGTTAAAATGTAGGTAGCATTAACATTTAAAAAAAAAATTCTGTTCTTTTGATGAATATTAAAAATTTTTTTAATTTAAAATAATGTAGTACTTTAAATAAAGTGATTTTACATTATTATATCGAACATTGTACTTTATATTGTTCAGTGAAATTGATCTTCTAAAACAAATATGCTGTTGTATGACGGAAGAATATGCATTATACCCTTTCACAATACCCTTTTGCAGGTGGATGGCTTTTTAATTTAAATAATTTTCTGTAATTAATTTTTTCCAAAAATAACTAAGTGAAGTCATAATTGTATAATATTGTTATTTTAATGGAGCCACGTGCCAATTTTACCCTTTCAGACTTGATCATTATTTCACACATTGATTTTTTTGCACTACACAATCCGTTTAATTAGTTTAATTGTTATATTAAAAGTAATACAGTTCAAAACGTTTACTGAATTGAATCGGCGGGGTATAAAGGAAAAGAGAGCATAATAAATCATCGAGTGAATGTAACGGCAAACTCATAATCCTCGCCGTTTTATTCGCACGCGCCTATGGCGATCCAGCAATTCTCCGGTCGTGAAAAGGCGTCACGTACGCGCATCGTACGTAAGCAGTGCATAAACAGATCTGAATTCAATTTGATAAAACAATCGCCTCATCGTGGGATCTTGAGGGAATTCTAACGCGACGCGCTGCACAGCACGAAAAAAAAGAGGCCGCGGAACGAGAGAAAGAAAGAGCGAGAGGGGGGAAAAAACGGAGCCGTATGAATTATTCGGGTCGCGCGGCCTCGTCCCCCCGACTCAGCGGGGGCGGCTCGATCAAAAAAATTTTTCGTCGCACGCACCTCGGCGGCCTCGGATTATCGCGTCGGCGGCTCGCGTGTCAAAAACTATACGCGGGAAGAAAGGCCTATTTCACCGGCGGGATCGTGCCTCCGAGAAATTTCGAGGTGATGCCGCGCGAACGCTCACGAGCAGCTTGAGCTCAAATTTTCGTGATAAATTTTTTTCCCCGAGCATCACGTGCCGGCGCTTCAGGCCCCGAGTTGATTGGCCTGCGAAATTTGTGATACCAACGATGGTTTCGAGATTGTTTAACCTTTAGAAGTGCGGGAATGATAAATGAAGGTATCTATTAGAATCGTGAAAAATTTTGAAGGGCTTCGGATAAATGAAGTCAAAAAAGAAATCAAACGCAAAATCTAATTTAATATATTAGATATATTTAACTTTTATACAGAATATGATTTGTTGTGGCGGTTTCATATGTTATGGAATACTTTTAAAGGATAATTTTAGCACTGAGAAACTTTAGTAATTTTTAACTAAATAATACTATCATAAGTTCCAACTAAATAATTTTTGAAACTATAGTATTTAGTAGTTTCAAAAAAACATTTAGGTGATTCAAAGAAATATTAAACTGAAATTACTAATTATTTTCAGTGAATTAATGATTTCAACGATTTAGTTAATAATCATTTTTTTATAACTCAAGGATAATGTGGAAATCTTCAAAATTTAAATAAGCTCTACTTCAGATGAGAGTTACTTCCGACACATAAAAAAGAAACGAACTAGACAAGTTTAAAGCAAGTCAGTTCGAGCTTGCGAAACCAACATCGCCCTGGCACTTGCCCGCGAGTAGTGCCGAAAATTCCCCGCGAGCTGCGAGGGAAAAACCGAAGCAAAAAAAAAAAAAAAGGGTCGAGAGCCGACTCCGGCGCGCGTCAGCGGTACGAAATTCGCGCTGCGGCGCGCGGGGTCGGGCGCAGTGCGCCGGCGACTCCTGGCCTCCCGGCGAGCTCGCTCGCCTCGGATCTAGGCGAATTTCCGCGAGCGCGCAGCGCCCGGCGGCTCTCCATGCAACTCTCAGGGGGTTTGGATCGCGCCGCCGCGGCCGGTGGTGGGGCTGGAAAAGCTGGGGCCGCGCCGCGCGAGGGCAGGGGAGGGGGGTCGAGTCGCCGTCGGTGTAGGTGCGCAGGTGGGCGCCTCGCGTGCACGGCGGCGCCTGCCCGACCTGGCGCGCTCTCGCTCGCACCGCCGCGGCCGGGCGGTTCGATAGGGCGCGCGCGCGCTCTCCAGTCACCCCTCCCCACCCCCGCGCCGGCGGGGCGCTCGCGCCGTCTCGCTCCCGCCCGGCCGCGTCGCCGCGCACCCCCTGCAAGGAGGGACGCCTCCTCTCGGACAGTGCCGCCAGAGCTCTCGCGAGAGACGCCCGTGATTTTCGTGAGCGCGCCCGCGCGAGGGCACGGACCAGCTGCGACTCGACGTACGCATCCACCCCCCCTTTCGTCCCTGGATCACCCCCTCCCCTTCCCTCCGATCTTGACCCGTATCGACGGCTCCGGGCCCTTCGATCGTAATCGGGATATCGGGCCCGGGGGGTTTTCAGGGCGGGAGGGTCGGCGATTTTTGGAGAATCCGAGGGGGGTTGACCCCGTGCGCTCGCAGTTGAGCCCGCGCGCGGTGAAACGACCTCCGTCCCGCTGGAGAGAGTGCATTCTCCTCGCGCAACTCCCTCGTCCTTCGCCTCCTCCCGATTTCTTCCAGCTAGTGTTTTTCGCAAGAGCTTCCTTTCTCGCCTCGTCGGCGACTCGATCGATTCTCAGGCCTGGTGGCCCACCGGTGCCTACACCTGCCCCAACAGCCCGGTTATTTTGTTTTCCTCTTCCGCGTCGGACACGCGAGGGGCACACGCCAAAGGAGCGATCGCTGCCCCCTGCGAGTCGGAGAGAATCCGCGCTGACAGGGTGCCGAGTTCGCGAGAGTTCCCCTGGCCTACCCTCGGATCCACATCGCTGGCTCTCTCGCCCACACCATCCGAACCCCCTTCCTTCCCTCCCTCAGCATCACGTGTACGCGACACGCAACGGTACGTGTGTATATTTTGCAGGCCGGCCCCTGAGAGGTTCGTTTCGCGAGTGCGGACTGTCATTCCAGCGAGCCGAGAAGATCGAGGTGTCGGGCTCGCTCGGATAACGGAAGTAGCAGCGGCGACAGCGACGGAGGAAGAGGAGGGGGAGGAGGCTGGGAAGTGCGTGGTTGTGACATGTGCATCGTAGCTCGACGGCCCTCGGGTCACGGTCCGGTTGCTCGGGGGCAGCGCGTGGCGCTCAGATGATCGGCCCCGAGAAGCCCGGGCTAGCAGCAGCGACGCAGCGCCGATACTGATAGAAAGAGAAAAGGAGGGAGGGATAAAAAGCCATGACGAGGTGGTTGGAGGGGGCCCGTGCAGCGGGACGTGGACCAAGCTCAGAAAAGGCCAGCGGCGAGGGCCCGAAGGGCACGTGAAGTTGATATCAGCAACGGCACCCAAGACAAATGTAAATTGAAGAGAAAGAAAAAGAATTATTAGAAAAATTCTAAGTACTACCTGTTTTCCATGGAGAAACAGAAGGCCATGCTCATCCGATGACTGTGACTTCAAGTAGCTTTCGACGTTTTTTCTGCGGTTAATTAAAGGGAGCGAATTAGCGTCGCCCCCTTTGTACATGTATATCGTTGCGAGTAGCGCCCGTAGTTTTGGACTTTTATCCCCTTATCGCCGGGCTCTCGAGCGCCGCTTCCTCTAACTGTCGGCGAACACGCGAGGAGCCCGAGACGATGCCGTAGACCTTCGTCGCGGAGGAGTGCCGAATGCCATGAACGATCCGAGCCCCCTTGTCTGGACAACGTCGGGCAGCGCGCAACGAGGGCCGGCAGCAGCGAGCAGAGGGCCCCATGCACCAGCCGCCACCTGAGGACGACGCAGCCACCCCGAGGGACGATGAGGAAGCAGCCGCAGCAGCAGAAGCAGGCCGGGCCACCTGACCAATGACATCGCGGAGAGCCGCTGGGCCCGAGGGACCGAGAGACCCCCGCAGTCCGGCCCGCAGCAGCGGCAGCTCGGAGGACAACGGCTTCGGCCGCGAGCGCCCGCAGGTCGTCGGTCTCCAGCCCCAGCAGCGCGCGCCGAGCGGCCCCGGCACCCTGGAGCAGCGGGACCGCCAGCACACCGGCAGCCTGCAGAACCTCGCGCAGGACGCGCAGCTGGTGCCGCCGCCCGTGCCGCCTCGCACGCCGCAGGTGAGGCAGCCGAGGCCGCGGCGCGTCGCGCCCCAGCCGCC
>JAXIUT010000037.1:15379156-15397548 GCA_035586675.1 Eurytoma californica | reverse complement strand
ATACCGAGTGTTTTTTTTATTCACAGCGTCCCGACGAAAATCGAGGGAGCCCATTGTGAGACGTGCTCCTTCTTTTTTTTTAAATGAAAAGAAGCTCTCAATTCGGTGGGATGCAAAGCTTCTTTGAAAGAGCGTAAAAAGTTTTGCTCCGTCGCGAGTGCGTAAAGCGTCTGTCTATACCGCGTCCCGTTACTACTTACACACGCTGGGCGCGGAAGCTGCATCCGCGCCTTTGTAGCGCAGTTTCTTGCGGGGCTCGCTGTCGCAGAGGAGCATTTGAATTTTTAACCGATATCCCTCAAAAGGAGAGTTTCTAAAAGAAAACACGCGCGGATCCAGCCCGCTTATAACATTGACACATTTGTGCCGTATCCCGGTTTGGCCGATCGATAACTTTCTTTTCTTTTTCACGCTCCCGCGTTAAGTTCAGCCGAGTGACCGCGACAATTATCCACGCTAAATAAGCGCTAAAAGCGTCCGCGGGTAAAACAATGAGCGCGCCGAAGGTCGTAAAATCCGCATTGATCGGCCGTAAAGGAGCGCGACGGCGTCTTTCCATTCAATAAAAAAAGACCCTCCGCAAGGCGAAGAAGTGCCGCGCGGGGAGTATTCCGGCCTCCGCCGGATCGCCGGGCACTCGTCGTCCTCCTTATCGCGACGTCGAGCAGTCTTATCTCGGGGAGGCCGAGGGCGGAGCCGCCGTAAAGCCGAGGTGCGACGCGAGCCCGCGGCTTTTCCTGGGCACGCTGTGTATACAATCCCGACGACAGCGGACTCCTCGCGCGCCCGATTATCAGATCAAAGCAGACTTTAGTGTTTGTAGAGATTATTTTTTTCGATCACTGCACCTTGAATTTTGTTTATTCAAATGTAGAGCAATATTTTTAGTAAAACGGAAACAAAAATAAACATAACAATCGCTATTAAGGCATTGACGCGAGATTTTCTTAATTACAATTAATTAATACCATTCAAAAGATTTTATAGAATTTTACTTAAGATATTAATTTTTTTGTTTATTTACTTTTTTTGTTTGTAGTGATGAAAAAATATGTATATAGTCTTTATTTAAAGACGGTAACAAAGTGCATAAAATAATGTTTTTAAACAATTTCGTAAAAAATAATTAAAAATCCAGCTTCACTGAAATATCGTACTCAACATCTACTGAAATTCCATTCACTTCCAGATCGCGGAACAAACCCACGAAAACCTCATAAACCGTTGAAAAACAAGTTTATATTCAAAATAAACGTTGAAAATTCAAACTATCTCGCTAATCGCCCGCATCCCCGGAGAGGCTTCCGCGGAACAAACGATCTCGCGTATTTTGCTTCAACCCGGGGCGGGAAATATCGGTTCAGCGACGTGCCTCCGTTATATTCGCGGCGGCGCCTCGCAAAGCCGATTAAAGCCGCTTATACGGCCGGCTACGATTCTCGGCCGCGCGGAGCCCTCCTAATTCCGCCGCTGGAATCGCATTTAAAAGTAGATTTTCCGGGAGGCGCGCCAAGCCCCGCCGACAGCTGACGCCGACTCGGCGAAAAGAGCGATTCCCACGGTGCTCCCGTCGGGTCGACAAATGACGGCTTCTTAGCCTTCCGTGACGTCTGCCCGTGGGTGGGAAAACGTATTGCCGGCACCGCGAGGAATTATCGAAGCCGTTACCGGGGCGTACCGACGAATCGCGGCGCATTAATCAGACGCTACGCGCGCGCGCGCGAAAACCAATTACGATGAGCGAGCCGGGGCTTCTTTTCTCGAAGCCCGCGCACCACCGCCGAGTGGGCCACTCGAAACTTTTCGACGACGATGGAAAAACTGCGGCGATAATGGCCTTCTCCTGCTCGCTCGATCTTCAAGTTCCGAGCAATCAATTATTCGTCGCTGACTCGCTGAAATGTTTCGAGGAGCATTTAGAAGAGCTCGATTTTCAATCGATCGATCCTATTGTTATTCAAGTTCTTCGAATTTTTTTCTATTACGCGCATGGAAAGCCTTTGAAGTTGTTTATTTTTTACGAAGGTAGGCGTTCTGGAAATTCGGAAAATAAAATTTGCTTTTCTTAGATGCACTTATTGCTTTTCGGAAACCTCCTTTGAAAATGCATTCGCGAAAGCTCCGCGAGTTTCTGAAATGCTTTCGGGTCGTCTAAAATCGAAGTTCATAAATAGTAAAAGAAAGATTATTCGCAAAATTACCGTATAAAAGTTGAAGTAATTTAATATTCCGTCCTTTATAATATTATATAGTAATTTTAGTGCCTTAAAGTCCTACATTCTTCGTCGGATGGAATTCCTCCTGCGCAAGCTCAGAGCAAACGAGACGAACTTTACGACTTTGAACGTCAGTTTGTTTGAGGAGCTTTAGCGGGTCTTTACAGCTCCGGTCATCGCGAGCGATAAATTTCGAAAAATTTACTCGCGCAAATCCTGTTTTTCATCAACTTTCTCAAAATACCCTGATGGAAAGTTAAAAAGTGCAATCTACTTGGAGAAAATTCACTTGCTGCAAGACAAAATCTTCCTTCCTTTTTGCAAGTAAATCAGGATCTTCGTTAAAAATTCTATTTTTCTCAGCTGTAGTAAAACAAATCTTGACTTCTAAAAGAAATCCTTTACCAACGGTTTTGTATAAAAATAGTTATTTATAGCCTTTTCACTTGAATTATCCAGTACGATAAACTATTACACGCAACTTTGTTTTTAATTAATAAACAGTAAAAGCATTTTCCCTGAAAATAATCAACAACAGAAACAAAAATAAAAAAACATGTTACATCTCATATTCTATTTAGAATACTTATGTAATTTACGTCTCATGCCAAGGAGATTTTCCAATCATTTCTAACGAATACTATAAGGCATAAAGTACACCAGTTTGTCGGCGCCTTCATGCACTTTATCACGACCGAACGGCAAATAACTTAATTAAGTCTCCTAATTATTTTTTCATCGCGACCCCGGCCTCATTTGAATAAGCGTCCGGGGTAGCGCGACGATCGCTCCGGCTTGTTTTTAATCATATTTTTCCCAACTTCTTAATTGAATACTCCAACTTTCCGGATAATCCCGTGTTCCCCGGCCTCATAATATAGCGAGAAACTTCTCGGCAAGTAGCTTCGCCTCGGCTTTACCCTAAACACTCGGTTAAATCCCGAAGATCCCCGGCGCGATGTTCCCCCTCCGAATCTCCCAATCCCGATCTCCCGAATCACACGGCGGGAACGAAAGAAAAAAAAAGCTACGGCTCACTTTGTTCCCCCGTTGATTCTTCCCCTCGCACGCCAGGTGCTCGTTAGATTCGTGGAGAAAAGGGTAAACGCGCGACGCGCCCGTAGAAGCCGCGATCAAACAAATTTCGAGCCGGGGCCGAATTAATATTGACCGCTCGCGGGTATACGCTCGTCGCAATTAGCCGTGGCCGCCGTTAATTACGCCGAATCGACGCGCCGGCGGTTAAATCAGCGCGGCTGCCGATGACGGGCCGATCGGGTTCGTTTTTTTCCTTTATTCCCGACGCCACTTTGCCCGACACGGAAAGAAATCGTTAGGCGCGGCTCATCGCTTGATCGCTCGAGTGTTTACTCCTCATTTCGGACAATCCGAGTGCATGTATTTTTTAGCTTGAGTACACAGTCGGATATTTCGAGGAGTTTACTCGATCGACGGTGATTAATTAAATGGGACGCGTTTATGGATAATGGCTTTCGCACGTACGAGAGTTTACGAATCTCTTTTTCGAAAGACTTATTGAAAAATGACAAATTTTTATTATCCAGTCTTCTTTTTGTGAGGTAACAGGTTTTATGCCGAAGAAAGAGGCGCCCGAGTGTTCAGCTTCGTATTGCCGAATGCATTAGCCGAGGGGGAAGATCTTCTTAAAGCGCGTTATTTCATCGGGATGAATAAAAATCTAATTTTCAAAAGCGCAACGGTAATGGAGAATTACGTAATGCACTTGGCGAGTTTCGGAATAAAATTCTTTAATCATAAGTAACGGCTTTCATTTAGAAGTGAAAATGCAGATGCGGGCTAAATATACCTTTTTTACGTAAAACTTCATAATGAACATGACGTAATAAAGCAAGGTTTCAATCTTACTTTTGCGTGATGTTTCGTATCAAAACACGCATAGTATTTTCTCGTTCAACAGACGAGCATATAAATAATTGAATATATCGCATTCCAAACTTTACGCGTTCCAGAATCTTTCGGGATTTCTCAAGCATAAATATTTATTGCGCAATGAAAAATTTTGCTATCGTAAAATATTTGAGGAAAATATTCGCAGAGACAAATGAAAAATACCATAAAACTTATATAGAAAGTTTAAGTAATGCGCGCTTTCTTTCTGTTTAGATATATCTTCCTAGCCATCTACACGGCAGAAATGGTGATAAAGTCTATAGCCAAGGGATTCATTCTGAACAAGTACACGTATCTGAGGAATCCGTGGAATTGGCTGGACTTCGTAGTAATTACGAGCGGATACGCGACCATAGGCATGGAGGTCGGTAATCTCGCTGGTCTCAGGACGTTCAGGGTATTGAGAGCCCTTAAGACTGTTTCAATTATGCCAGGTAAGTGTTGTGCGCGATAACTACCCCCCGTAAATTCTCCCCTTTGGCTTTCATAAATATCGACCGGCTCGTCCTTTTTTTGCACTCTCTATATAAATCGAATTTTATTGCCACCACTCCAATTTTTTTTCTCTATATAAACAGTGAAAATTTACTCGCCTTTTCGTACACGCGATGAAAGAATTTAGCTCCGAGGTACTGTAATAAAAATTTTATTTAATTCCATTTAATTCCGGAACGTTGAAGATTTCGGTCGAGAGAAGCATAAAAACGTTCGAGAGGGGGGAAGGGGGGGGGGGCTTAATTAGCCACGAGGCACGCGTGGCTATAACTAATGCAGGCCGAGGCGGTAATACGATTGCTCATTATCTCAGCGGCGAAGTAACTTTCTTTTAAATTTTTAAATTAGTCGCGCGGCTACGTGGCAACGATAATTAATAAGTGTGTTAATGAACGCTACCGGAGTGCTGTGAAAATTTGATAATCTCCCCCTACTGCGTGCTTAATCCCATTGTCGAATACGTCAAAGTTATCAAGCATGCTATCTCTTCACGAGGTGGCAAGTCAATTATCAAAAATTTCATGAACCCGATAAAGACTAAAATCTGCTCTTAGGTATAATTACTCACAGTAATATTATGTATACCCTCTAAAGTTGAATTAGTGAAAAACTCCTAAAAATAGTAAGAAAATGTTCTACTAATCATTGAACAATGGACCTTTTAAATGAAATTTGATTAATCATAGTAGTTTTTCACTAATTCAACTTTAAATCATAGCTTTCCTTAAGTGTCTCGCAAAGCATTACACCGTGAAGAAAAAAGTCGAGCCACGCCTTTCCTTTTCACGCAAATTATAATAGTCTCAGCAGCATTTCAAGTTTCCCAAAGTCCGCACATACGAGTTGTTTTACCCACCGCGAGCAATTTCACCTGCGGCTCCAAGCTCCATTCGTCGCGTAAAAGCAGCTTTAGCTCTTACAAATTAAATCCGAAATAATTCAGTCCAGGCCGCCGGCCTCCCCGAGCCTCGCTAATGACGCGCCAATTAGCCCCGCTGCCATAACGAAATTCCGCCGCGACGTTGCTCGCATAGCGTTTTCCACTTCAAACGGGCCGCGCGCGCGCTGCCGTCCATCCGAAGCCAAAACCGACGGCAAATTCGACGCGGCCAATAACCGTAACGTCGTTGCCATTCTTGGGGAAACGTCCGAGTCCATCATCGGCCGCTCGGATGAGCCGCGCATATGCACAGCCGCAGGGGGGGCACCCCTCTCCACCCCAATCGAAGCCGCACACTATATGGCGTCGACTCGCGGCCTCGATCCATTATACTCCTCGGCGCGCTCGGGCCTTCGGGGAGCCGCCATACTAAATCAATTATGCGCGCGCGCCCGGGGATCCGGAATAATGAACGCGAGCGCGAATCCGGCGCAGCCACCGCGCGAGTCGGCGGCGGGCCGCCTCCCCTTTTTTTCCTCTGGATTTTCACCTCGTCATTCTTTCATTCACGGCTCGAGTGTTCCCGGGGCTGCTCGCGCGCGCTCCGTAAGGGCGGAAGGAAATTTCTTAATTAGCCGAGGGAGAAGCGGCCGATCGCTCCGTTCCCACGGGTAATTTGGAAAAATTGGGTCAATATTGGATGAGCCGGTGATTGGAGTGCAGCCGATTGGGGAGTTCGAAAATTTTACAATTTTTCATCGAATAGTCGATTTTTTTCGAACGGAAACGTAGAAAGCAAATTGCCGATGTAGATGCGCATTTTGAGAAATAACGTTGACGTCGATCAAAGTGAAATAATCACGAAAGGAACCTGCTTCTGTAATTAGTTAAGTAAAAAAATTTAAATCCAGTAATGGAAGTAACAGCTTCGATTAATTATGTATACCTATTTCCAATAATTCCAACCTCCGTCAATTTTTTTTCGCTTCTGAACGACAGGTACATTGAATGGATATTAAACTTTTGATTGGATCCATTCGCGCGAAATATAATTGACTTGACTTACAACCCAGCGGTATTTTAATTGAGTCAGATTAAGACATCGCGCGAAAAAAGAGCGTCACGCGCGCGCAAACATTCATCCGATAAAATTTGCAATTTAACGAACGTTCATTTTTCTTTCTTAAGCTTCTCGGATGTAACTTCGTTCATTACGTTATAGCATCGTGCACGAGCATTTTCGCCTCCCCCGCAGTGGCACAAGCTTCATCAAAATTTACCGGGCGACCAAACAATCAAGCAACCTGTCCGCCGGTTATTTCGTTTAATTCGCGCGATGAAAGAAATAAGAGCGATCGATCCGCGGGCTCCTCTCCTAAATCAGTAAAATTTCAATTCACCCGGACGAGTGCGTAATCGCGTGTCCGCATCCTCGTTATTATTTTTCTCCCCTCCCACGCCGATACATCCCGTAAAGCTCGCACGGCTAAATTCGAGCTCGTTAGCTCGTTTAATCGTGGCCGTATACGTACGGTGTACACTCGCGAAGACGAGGTTTGTTTTTGCTCGGGGTCAATTTCGACGGCGATGTTTGCCCCGGCCGAGTGTGCTGGCGCGCAACCCTTCGTCGTACGCAGCTTTTTCACGGCGTAAAAGCGCGCCCGGCCGAGATGGATCGGGTTACGTGACTCAAGCCCGGCGGGAGTTTGTTTTTCGATAACAATGCATAATTAGCGATAACGGATAGGCGGGATCGCCGGGCGATCGGCGCGATAAAGTTCGCTTACAAGCTGACGTTACACGAAAGGCCGATATTATCGGGGAAGCGATAAAAATGGGGAATTCGGTGAAGCTGAAATCGATTGCGCCCGGGCGGGAAGCCCCGCGCGATATTGCTCCTTATTCACGCGCGCGCACGGCATGGGGCGCGAAAAAAACCGAAGCGATGCAAGGCGTGCGCGCCATTTTTATCGCGTTCAGCATTTTTCGATAGCCGACAATTTTCGGCCAAGAAAAAAGGCGATCACCGAGCGATCGCGGAAAAATGAGCACGTATTACCTGTTGATCGTAAAAAAGCGCACGCGTTTCTACGAGCAGCCGAAAAATGCGCCGATAGTACCAGATAGTTCTATAGATAAAAAAAAAAAAAAAATTCGTCCATTTTGAAGGCTGCACGCGTGCGAGTGAGCTAGTAAAAAGAAAAACGTCAAAAAAAGCTCGCGGAGAGGCGAGGCTCCGAAGAAGTAAAAGAAGAAGTCGACGCGGAAAGGGAGGCGGGTGCGCTCGGGATAAACGCACGCGACCGTATAAAAAGCTCCCGTAAGATCGGCGTTGCATTACATACTCTGCGAGCGCGCGCTGGGCTCCGATGACGGCCGTCCGGTCGTCCCTCTCTTTCGCGCGGATAAAAGCCAGATCGGAGTTCCCCGTTTAAAAGCTCCGTGGGAGGATGGGAGGGCACGGCTTATCGGAAAGTGAAGCTAGCGTATCGACGTTCAGCGATGCGATCGTCCTTTTTCACGCCGGTTTAAAGAGACCGCGGTAAAGTACCATGAGTCTCGTCGCGTAAATTATTATGTGCGTGCTGCCGTGGCCTTTCATCCGCGCGCCCTTTAATTAGCTCAATTAAGCGTGCTCTCTATTGATTTTATTGAATACTTTCAATGTACTGATATTGCTACGCACTGCTGTCAGTGTTGACGCGAATGTGGGGATAGCATATTTGCTTAGGAATATCGTGACATATCATAACTTTAATTGCTGAAGTTTCAACAATTTAAAAATTAATTAGGTATCGCAATAAGCGATAACGAATAAAAAAAGGAAAATCAGACTTGATGATGATAATTGTATAAGAGTATAATCTAATTTTAATATCATGTTATTTTCAATACTCTTATGAGCATACTATTCGTATTAATGATTTTAAGCTGATGGAGGTAAAAGGGTCTCTTTGATCCTAAAGCGCGGGGTTTGAAGGGACTCGTTTCCAGAGCGTTGCACCTTGTGAGAATATTTCTTGTTTCTAGCTAGAGAGCCAGATTAGAAAGAGGAACTAACATTTGCGTTGCATCTGGCGATTAGCTAATATCTTACTGCTAATGTGCTCGTTTACTGTGAATTCGTAATATATAAAAATTATATTTTTAAATTAAATAATTAAAATCTCGTGAACTATAGCTTGGTGTATATAACAAAAATATGATACATTTTGTGAGATAATCTTAGTTCTATGCTATGAAAAGAGTAGCTTATATTTTATCAAATTATTTTGATTCGTCGAGCAAAGGCGGTTCATTCACTGCAATATTGAATTAAGCATTTGAAGGTCCGAGGCTCAAGCTCGAATGTCGGCTAGCCTCTGTACGCAGTGTAAATATTATTTAATCCCGTGATGAATTTATTTCACATCGTTGCCCCCGCAATTTCGAAATGATAATATTCAATTCAGATTAAAAAAGAAAACATCCTTAAAATCTTAATTCGCGCCAAAAGTTAGGTACATGTACGAACGAAAGGCCAAATTAGAGAGGCATTCGACAGCACGCGTACGCGTAACTATGGGATCCGACCCCGGTGATTACGAACAATAATCCGATCGGTCGTGCGAAAGGAGAACGTAATAATAGTCGAGTGCACGCGCAAATTGACAGCGGCATTAGAAAATCGCAAGCTCGGCGAATCGACGCGGTCACCGCGATCGCTTTGGTGGCAGATATCGTGCGACGTTACTCATTACTAAAGTACCGTTTGACCTCCTGGAAATTCGCGCGGCTGCAAGCGAGGTACACCAAATTCGCGACTATTTTTCTTTCCTTTTAAAACTTTAAGACGCGTAAACTGATTTGCAAGATAATAGCAAAAAATGATATTTGATCAAGAAATGTGCTTGAAAGCACAAGTGCATTCGAAGCTGGTAAAGTTCCACGACGGTGGGGATGAGAGACTAAGGAGTAACCCAATTTGCATATTATCGCTGCTCAAAAGTTCCGCCACTTTATTAATCTAGCAAACCTCGGCGTCTCGGCGCACTCTGGACATTATCTACTTTAATTTATTCGCACTACACAATAAGTCGATATACCTCGAACCAGATGCTACTCCCGAATTTTCCCTAAGTACACTTGAAATCTCACCGACGAAAAAGGAAGGAATTTCTCAGTTTCAGTTAAGTAGATTATCCTCGAGTCTTGAATAAAGATTAATCGAAGCGGCGCGCTCTTTGTGCAACCTGTGCACACAGCCAGTCGGCGGATGCAATATCGAGCTCTCGATTTGAACGCAGCGCTCCTCAAAAAGCACAAAGCGAGATATAGACGAGCCACTCGCATATTAAAATTCTTAAAACCCGGCTTATCGAATGCCTGCCGCGCGAGATATGCCGCCCGCGGCCTCTTTAAAATTCCGCGCGCGGCCCCTCCCCTTAATAGTGAATTCCGCTCGCGAGCCGATCGGAGCAGTCGTCATAAACGCGCGCGGAAAAAGACACCGCACGCGATCGATGTCGCGCGCCGCGCGAAATTCCCGTCGACAAAAGAGACGGCGGCTCTTAATCTCGGCACCGAAAAACTTTTCTCATAAAGTCGCGCGCCACCTTTTTATCCCGCGTCTCCGCTTTCAAAAGTAGCGAGCATTAGTTCCGCCGGCCCGCGGACTTTGTTTAATTTTTCCGCGCGGCGGACGATTACGCCGCAAGTTTCGAGCGGCGCGGCTTTATCAGCCGCGGGGTGTACTCTTCGTCGCCTCGAGTAGCTGTTTTGCATAATGAATTTCATCGGGCGCGTTTAATTTGTCCCGCTAATTTCACGCCGCTCCTGGGCTCTTTCACCCCGCCGCATAAATTGCCCGCGGCGAAACTTGCCGGCGAAAAATCATCGACAAACCCGAGTAAAAACAAACCGAGCGTCCGCAACTTCGAGCCTGACTTTAAAACACTCGGCTGCTCGTTTGTAAATCCTCAGCGAAATAGACACTCGGGAATTCAAATGAATTAAATGAAATATTCAAAATCTCAATTTTCAGGGGGGATGGAGCGGCACCAGTTCCGAGTTCGAATTGAATCGGTAAATTTATCGCGGCGATAGCCAATGAAATTAAGCGAGAAAGGAAGAGGGCGTCCTTGAAGGAGCCGCGCTTTTCGGAGGCGATACTTTCGCCGCGGGGCATAATCCGACCGAAATTAGATTGTAAGTCCGCGGGAAATAGGCGATACTTACGCCGGCGATTAACTTAACGGCGCGCCATTCGTTCGTCCCCCGTTCTTTCGCGCCCGATTGCGCCCGCTGCGTAAACGGGGAAAATTAAATTTCATTAACTCAGCGCACCCTACTCCAGGGCCACTTCGCCCGGAGCATATACGAAAACTCGTGAAACGAGTACCGTGTCGCGAAGATGAGTGGTCGGGTCGATAGTTCAATGAGTTTTGGATGTCGCGTAAAATGTTTAACGAGGAGATTCGTTTTTTTTTTTTTTTTTAACTCGAGTTTTGTAGTTGAAGCTATAAAAGCGACACTCCAATTAGTGTCTAATGGATTACACCGTGAGTTTTTTACCTTTGCAAATTTCGAAACGAATCGACGTAAATCCGCATTAAACGGACGATTCAATAATCCGCGTTAAAATGATCGATAAATCTCCATCCGGTCTCCGTAGTAAATCCCACTTAATTTCATTGATAAAAATTTCTTTTGCTGCAAAAAAATTGCTTTTTAGGTACGTGTAACAAAATATACATTACGAAAATATAGCATTCTTGTAAAAACTGATAATCATAAACATCCGCATTGCACTCGAGTTGAAAAGTAAATAGTTGCAGCTTAAAAATTAAAAAAAAAAGTGTACGTACAGTTCCCCGAGGTATAAAAATACCATTTAACGAAATTAATGGATGCAGCAACATCGACTTTTATGAAGGGAAGTTAATGCGAGCAAACGATCTATTTTACGAGTGTCTCAATAAATTCACGCGCGGAAAAAAATGAAATTCCACAAAAACTGTCGTCTCCATCTCCGAAAAATGAGACACGGAGCAAAAAGCCGAGCAGCTTGACAAGACGCCCTTTCATTTCTCAAGCGAGACAAAGACCCCCCCCCCCCTCCTGACAGGCCATCTCGCGGCGAGGGGAGACGCGCTCCCCTCCGGAACAAGTGCTTATTCTTCATTTACGTGACGGCCCACACGGGCCTCTTCACCTCCGCGCAATCAGAGCCACTTGTTTATAACACGGCGCGACCCTCCTGACTCTCGGCGATTGATACCCCAATGTGCCCGGGAAATACTCGTCGTTAAAGTTTGAGCTCCGGCGAGATCGAAAAATTCAAAAATGCAGAATCTCGCTGGTGACGTTCCGCCGCGGAGCGGATGGCCTCTCGAGCTGAAGTGCGCCGTTAAGGCGCCGCTGCCGCAGTCGCACCTGGCGCAACCTCCTGCGGATGCCGCCGGGCCAATGGGCCGCGTCTTCTCGCGCCGCACCGGGTCGATGCTTCCTCGACGGCTCGCTTTTGCCGTCGCACGCGCCTAAGCGAAGTCCGTCGCCTTCGGACGAATCTAAGCCCGAGTCTCGCGCCGGAGGTGGGGGTGCAGCGCGTCCCACTGGAACTGGTTCAACTGTCGGCGCGTCCGGACGAGCGAGAGATCGGATTGCAGAAGGGGGGGCGAAAAAAAGATTGAACGCGTTCCAGAGGTCGGAGCTCAGCCCCCCCTCCCGAGCGCTCTTCTTCTTCTCGATTTAATGGCCTTGGAGTTATCCGTGATGCCACCGCACATGTTAGTTCCCCCGAGCACTCGGTGATCCGGAATTGATGTATACAATGGACCGAGCGGTCGTTTCGGGAAGAGCGCGTCATGGTCAATGAGCACGAGATACAACAGTAACTTTGTTTGTCGAGCGCCGTGGAAGAGAAGAAATACGAGGCAGTAAGATCTCCATTAGCGGCGATTGAAAAATAACCCGAAGACCGTTTAGTTATGACGTCCGTAAAAGTGTTTATACGAGAGACGATAAACACCCGCAGGGTGTATAAAATTGAGCCTTGAAATAGTCGGGAATTAAGAGCCGATCGAGCGCGAAAATTAAAAGCGCGTTGAATCGAGTCGCGCACGGAAGCCTTTTGATCTCGTCTCTCGAACTACTTGGAATTCGGACTGCGGTTACAAAATTGCACCCCGGCGGAAACTTCGGCGACAATCGCGCGGCCTATTTCCCGACTGCGGCGCGTCAAAGCGGAATCCGCGCGGCCCCCGTTGAACCCGGGCGCCTCCCGAGTGCCCCGAGAGAGGGGAGGGGGAGCGCAGGAAGACGGTAACGAACCGTCGGGCTCGGGTCGAATTTATCGCGCGACGCCGATGATCGTCGCCGCGGGGCGCCCGGGAACGGCCGGGGCTTCGTTAACGGGCCGCTGTTTGCGGGGGTGGCGTCGCCTTAATTGCGGTGAAAGATGCAAGTTTGTCGGGGAGGCCCTGCGCGAGCTTCCCGCCGATCGATCGACCGTGAGACGCGCCATTAATTTGTTGACTGAGATTGATTTAGGGCTTACTTTAAGGTCGAAGATCTGAAACGAACTGTAATAGTAACATTAAGTATTGAAAAACTGTTATGTTTATTTCTTATACATTATGTAAAAAAAAAGGAAATACAAGTTATTATTTATTTAAAAAAGGAGCGATTTACTTAATGAGATCGTGATATATTATTAGGTAAAAAAATAAATTAAGGCGGCAGCGAGTTTTTTTCCATCAAGCACATTTATTAATTACACCCACGTAATTTTTATTCATTCGTAGAAAAACTCATGACATTCATCGATCCTTCTTCCCCAAACTGCTTTCAACTAAATACACCCCCTCGTATCACTCTAGATAAAAATCGCCCGTCCATTAATTAACAAAAAAAAAGGGGAGACAATTCATACGAAAGGTAGAAACGAAAAAAAAAAGGAATGGACGGCGATGAAAAATTCAGCTACATCACTATACACCGAGGGGAAATACGCTAAAATCTCGTGTCGAGCCTACGCGCGGCAATTTGGCTCGGACTGGCACGCGACGAGCGTTTCCCGCGCGCACTCCCACGCGCGCCGCCCGAACACACGTATACACACGGGCTAGCACAATGGAAGACGAAGGTCGCGGCCCACGATCGCAATCTTCGCTCATCGGGCGCGGGGAAGGGGGGCACCGGGCTTTTAAATTGACCCGCTCGATCTTTCGCGAATGAATGCCTCCTAACGATGCGGTTATACGACGACGGCGGGGGGAGAGGAGACGAGGAGGAGGCTGGAAAAGACCTAGCGCAGCGGACAAAGTGCCCGCTGGAGAGTATACTGGGTCAATGGCACGTCTTTTACGCGGAGGCCAAGCGCGAGCCTCGCTCGATGCTGCCGACTTTTTTCCTCGCCTCCGAGCCCAGCTTCGCTGGCTTTTTCCACTATTTATGGACGGCCATTGGAATTGAATCTGACGTACGATGATTTACAAGTATTTGTGGACTGATCGCAGAGCTGTGAAATTCATAGATGTCATTTTGCAGATGTTCAAAATTTGATTGAGTAAAGTGTCGTTTCTAAAGGAAATTGAGAAATTGAATAAAATTACAATATTTTCTTGTTTATTCGCAGAGCTATGCTCATACAATGGAAACACGTTTATGCGTACGTTTATTTAAATTTAATATGAATGTTTATATACGTTTACGCGTGCGTTTATTTAAATTTAACATGAATGTTTATATTCGATCGGAAATTTAATCGTAAACGAAATTTCATTTCATATATTTATGTTAATAATTTCAAATGCTTATGTGAAGTAATTTCATTTCCAATTTATAGCGTAATAACATTCCATGTTTATTCCATTAACAAGAGTATGATTCATTTTGAAATTAACATAAAATGGTTTAGAAAAGAAATTTCGCTGGCTAGTTAAATTTTACGAAAATTTAAATATTTTATTAGCAGCTAAATTGTAAATAGCTAATTACAACTTCAATATACTTTAATTTTAATGGGACCTTTGCTTTTATGCTTAACAAGAACTTCTATTTTAATCGAGTAGTACAAAACTTGGAAGTTCGCGTCTTTTTAGATGCTAATTCGATTAAGTGTCCGTGGTAATAAGATTGCAATTCATATATAGCATCATTCTGGGAACATAAATTTCCTTACTTATTTATTATACGATCTTTTTTTGTGATTGAACTTGTATATAAAAGGATCTAGCTTTTTTGTAAAAAAAACGCAATCTACATCGCTTTTTTATACCTACTTTAAATTTTGTAAGAAAAAAAGTTAAATTTTAACAGAATTTATGAAATATGTTTAGTTAAAAAATTTATACTCTCCTTAACCCAAGTACAACGACCCTTGATTAAAGATTTAAAAGATACGGCATCCAGAATATTTCTGTCACCTGCAATACTCTAAAAGCTCAAGGAACAATGTATTTTTTACGCGTTCATAACGCCAATTGAAGCCAGCAATTAACGCCTAAGTTATGCCCCCACGGCATAAGGCTCGTAAAGCACACCGTTAAAAGACGTCGCAGGAACGCGTGCCATAATTCACGAGGTTTCTCACCGCCCATAAAGAAAATCATAAAAAGCCGATAAAACTTGGCCGGACGGCCCTCGCTCCCCGCGCAAACAAACGCTCTGATTATGCAAACGAGGCCGGCTGCCGAAAGCGACAATTAGCTCTCGCGCGCTCGCCTCGAAAATAGAAAATCTCCCCTCCGCGCACGAACAACCAACCGCGCGATACATCTGCGCCAGGGACGAGAGTCTGCGAGGCGACCCGGAAAAACAAGACCCGGACGAGGAGACTCGCACCCCAGCAATTTGCATAAGTTCCCACTCGCGCGCGCGCCAAATGGCGAGTTAAGAGCCCCGAAAGTCGCCCGGGCGTGCCGCGCTCTCCGCTAATTTAGTGCCGCCCCCCGAAAAATGGAGCTCCGCGCGCAGTACTGATGGGGCGTGGAGGTGGGATACAAATTCGCGGTCGTCGACCGTTTCATCGCCCAGGCAGTTCGCAGGGCGCGCTTTTAAATTAGAGCCGCTTAAGCGTGTCTCGCTTATCTGCGACGTGAAAAATGGGCCGGGAGTTGATGCTTCCGTGGCTGACGCGCTCGGGGCTTTTTTCCGCGGCGATCACGAGCTGCCGTGGCGCAAAAAAGGCGCGCTACTTACAAATGGAGACTCGGCGATTCTCGCTCTTCCCCCCGCCCCGAATCGTTCTGTACGAAGTGAAATAAAAAGAGATCGACTCGTTGGGCAAAAAGAAACATAAGAGAAAATAAATTCTCGCTTTTGACGAAGACTATATTGTATAACGTCAAAAGTGAAGATTTTTTGTTGCAATAAAACAGATCCGTAAAATATTTCAAACCCCCTCAAAGAACTGTAATGTAAAGCTCGCTTTTGCCGAGAAAAAAAAATTGTCAAAGGCCCTTTGCCGGAACAATTAGTAGCGGCTCTTTAAACACGAAGAGGGCCAAGATAACAGACGTCGAGTGTCCTCGACTCCCCGAGTGTATCTATCGCCCATCGACAAATAGAGGGCGAAACTCCCGCCGCGCGCGGCAAGACGCCTGCACACCCCACGCGCGCCTCCGCGCGGAGATAAAAGTGCAAAAGTTCCCGCGGAGCAACTTTCCTTACATAATTCCGAAGATAAGTCGTCGGGAAAATACGAGATCGTTAAAGCTAACGACTCTCCGCGCGATAATCAACAGTAATTCCGCCGGAGTTAATCTTTATTCATCGTCGCTGTTTAAATACACCCCGACGCGCGACCAGAGGTGGAGGAGGGGGATGGTCGAGATGGAGATGGAGAGATAAAAAAAACGACACTCGTCTGTTTCAGGGTTAAAGACCATCATCAACGCTCTGCTGCACAGCTTCAAGCAGCTCGCCGAGGTAATGACACTCACGATCTTTTGCCTGATGGTCTTCGCTCTTTTCGCCCTGCAGGTTTACATGGGCGAGCTCAGGAACAAGTGCGTCAGGCACATGCCCGATCTCAATGCCTCGGCGATCGAATGGAGAGAGTGAGTTTTTTCCGACACTTGTACCTTCTTTTACTTATTTATGGCCGGTCTTTTACGCTGGTTTTATTGTGACGACTCGAGATCAGATTAAAGTTTAATGGGTGACTGGTCATTTGCGTACAATCCGAATTAGTAGATGAAACAAGTCCATTTTTTATGGTAATGACGGTATCTTCAATTTTTTGTGTAGTTTGTAAAATAGTAAAGAATAAAATTTACATAATTATTTGATCTCTGATGCTTAATTCTACTTTCATAATTTATTATTGTTTAACTTTTTATGACGATGATGCGAGATCAGATTAAAGTTTAATGGATGGTCATTTGTGTTCAATCTTAATTATCAGATTTAAAAATATTTTTTGTGGTAATAAATAGTTCTGTTAATTTTTCATTTATGTTAATTCGCATGTTCAGAGAGACAAATATATATGGCCTAATTATACAGTTATCACACAGGAGGACTAAAAATAAAAATAGTAATTAAATTTGTATAATAAAGTGTGCTTGTTTAATCTTTTCTTCTTTATTCTACTTTAATGATTTACCATTGTTTAAAAATACAAATATTTCAGGCGATTCTTATTACCGAATAAATTGAATCTCGATTTTCAATAGTATAAAACAATAAAATCTCTTCAATAAGTAATGATACACCTGTTCGCCTGGCTATCGCCGAGTAATCGATATTTCCAAAAAAGCTCTGCTTTTAAAATTGCTTCTCTTTCGACTAAGAATAACAATCGATATTTCCTGAAAAAACGTGCATTGTTCCACCTAACGAACGAGCTTTTCTCCCGCAGACGTGCGTAATATTTTTTTAAAGGAATCACAAGCAACGTTGAGAAATGGACGCGTAGTAAAAAAAAAAAAAAAAGAAATAAACAAGTCATCGTCGATAAAGTGTTTCGAGACAAAGCAAACGCATTAACGGGGGTTTCTCGGCCGCTCGCCACCGGACAAAGGCTTTTTATACATTCGAAAAAAAGAGACGAAGGATAAAAGAGGGCGCGCGCTTCCTCGCGGATAGATCATTTCCACCTAATTTCCGGTCTTTTTGGAAGTGAATCCGAGCTTAAGGACTCGCTTGACATTAATTTCCCTATCGTCCATCATCTTTGATTATTTTCCGCCTCTCTTTGGCTTTCATTACTCCCTGCTCGTCACAGTTTTACTTAAACTTTTCGACTAAAATCAACTCCGTTCTTTTCTTTTTCTTTTTAATCCCGCGCCCCTCTAAATTCTCCCCCCTCTTTTTAATTTCGGAGAATGCGCTCGTCATTAAAAGCAGATTCGAAAGGTTAAACGGAAAAATTTCAATGGGCATCGATAGAACGATCCTCTACTCTCCGAAACTCTCTCCTATTTCTACATAAATCTCGAAGCTTTCTAAATTACAATTGTTACCGAGTCGCACGGATAACTCAGTTTTTATTTTAAAGCTCGATTCATATTTAGTACCCCTCTTAACTTCTCACAAGCACCTCGCGCATATAGCGCAAACTCGTTTATTTACGATCATCGATTTTTCAATACCGACCCTCCAATGCTTCTCGGCTCCGTTAATAATTCGCGATTCGCGTAAAAAAAAGAATACTATCAATTAGCGCTTCAGCCGCTAAATTTTATCAGAATAACGCGCGGCGACTCCATAAAAGAAAAAGAGACTGCAGTAGAGCCGCCCAAACGACCTCGGCGCGGCGGAATTGCCGCGGCGCTCGAGCATATAATAAATATAATCCTGCAGACGCTCGCGAGTGGAGAAAAAGCAATTCGCCGTTCGCGCGGCCACTCGAAAAGTCCGCTGCGGGGGGGGGGGGGGGGGGG
>JAXIUT010000037.1:15364087-15376554 GCA_035586675.1 Eurytoma californica | reverse complement strand
ACCTTAATCCAATATACCGCGAATAACGAATAATTAATTGCACAACTAATCGTTTTACGTACATTGCTAAGGTCTTGTCGGCTTGCGGTCCAATTAGCGTCACGTTCTTCACTGTGGTCGTGTTCTTTGGCTCTTTCTACCTCATTAACCTGATGCTTGCCGTCGTGGCCCTAAGCTACGAGGAAGAAGCTGAAATCACAAACGAGGTAACGAATTTTATTAGCGCCGCTCGCGAAAAATCCCACCCCTCATCCACCGACAGCTCCTCGCCCGATTCGCATAATTGAGGCCGAATAAATTAATTCAAAGTCTCGTTACGCACTGTGATCGATAAGTCGTTAGGCGCGCGCGCGCAAAAAAAAAATCGCTCGCACTCAAATCGCAGCCGCTGTGCGCCGGCTCCTGTTTTTCCTCGCATTTTTTTTTTTTTTAAATAAAAAGAGCAAAGCGCGCATCGATGGCCCGATTAGGCACGCCGCGGCGGTCATCCGCTCATCGGCGGCGCCGTGCTCCGCGGAAATGATTTTCCACCGGGGGAAAGAGAGTCGGACGCGGTGGCCCGATAATTGGTCGCCTCCCGCCGACTTTGACGAATGGTGGCGGCGTACTCTTGCACGCGCACTGCTTGCTGCTCGAGAGCAGTCCGTGTTCCACGGAACTCCGGAGATTTTCCGCCGAGATTGCGAGGGAGAAAAAATTTGTGACTCCCGCCGAGGCTGTAGCGCAGGCTCGAGCTTATCACGCGCGAGATACGAGACCGCGCGCTCTCGGCGCGACGTTCGATCGGAACGGCGCAGATAAGGTTCGATTTATTCAACTTGTAACCTTATTTGGGGGTGTAAAACGCCGCGCGGTGGATCGACGAATTGTTAAGAATGCGAAATGTCATTCGATTACGGATAATGTAGATGAGTTGATAAGGATAATTTCTTAAACGCTAAGAATGCGGTGTATTATTCGCGGTAAATTATATGTACACAGAGCTTTATTGAATATTCGACAGAGGAAATATTGACTTTCAATTGCGTAATAACTTTATAACATCACACGTAGAAAAAGGACGCTCATTTCGTGTTGATTTAATTTACGATAAAGTAATAATGCATTATTTTTTCGAAATTAAATGTGGTATGCATAAAATGCTCTTTAATCTGATTTGTCTTTGAATGAATTTGCAATATCGGAAGCAGCGTGGTACTTCAATAAATTTCAATTGATTATCTAGAATTTGCGGATTTATTATCAATTAGGTTTTCTCCGTTGCGCGAAATATTCCTCTTGAATAATGCGCTGATTAAATAAATCTATATGCGAATCTTTCATTTATTTAAAAACAATATCGACAATCGATTTATCATTTTTTTAAACCGAAAATCGCGGTGTTGCTCGTCGTAAAACCACAGCTTTAAACTCTCGGTTGTACCGACAAAATCATGCAACCACAGCGATAAAATCAATCACAGACGGTAACCGATAATTAATTTTCCGTCGATAATTCGACCCCCTCGTGTGCGTTAATTCGTATCCTCGTCGGAGCATAGCGCCATAGAAAAAACGGATTAATTTATACGGCGACCCGGGCGAGGGCGGGCTCCTAAAATTACAAGCGAATCGGCGCAAATGGCGAGCGAACGGCCCGGGAGTAAAAAAAGTGGGGCGCTCGTGGATCCGCAGGAAAGGAGAAAGGACCTGACCGACCACCGCGAGGACTCGACGTTCAGCTTCGACCCCACCAAGATCAACATTAAGACGCTGACGAAGGAGAAGCAGAAGAAAATAGACGCGCGGAAGGGGGTGCTGCTGAGCAGCTACTCGCGCAAGCGGACTCGCAGAAGAAAGCGCGGCCGGAGCACCGTGGGCCACGACAAAAACGGCGGCAATCGCAGCAGGTTTGACCTTTTTCTCTTTCTTTCTTTTTTCCGGAGGGATCCATGATACTTCCGGGGGCCGTAAACAATTCTGATTGGATTGAGCGATTTGCTTAACTAAGTCTGATTTTAATTTGTCTTTAGGAAAGATGAATTTCTGATTTATGGTAATCTAGATGCTTTTAGAGAAAGTTTTGAATAAAATGAATCGGAAATTTACCAAGGGTACTTTTAATTAAGTAAGGAAAAAGAGATTTGAGTTTTTTTTCTTCGAATAGAATTAAGAAGTTATAAAATGGTATAGTAGGGATATTGACTACAAACATTAAAAAATAAAATTAGGATTTTTTCATAACAATAAAAAATTTATACATGTTTGTTTAGAGACGTGATAAAATTTTGCACAATGTTACTCTAGTATATAAGTGCATTTCTACACTGTTATGACGCCACGCAAACTTTAACAAGCTCTACAATTTCTCGTAACTAAAATTGAAAAACAAACGACCTATTTTTTTAGACGTTAACAATATTTAATAAAATAATTGCGAGAAATCAATTGCTTCTAAATCTCAAAAGTTTAGCACATAATACTAGCTCTTTTCTCTAACAATTCCCCTAGAAAAAATGTATACTCGAGCCATCTTACATTTCCGTCAATCTAAAGTTAAACTTTTTATTAGCTCTCAGGATAAAGTACGTAAAGAATACTTCTTCCAAACTAATTTTCGATAGACCCCGAGTGGCCGCGCGACAATTTATCGCGGGGGCCATTTTTGTATTGTTTCGGTATAGAAAGTTCGAGTGACCCACTATTTCAAAGATGCGATATCAATGTTTGGAATCTCAATACGGATCGATTCAATAATGGACGTTTAACTTTGAAAGCAAACTTAACGTTGTGTCGCGTTTCCATTTGAAGCAAAAACTTGTTATCCAAGTTAGTTTTGAACTTAATTATATTACTCCAGCCTGCGAGTCAATAAATTAAACTGGAGCTTGATTTTCAGATTCGTATACGCGCTGACGCGAAAATAATTAAACGAGCACGCAGCTTATTTTTTTCTTCGTCGAACTTTCATTACCGATCGCCGCGCCACTTATATACATCACTCACCCGTTTCTCCAACGACGCCTCTCGCCCTGTTTTTTTCCCCTCCGAAGGGGAATAAACAAGCCTCGGCAAAAAAAGTTAACGCAACGATAAACAAAAAAAAAAACAAGGCAAAAACATTTACAGTTGGGCTAAATAAAAGTAGCAGCGAAGTTTATTTGTAGACGAGCTAAAGGCTATTTTTAAAGCCGGCTTTTATAGCCACCCCTTAAAAGCGTTTTATAAACCAAACGATATAAAACCCGCTGCTTTTCTTCGCTGTGTAGCCCCTCGCTCTACCGAAAATCGAGCCGTCGCGAGCGAGATTCGCATCGGAGGTTCGAAAGGCACGGGCCGATTACCGCGGGCCACCCTTTTCCGCGCGCCCGCGCTTTCGCTTTACACTTTCCTCCCTTTTTTTTTTTGCTCGCGTGACCCGCGACGCGCGCAGCAACGTAAACCCCGTGTACACGCCGGGCCTCTCGCTCCCACTCGTGCAACGCGTGTATACGCGGCGCGATTATCGATTTCGCTCACTTTACGGCTCTGTTTGTCGGGCGGCGACGACGACGGCGGCGGACGATACAATTTCTCGGGCCGCGCTACACCGGCGCGATTTCTTTACTCGCTGCGCTTGTTAATACGTCGGCTCGGCGCGGCTTTCGACTTTTTTCCGGCTCGTTTCGTTTTTTTCTCTCTTTTTTTTGTACTTCTGGGTCGCGGGGGATACGTTTTTCCCTTCGCGCGCGATCGCACGTTAGAATCGTGCGGCTTTTGAGAGGGGACTGCATTATCGCGCGGACTTATCGAGTAGCGGCGCGTGAAATCTTGGGGGGTTTGGGATTAATAATGGACGCCTACTGGAGAAACATTTTTCTCGGGATTTCGTGACTCGGGGCGAGTTCTCTTTTTGTTTTAACCACATTGTTTGGGGAGATCGCTGGGTTCTTTTTCGGAGGGTCGAGGGGCACTAAAGTCGATTAAAATAAGGATACAATCTCAATTAGTATATTGTTATTCTGAAGTTGTTGTACTGATGGATATATTACTTTTGATGCTTTCCTACGACAACGAAAACTGGCCCTCATTTGCATAATTAAATGCGGTCCGTGTAATGCTGTCTAACGAAATAATGTAAATTCGTCTTTCATTGCCCTATTAAACTTGGAATGCTGTGTTATCCTATTTACAGCCCACATCTTTCTTCCTTTAATAGCTGCGTTAATTCATAAACCTAGTGCTAGAAATTAAATTTATTCGCTAATGTTCGATGCTGTATTAACAAAAAAAGAACTCGTAAAACAATGAAAAACGAGTATTTCATCCTTGCATTATTCTAGAAAATAAGAGAATGTACACGAAGTAATATATTCCACGCACGTCAGGCAACAACTGCATTATGTACTTGTACTTCTGATGTTACGTAGTCTAGTTTTCTTCACTTCCAGCAATAGCTTTCTCAACTTTCACGAAGTAAAAATCGATTTCGATGCTTAGTTTTGGAAACTATTACAAGGAGCAGTAAATCAATCAGCCACAAAATTACAGTCACACACGATCACACGACTAATCAAAGCTCAACTCAACAAACAAACAACCTGCTTGCAATCCTTCTCCCAAAAGTTACCGTTTAACCTGAAAGCAAAAAAAAAATGTAGGTCTGTGACGCCAAGTCCTAGTCCAAGTCCGCGGCACTCGGGCATCCGGCCGTCCCACTTGCCTCTGCAGTCCCCGCTGCAGCAGCAACCGCCCGGCGAGCGGGCTCAGCAGCAACAGCAGTCCGCGCAGCAGCAGCAGCAGCAACAGCAGCAGCCGCCGGCGCAGCAGATCCAGCAGCAGCCGCTGGCGCCGCCGCGCCTCCCCGCGGAGAGCAACGTCGTGCACAGGCTGGCGCCGCGCAACATGCTGCAGTCGCGGCAGGCCAGCAACAACAGCAACCAGCAGTCCTCGATGGACGACTCGGGCGTCGTCGACGACCACGACGGCGACGACGTCACCTCCGCGGAGGAGCACGAGCGCCGCGACCCCCATCACCGCGAGCACCGGCTGCAGGAGCGCCACCACCTCGACAAGCGGAGGAACCTGCAGCTGCAGCAGCAGCAGCAACAGCAACAGCCGCTGCAGCTGCAGGAGCAGACGACGCGGGGCGGGCAGGAGTACCTGCCGCCGGCGCCCGTCACCGTCTCCGTCAGGACGAGCAACCGCGAGATCCGCGTGCTCAAGTGCAACGGCATCAAGAGCAAGAAGCACTTGTACTCCCTGCCGCCCGAGTATCTCTCGCACATCGTCGTTTTAGGTGAGTGCGCGCGCCCACCTCCTCCCCGTGTTTATCCGCGCCCGCGGCTTTTGACGAGGGTCTCGCGCGAGCGGGGTTAGCGCCGGGGATAAATTGCGACGAGGGTGCTCAAGGAAGCTTCTCGCCTCTGCTTACAGACGATCTGCCGGATCGGAATTGCGACAGGTGTATCCAGTGCTGCGTCGACTATGAAGGATGGCTGCGCTTTCAAAACTGTTTGTACAAGGTATGGTTTTCTTTTGACAATTCTTGTAGTAGAACCGACATTTAAAACACTGGCTTTAAAACATACTGGTAAAAATGTCAGAATGTGAAAGGGAGTTGTAACAAAGATTTCAATTGCTTGTACATTATCAAAATTAATGATCAGGTCGATCGAGTTGCATATGTTGTTGGAAAAATTCTCGAAAACCTTCTCGCAAGTGGGCTTTATCGAAAAAATTTTCAATAAATAGATGAAAACTGATTTTGATTGTACAAGGTATTTGGATTTTTTCTGCGAAATAAATGAAATGATAAACGAAACAGCTACACTTTGAAACCCTGCTATTAATGAATTCACCGAAAGATCTAGCAATTGAAGTGTTTAATTCTCCAATAAGGTGGTACGAGATCCGCTTTTCGAATTGACTATCACCCTGTGCATTGTTTTGAACACTGGCTTCCTGGCGATGGAGCACCACGGTATGAGCGAGTCGATACGCCAAGCGCTGAACATCGGCAACAAAGTGTTCACCAGTATCTTCACCTTTGAGTGCTTCCTGAAACTGTTGGCCCTCAGCAAGGATTTTTTCAACAACGGCTGGAACAACTTCGATCTCATCATCGTCTCGGCCTCGCTCATAGATCTCGCGTTCGAGCTCGTCGACGGTTTGTCCGTGATCCGCGGTCTGCGTCTCCTTCGCGTCCTGAAACTTGCCCAGTCCTGGACGACGATGAAGGTGCTGCTCAGCATCATCATCTCGACTATCGGGGCCTTGGGTAATCTGACCTTCGTCTTGGTCATCGTCATCTACATCTTCGCCGTGATAGGGATGCAGCTGTTCAGCAAAGACTACACGCTGGACAAGTTCGAGCCGGATCCAGTGCCGAGGTGGAACTTCAACGATTTTTTCCACTCTTTTATGATGATCTTTCGTATCCTCTGCGGCGAGTGGATAGAGCCCCTGTGGGATTGCATGAGAGCCGAGCGCGACGAAGGTCCCGAGACCTGCTTCTTTATATTTCTACCGGCACTGGTGATGGGCAATTTCATGGTCCTCAACCTCTTCTTGGCCTTGTTGCTCAACAGCTTCAATTCCGAAGAATTGAAACAAAAGAAGGAAGAGGTCGGCGAAGAGTCGAAACTCGCCAGATCCTTCGATCGGATCAGATCGATCGTGCGGAAAAAGAAGTACAAAAAAGAAGACTCGGAGAACGAGAAGAACACGAAGCTCGAGCAGATCGTTAGAGAAGTGATGGACAAGTCGGAGAAGGACAAGTACGCGATTCAAGAGACAGTACTGAGCCTGCCAAAGGACAATATCTACAATAGATCGTACCAGGAGAGCTTGAACCAGCCGGTCTTCACGTACGAGCCCATATACCGTCAAAACGTGCCACCTTATAGTAGTGGCGAAGATCAGGAAGCGTCGAAAGAGACCATCAAACTCGAGGAAGTGGAGGAGAAGAAGGACGTTAAAGAGCCGGAAACCATCGAGATGGCGGTATTCAAAGATGCTTCAGGTAAGGCCGAGGAAGCGGCAGCCTCTGAGGAGAAATCTGAGGAGAAATCGCCAAAAAAGGAAGAGTTAACACAAAGGAGACCCTGGCACACGCTTGTCAGTTACGTAGATGAATTGACGGTAGGTGGCAGAAGAGACAGCCAAGGAAGGTACATCGATGCGATGGAGTCCTTTCCTGGCTTCGGCAGGAGCAAAGCGCCGAAAGTACCGCAGGACTGTTTTCCTCAACATTGTTACGAAAAGTAAGACTCGCTGCTTATTTCCAATGCTTTCTTTTTTTAAATCGCTTTCAACCGCTTATCTTATGTGTTGGCTACGAGCAACGTACCCTTCCGAAGAACCCTTATAATCGTTAATTTTCTGTCTTACCCGCAATTAACACTAGGTGCGCATGCATAAATAAGTGCCTGGAGACGGACCTCGGTAAAAAGTGGATTCAGATCCGGACTGCGGTGCTTTCGGTGGTGGACACGCCTGCCTTCGAGTGGATGATCCTCGTCCTGATCTTCGCCTCCTCCATTACGCTCTGCTTCGAGGACATCTACCTCGACGACAACCCCTTCCTCAAGAAGATCCTCTACTGGACCAATCTCGCGTTCTGCCTGCTCTTCGGCATTGAAATGCTTCTCAAATGGCTGGCACTGGGTTACTGTAAATACTTCACCAGTTTTTGGACAATCCTGGACTTTATAATCGTTTTCGTAAGTCACAACTTTACCCTTTGCTTTTTAATATTAATTAATGATAATTATATATACACGTTATTATTTTTTAAACTTTCTTCAAGCGATATCACCGACGCCATTCAATTTAGACTCGTTGGAGCATGATTTATTTATTGTATATTAAAATGTTCACCAGGGTTTCTATGGTTTTTTAAGGAATTACATGTATTTAACATTTATAAAAATATATCTATCGTTAAATTGTCAAAAATTAATCAACATTAAAGTATATTATTTTTATATTATTCATTTTCGATTGAAAAGTGAAGATGAAGATATGAAGTATATAGATGTACCATACGTGAAATTCCTATCGTATTTTTGATAATAATCTATATGCCAGGGATTTTCCGCCCTACACTTTCAAATAAGTGTGACATAATTGTATTGGCACTTTGAGTATAGCAAAGACATCATTCTGCGTGTTTTTCGTCTTTTATGTCTGTGTATTTTATGTGTCACCTAACCGGAATCAGGTACGTCGAAATCATACGCCCCGTTCGGCATAATCAAACCATCCAACAGAAAAAGGAACATTTATTAAGTATTATTATGCGTAGGCTCACTTTTTTAGGCACCACTGCGAAAATAATGCTTTTTGGCACTTAAATAAGTTCTTTAACCTTGTACATAATTTATTTTGACTTAATTCAATCCTTTCTTTTAAGACTTTTTTATACTTACCTAATAAGCTTTTACTTTGCGCTACGCTTGTTTGCTTAATTTTTTCTTACGTCATAAAAAGGTACATCGCCTCGAACTCACAGGCTTTTTATCAACAGATGAGTGCGTACTGTATATTACGCGCAATACCATGTAACGGCTATTCATTCCATTAAATCGAAAATATAGAGTAAGAAATCCTGTTGTCGACAGCCCTTCGATTGTTGGTATTTTTCCACAGTTGAATACGCGATACGGATTACGTATATAGCTCTGCATACATACGTCGGCGATGTCGTGAAAAATGTCAACAATTGAATTAGGTTGTCGTAGTAAGATTTCTTACTCTATATAAAATCACGAAGATTTTGCTTTAAAAAAAAAAGTACGTAACAATGACGATACATGAGTATAGTCGGTAGATTATATAGAAGCATCTTGACGTAAGCACACGTTTCATCTAGTGCCAATCTCTCGTGATTATATAAAGAGTAGCTTTATTGGAATTGAGGTATTGAACAACCCTCTCGAGTCCATTTTTCAATGCAACACAAAATGTTTTTACGGTGTGCTAAATCTTGCATTGACGGATAGACTCGTTTGGATTTTCGATTCAATCCCTCCACATTATTTTTTAATAATATACTTAGCATGTAGAATTTAAAATTAATCATAATGTAATGTCTTGCCTTCTTACATATTTAACAAATAGTAATTTCAGGTCAAGTTACAAATGGAACAATTTTAAATGACATTCGCTGATAAAAATTTATGTGGGAAAGCCTGAAATTACTCGACACATGAATAATATTCTTATTATTTACAAATACTAGAGTAATCTTAAGAAGCCTTTGACTTGACAATATACATAGCCTATTTTTAATAAGATTTATTGATTTCATAAAATTACATCCTATATATTCTATAGCCTTTGGCCATCAACTAATTTTGCACAATAAAATATTTGAGGATAAAAGTAATTGTAGTTTCATACATCACGTTGCCTCTTCACTATGGCATGAAGGCGTAGAGTTGCGTCTCTTACAAGAGACATATTAACACGAATATTTCAATTCACAGGTATCCACGTTTAGTCTCCTAATAGAGGAAAATGAAAACCTTAAAGTGCTGCGCTCTCTGAGGACCCTGAGAGCACTGAGGCCGTTGAGAGCAATTTCCCGTTGGCAAGGCATGAGGGTGAGTTGCTGTCTTTCACTTGTCAAAGGTGCGCGTCAAATTAAAATTATCCTGCACCTTCGACTTCGGTGCGCTTCGCTAAATGCAGACGCGTCCGACGCGCTGTTATACGCGCGGACGGATGAAATTCGATATTGAACTTTCAAAATGAGATACATATAGCTATAACTCGTGCAAAATTCATGCGGAACCTCCTGCTCCTTGTGTTCGTAGATCGTAGTGAACGCGTTGATGTACGCCATACCCAGTATTTTCAACGTGCTCCTCGTCTGTCTCGTGTTCTGGCTGATCTTTTCCATTATGGGCGTTCAGTTTTTTGGCGGCAAGTTTTTCAAATGCCTCGATGAAGAACGCATGCTGCTCGACATATCCGTAAGTTTTTACATCATCCAAAAACTGTTTCTTTAATGACTGATTATACCCGCGTTAATCCACTGACTCGACATTCTATCCCCCGTGGAGTTATGACCACATCCTACAAAGAAATGTGCGTATAATCGGTCAACAAGATGCTATTTAATAAGGGGACGCAATGATAGTAAATAAGAGAAAATCGTCCTCCCTCCAAATCCGCAATCTCGAATCCTCCCGGGGGAGTATCAGCGTAATAAACACGTATGCGAGGGTATAAGGAGAAAGAAATTGGAGATCGAGATTGCCGGCGGAGGATGATGGAGCGTGCGAATGATCGAGCGGACGGACGTCTCTGAGTCGTGGGCTGGTCGTTTGTTCCCGGTGGCGCGGATCGCGCCGGCAGGTGGTAAACACGAAGGAGGATTGCGAGCGGCTGAATTACACCTGGGAGAACAGCAAGATCACGTTCGATCACGTGGGCATCGCTTATTTGGCCCTATTTCAAGTGGCGACCTTCGAGGGTTGGATGGAGGTGATGGAGGACGCGGTCGATGCGCGGGGCGTGGATCTCCAGCCGCAACGCGAGGCCAATCTCTACGCCTACATCTACTTTGTGATATTCATCGTCTGCGGCTCCTTCTTCACTCTGAATCTGTTCATCGGAGTTATCATCGACAACTTCAATATGCTTAAGAAAAAAGTGAGTGACTTTATTACTATACTCACCCCTTTCTCTCGCCTCTCAATCTCTCAAGGAAATTGAGATTCGAATTGCGAGCAGTTTTGCAAGTAGGCCTGGAGCGGATTTCGGCTACGTTGGAACAATCTGAAATTGAATCGCAAATATTACAATCGAAATAAAAAAAAAAAGTTATCGAGTCGATAAAGCCGCTGTCGATTAGCAATATATAATGAAAAGTTCGATCATCGGCCCATTATCCGCGACGATAAATAAAGCGGGCGAGCCACGGGATCGATATAATAGAGCCGTAAAGCATACAGGGCCAGAAGTTAAAGATAAGAGCCGGAATCAGCGGCAGATAATTGAAACTCAATTAACTGATAATCTCACGACGAATAAATCGGCCCCCTTTTCTAATTTTAGTACGAGGGTGGCGTGCTAGAAATGTTTCTGACCGAGAGCCAGAAACACTACTACACAGCCATGAAGAAGCTCGGCCGGAAAAAGCCGCAGAAGGTGATAAAACGTCCGATGAACCAGATTCTCGCCATGTTCTACGACCTGTCCAACTCGAGGAGGTAATTAATCGCCCCTAGTTTGCCGCTTCCGGCGGGGGGGGAGGGGGCGCCCGCGGCTGCAACTCCCCGGGCCGTCGCGCCTCGTCACCCGACTTACGAGAGCCCCGGACTTGACGATCGATCCGCGAAGAAGACCGCGGCCGCCGGGCCCGCCGACTAATTTGGCAATTCCGATCGTACGTCTGGGCTCGCGTGTCGGGCCGAGCGAGGAACGCGCCGGCTGAGCCGCGCGTCGCCGACCCACCCCCTCCCGTTCTTCACCGTTGCTTTTTTCGCTTGCGTGCCTCACTTATTATCTGTTTATTTTAAATTTTCTGAATTCACTTATTAGTTCTCTTAAGGCGAAACATTGTTTTCTAAAATTTTTAATGCGATATTTCATTTAAGCGATAAGTGAGAGTAAATGAAACAGATAGTATACAAAACAAGTTATTCTTATACACATTTACATACAGTTGAATTGAACATAATTGAATAAATAATGCATCAAGTGAATTAAAACTGATATAATGCACGAAACTATGCATATTAATAAAGCAAGTACTCTACGCACTTAGTTATACATATTGCACTATCTACTTTACACTGGCCTATGCAATAAAATTCGCGATAAAAAGTATACTTCAATCGAAAACAACTTAAAAATAATGTTCTTAAAATTTGTTTCGGGAAACTATGAAACAGATTCGAAATAGCAATCTTCGTGCTGATATTCTTCAACATGCTATCGATGGGCATCGAGCACTACAACCAGCCGCACGTGATATTCTTTATATTGGAGGTGTCAAACGCCTTTTTCACGACGGTATTCGGCCTTGAAGCGATCGTCAAGATAATAGGGCTGCGCTACCACTATTTCACGGTTCCGTGGAATCTGTTCGATTTCTTGCTGGTGCTTGCGTCGATCCTCGGCATTCTGATGGAGGACATAATGATAGACTTCCCAGTCTCGCCGACGCTCTTGCGCGTCGTGCGAGTCTTCAGGATCGGTCGGATACTCAGGCTGATCAAGGCAGCCAAGGGCATCCGAAAGCTCCTGTTCGCCCTCGTCGTCAGTCTGCCGGCGCTCTTCAACATCGGCGCGCTACTCGCCCTGATCACCTTCATTTATGCCATCATCGGCATGTCCGTGTTTGGCCACGTGCGGAAGCAAGGTGCCCTCGACGATATGGTAAGAATATTTACTTTTTTTACGCTCTACGGTTAGATAACATTTTACACTTGTGTATATTTTACGGCTATTTAAAAAGTTAGCACTAGTCTTTCCGGAATCGTCTGTTACTACTC
>JAXIUT010000037.1:15319955-15357223 GCA_035586675.1 Eurytoma californica | reverse complement strand
GAGAGAGAGAGAGAGAGAGAGAGAGAGAGAGAGAGAGCGAGAGAGAGAGCGAGAGAGAGAGAGAGAGAGAGAGAGAGCGAGAGAGAGCGCTGAAAACAGAGTGAGAGAAAGATTAATAAAAACAGCGGAGCTTCATATAACTGCGATCTTTTAGACTATTTCTTGCGTTCCACTTTTTTGCGTTCGAAGTGGTGCATTGCAGTCGAATTTGTTTGTATAAAAAGAATAAAGAATTTGTTGCTCGCGATTCTTGTAAATTGTATCACGTGTACAAAACTTTAACAAAAAAAATGTGAATTATCGTAGTTTGTATTTATAGTTTTTATTAGAAGTACTTTAATCAAAGGTTTAAAAAACAAATGATCGTTGCGATATAGAAGAGACCACGGTAAAGTAATTTATTGATTTTTCAACTTTTTCATTATTGTAGTTTATTAAAAATTTTATCTTGACGTTATTAACTTTCTAATGACATAAACGAGACAGATTATAATAAAAGTAAAATTTATTTCTAGAGTCTATTCCCGCTACTTTGCCTCGGTCTTCTCTATCTCTTTGTTTTAACTTTCAAATTTTATATTTTAGCGTACGACGATGATAGGTAATTATTGTTATTACGTATAAGAGAGGAAAAAAAAACCATAGACACTAATACTGATTCTAAATGTCAGAAGTAGCTAACTCACTACTTCTGTATACTTATAGAGAAGGAAAAAAAATGCTGTAATAAAATAATTGTATTAAGAGTAGCGATTAATTTTTACACTAAGAAATTGTACGATATATCGATTTCAAACATAAGGAAAAAGTACCCAACGAAAATTTCATGCATAACATTTTTACGTGTAAATAGAGGGGAAAAGGAGTGAGCACTTTGTTCGAAAGGGTACGCGTCGAAGAAGTCGAGGACGAATAAAAAAAAAAATGAGACGAAGACATGAAGCTCGAGCTCGAAACGCGAAGACACGGAAGCGACGCGCGCAAAAAGCAGAGTAAGGAAAAATAAAACGACAACAACAAAATAATGTACTGCCTCAATAAAACAAAAAGAAAATCATTAAGCTGCGCGTCTGTATAGAATTTTTGCTGATCGTTTTAAAAAAAAAATCGTCAAAGTTTTTAATCAATCTTATCATTATTATTGTGAAGCGGCGCGTCGTAAACTGTCGCCCAGTGTTAGGCGAGAAAACGGAATAATTAAGCCGAGTGGAAGAGAGATTCTAACGAAATAAAATAAAAGTTATTACATAGCTAAGGAACGTAATTTAACAGAATAATATTAACAAAAAAAAAAATAAATAAAATTGGACTGTCGTGCAGATCCTCAAGCCCCTATGACCCCCCTCTTTCTATTACATATTTAAACAAATCGGCTTCGCGCGACAATCTTCCGGCGCCACAAAAAAAAATCGTACGTACGGGTACCAGAGAGTTAAGAAAAGTGTTTAAAAGAAAACTTAATAAAAAAACAATAAAAAAACCCGCAAAAAAAGCGCCGGCGAGGCCCTTTCCGAAATGTCGCCTTAGATAAAATTACAGGACGCGCGTTACGTTAAGCAACCAAAAAAAAAAGGAAGAAAATACAATTACATTATGTAAATAGAGATATGTAAAACCGTAATCGTAAACAAACTGAATTAAATAAGTCAATTATATCGAGTAACGTAATCGACGCGTTCGACGAGTGTCGCAGAGGATCGGCGCGCGGGAGCTTCACACGCGGAACGATCCACTCCGCCGATCTCGAGTTTCGATTTTTCATTTCGAGCCCGTTAGCGCGCGCGCCGCTCCAAACGATCGCCCCTCCCGCTCGGCTCGCGGGACTGAACAAAAAATCGGGAGCAGCAGGTCTCGGGGACGGCGATCGCGCGCGCGCTCATGGGTTACGAGGTGCGAGAGAAGGGACGCGAAGAGAGCGAGTGGAAACAAAGGCAGAAACCGTACAATCGCACGCGCAACAAAAAAAAAGAGGAGGCGGCGATGGACAAGAAGAAAAAGAAATTCCGCGCGGATCGATGCCTTCGGCGGCGGCTCCTTTGCCGCGGACACGGGGCGTCGGTCGTCGCTCCGTTCCCGCGGGCGTACGTCGACTGTCGACGGACCTGCCTTTCTTTTCGGGGACGCGCTTGCACTTGCCGACAATATCTGCCTCGTTGTCGATGATTTTTTTGTTGCCCTTCGTTAACGGTCTTTATCGTTTGCTTTTGAATATTTTCTTCAGGTACCGAAGTTCAGTCGTTTTTTATCCGAATTGTTTTGAGAACCGGTCAATTTTTAGTCGCGACAAAGTTGCCGGTTTAACTTTCTCGCTCGTGAACAAGATGTGCAATCAAATGAGCTTCGAATAATTAGTTCTGTAATGATACACGCGTACACCGAGTCTAACAGTGATAAAAAGACAAGTAGGTAAATAAAATAACAATTAGATCAATCAACAGTGTTTCAATGGACAATTGAATCCATTTTAATCCTTAAAAGTCGCTAAAACGTGACTGTTTCATCGTCTTCCCTAATCAGCACTCTCGCATGCTCATCCCATAAATTTAACAAAAATGCTGTATAAAATAAATTTATTCAAATTTTTTTTTGTAAAATATTCCGATTAACCACTTACTTTTGCATGTAAAAACAAAGCACGCACACACGCGCATATTTCAAACCCAACAAAAATCGCATTTAAGCATCAGCCGCGAGCATAAAGAAAAAGAAAATTGCTGAAAGTTAAACAAAAATAAAATTCTTTTCGCCGCTCCGAAGCCGCGCATCTCGCTTGCTCTTTGAACAAAAAAAGGAGCAGTGGTCAATGACAATATAAACATAGCCGCCACCATCGCGCGAACGATATGGCAAAAAAAAAATTAGGCGCTAAAGAACACGAATCAAGGGGAATCGTCTGCACCGGTTGATCCAATGGAACAAAACAGAGCGTCGCGCAACAAATTTCTGTCTTTGTTTGACCGACCCCGCACGCGAGTCTCGGCCGTGAGTATACGAAACATGTAAAGCGCTGAATTTTCTATAATTAAAGTAAAAAGTATAATGAATCCATTGAGGAACGCGCGAGGAAAAAAAATAAGCTTTGTAGATGACTATAATTTGTAAAATTGTGGCGCGGATCCCAGAGATTCTCAAGACATTTCCTGTTTAGATTTTTCGCGGTACAATCGTAAGGATAAATTTAAATAAAAAGATACACTAAAGAACTAAAAAAAAAACAAATTATTCAACGCCAGTATAAGGCGGATAACGAAAGAAAATAAGAGAAGGAAACAAACTCGCGGGGAAGGTATGCTCGCGACGTGGACGAAGTATAAATAAAAACGAAAGTACGAATATATCGCCCAATACCTTGTTGCATCATCCCGTGCACGCGAGGCGCGTCAACGCAGCCCAGAGTAAGCAAACAAAAAATAAAGAAGATTAAAGGGAAAAAAATACAACAATCAAAGGCCTACAAAAAAAAACGTAATTTTAGGAGACAGTGGCGTTGATTTAATGTTTTCAAAACGTAGATTCGTTATTGCAATATAGAACATTGTACAAGTGCAATAAGAAGAGACGAACGAGAAAAATAATATAAAAAAAAAAATAAAACAAGGTGAAGCAAATTTTCGATTGAGTAAGCGCCGATTCGCGACGTTACAATCGGGCGAGTCGAGACGAGGCCGGAACAGCATCGCGGGGGATGATCGTCGCGACGTCACGCTTACTCGAGCTCTTCCCCAAAAACCCCCCCGGTAAATCGATGACTTCGATGCCGTATGCGTGCCAATTGCGTACCTTTGATACAGTTAGGACTTTACTCTGGTACCTTCGAGTTCGAAGCGCTTGCCCGACTGCCGATCGATCCCCGTCACTCGAGCCTTTAACAATTTTACTTATTAATGCTATTGAATCGTTGCATTCGAAACGCTTAATTCGATCAAGTACATTTCGTATCACACTTAATTAGTTTTACGTCCCCTTACCTGGCTTTCTTCGAAGTATAGCAAATGCGATGGGCGGTCGAGCAAACGCCGCGGGCGTACATAACATAAATATTTAGAATTTCTCTGTACGTCTCTAAGCGCACGAACGCTTAATTAAAATCGAGCGATGTAACAATCGCGTCTCGTCTCAAGCAAATCGATTCTAAACTATACAGCCTGTACATAGTGTAAGAAACACGCCCTTTCTTTTTCTCAGCTCACGACGACTTTTTTCAAATCAAGCACGCAGGCGGCCATTCGTTTTCGCCAAATAAAGAAGTCATTAAACAAAAAAAGAATTTAAACGGAACGCAAGGGAGCGATATAAAACCTAATGTAAAAAGAAAATAAACATCGTGGGTGGAGAATCGGAGAAAATTTAATAAAATCATCGAAAGTTAAGAAAAAAAACTCGACGTTAATCCGATAAATTTACTGTTCAAATAAAAATAAATAAAATACAGTATAATATAAAAATAGCAAATTAAATCTTTGATTACTGAATGTTAATCGTGTCTGTTAAAAATTAAACGATATATACCGTAGTTAAAGTAAAGTAAACTTTTGTACAACAAACGAATAAAAGGAAGCAAAGTTAAAACAATCGTATTCTCCGATTCTCTCGCCGAAGACACTGCGATTATAACGGGAGAACGAAGAAGCTTAAAAAAAATAACAAAGGGAAAACATGCACGTACCGCACGCGTATACATACACCTTGCACAATCGCTTGGGAAAATAAAGAGACGGCTCGTCGTAGCGCAACGACACCTAGCCGAGGAGGATATTAAAAATAAAAACGTTTAAACATTGTTATATACATATGCACCGACAGGTATGATGAGGGACATGCGTAGGACAATTTAAAAAAAAAAATTATTATGCGCAACGCAAAACTGTGTAAACGTTCGTTACGAACCTCGGAAGCGCCATCGTTTTTTTAAATAAGAGATAAAAAAAATTTAGTCGAGAGAGAAAGAAGTTATTACTTTTACTACTGTACATCGTCATTGCATTATAAACATTGCATCGTAGTTGTTGTCGTTGTTACTGCGCGTACATTTATTATCATTACGATTATTATTATGATTATTATTATAATTATTATCGTCTTCGTCGGACCGGCGGATGCCCGCAAAATGCAGGTTTACACGAGTGAACAAAATGAGGAGCGTCCTCAAGCGCGCTGGGCGAGGCCAGAATAATCGCGTGGAGGAAAATTAAAGTGAAAGAAGAAAAATGAACGGGGGAAAAAAATAAAGACAAAGACTCCGGTGTCCAACGTGAAAGCGGAATCTTCGAATCTCCTAATTTATGGCCCTTGCGTTGAGGGCCGACGCGGTACAATTGTAAAATCAGCAATATAGTACGCGGAGCAGTTATTCTATCAGATATTTTATTATAATAGCGATAATTCAAGTACGATACTTAAAAAAAAATGAGAGAGAAAGATGAAGAATCAGTGAGAAAGACGAGCTAGACTCTTTGGATTATACCTAGTACCTTTTGCTTGTTTCACTAATAACGCGAATAATATTATTAAATCATAAAAAGTATTATATAACTATTCCTAAATAATAAAAAAGTGAAGTTTATCGATAACAATTATTTATCTTTATTTTAAATTTGCAAACCTTCCTTGTTTATATTACAGCGTTGACATAAATTCAACTAGAATCGAATAAAAGAGTCTCATGCATCAAGATGTTCAAGGTAAGCACATAATGTCCATTAAGCTCTTTAATATCCTTACTAAAAGAAAGGCCTTAAATCCCCTAATTAAACATTCTCATGATTTACTTAGTAGATACTCTGGTACGCTTATCCCATGAAAAGTTGGTGCCATAGGATCGAGGCTTTGGATTACTTTTGTTTTCTTTCTGTACAAAGTACTTCCATCCCATGTTCTCGCAGTGTTTTATAGCTTCCTCTTCAGATGGAAAATCAACACGGGTTGCTTGAAGAGGATCTCCACTACAAACAGTTTTTGAATTCATTAACAATATGTAGTTATCAAGTTAAACAAATAACTTTTATATAAAATCAATCTATTAAAATTTTTGTAATCTTTTACTTACGAAGAGCACCATCCCATCAAAGGATTTTCCCAACGCTCTCGGGTATCAAAACTTATCTGCCAAAAGTTGATGTTATCGGTACCAGACTGCATAGCATTTTTAGCTGGTTTGTATATGCGCACAGTTCTTGTTTTGATGTGCTCTTCTGGTACTCCAGAAACAATTCCAACTCCATTAATATCACTTTGAACAGTGATGTACCCTTTCATTGCTTTGTCATGTTCAAGACGTTCTTTAGGAGAAAGGAAAATATCTGTATTTTGCTTCTTTGGATCATGAATCTGCAGTGCTTTGTCTATATCCGTAATATTTTTGCCGTACAGTGCAGAGCAGCTCGAAAATAATTTACTGTAAAAACACATAATACATACAATACCAATTTAATGTAATAATATTAGATTCAATAGGAAAAAGTTAAAAAATATGAAATATTAAACAATAGCAGTTGTGATTATATAAAATAACAAGGTTATGTTTTTGTAAATAAAACTTGGGCACTTCAGAACCTTAAATGCTTTAATCTTCGCTCACCATTTCTGATTCGTTTTAGCAAGAGAATTTGCAGATCGCAACAAAAGATTAGTTGTACTCATTTTTGGACAGTTGTTTTAACTATTCAATAGCAGAAGACACTAGAAATTTTAACCATCGAACATCCTTTGAAAGTGGAACTCTGATACAAAATCTAGCCTTCATTATACCTACGGCTGATAAGGCTAGTCGGTAAAGTAGACAATGTAACGTCCATGACCGACTATTATAATTTAAAAATTTAAATCAAATCAATTAAAATATAATCATTACGGTGCAGTAAAGATTAATGCATACCACACAGCTACTTTAAACTGCTATAACAACCAATCAATATATAATGTAACGACCGATTATTTAACTGGCTAAAATTATTTAATTGTTAAAAAATAAGAAAGTTGCAGTAATGATGTGAGAAAGAACAGATCGCAAACTCAGGGCAATTGTAATCAACTGATGATCATTCGAAAATTAATTTTCTAATCACCACCAAAATTATAATAAAAGTGTTAAAAAATCTTTAACAAACTTTAATAAATTTGCATTTTCATCCAAATACTAAGATGCAATATATTCTAGGCACAATAATTGGCCACTATACCGAAACGCATTCCTTAAGCGACCTAAAGCAAAAAATACCCGAAAAATTGCATATTTCGCGCAGAATACAGCAGCGCTAAAAAATTCATCGCTGCGTCAAAGCCCGCAGCTCGCAGTGAATGCCCGTCTGAAAGGGTTGCTGAAAAAAGTGACCCGAGGCACGTCGCCCCCGGCCGCGTATCAGCTGGCGCGCTGCAGTCCGCTCGCGCGCGCGCGTAGCGAAAAGTCCACATTGCGGACTTCCGCGGCGCGGGCGCATGCCCGCCGCCCCCCGCGACGGGGGTGTATTGCGGCGCGGCGCGTGTCGGGGGCCGCGAGAGTGTCGCGCTGGCTCTGCAGGCGGACCATGCCGCTCAGCGTAAGTGCCCCGTGCAGCGCGGCCCACCCCCCCGAGTTCGCGGTACCGCTGCGGAGTTCGCGCGCCCCCCCGCGATCGATATGCACTAGTAGTAGCTCGCTCGTGAAACGGCGGCCGCCGACGTCCGCAAACTGTTGCTGATCCCGCCGCTGCCGCGGGGGCCATCAATCGCGGCCCGATGGCCCGATCCCCCAGCTGTTGCGTCGGTGTGTGCGTGCCACAGGTGATCGTCCGCGAGTGCACCCCCGCGGGGGGCGGCGCGCGCGCGTACGGCCGCCCGCCGACTTTAACTGTTCGTTTGCTCACGGAATGTCGCAATAACTGGGTGATGCGTTTTTTCCGCCGGGGGGGATTCGCTCGATGCTCGCCTTTTTTTATCCTCGGGGGTGGAGACGAGGGCGGTGCTCGCCTTTTTTTATCGTGAGGGGAGAAAGTGAGGGCGGATTTCGATAGTTTTGGAGTTTGTTTTTCCGGAAACACTTAATTGTTTGATAGTACAGTTTTTTAGACTAATCGTGTTGTTTACGTGATTAATTCCATTGCATCAGTCTGAAAGAAAAATAATCAAGTTTTTTTTTTATTTTTGATATCGAGAAATGTAACTTATTGCGATCGTGACGTCATCGTAAGGTAACCTATCTATATAGAGTAGAAAAGTGACGTCACGCGCCGTTTCAATTTGCCATATCTTTCTTCATAAATATTGACTTAATTAAATAATGAAAAAATAGGTATACAGTTTATTTTTCCAATGTTCTATCAGACGGATATAATGGAATCTATGTCGGTTTCTATACACGTAATTTTTAGAACTAATTAAAGATAAGGAATAATTGTAAAATTTATGCAACTGAAGCAAATCTTTTTCGCAGATGAAAATTACACTGTGCCTACTGTTAGTTCTGGTTTACTTTAACGTGCCATCAAATTCAGCGACGCGGCACATGATCACCAAGAGAAACTACAGCGACCAGAGTGTTAGCGGCTACTTGGCCGAAGTAAGTCATTAATTAAAAGATGCTATGTGAAATCGTAAAACAATTTTTTCAAATTCTGAACAAAATATTTTGACGGCAACAGAGGACCTGCTGGTGGAACGAGGTGTGCAAGGAGGAGTTCCACAGCAAGTTCCGATGCCGCTGCCCGAGATGGTCGTACTGCCGAGCGCCCGGCCGCTACTACGACGCGCACTGCAGCATCACGCGCACCGGCTACATCTGGACCCAGCCCGAAATCTCCGTTGCCTTGGATTCCGTCGACAAATAAAATCGGAACAACGTATCTCTATCGCTCTATTTTTTAGCCACTTATATAATAGCCGGTTCACGCTTTCGACCTACCGCTTTGGAGGCGAAAATTCCAGGTTCGATCTATCTACATAGAAGTTCAATATTGCAAACAAAGTAACAAGTTCGATTATTCTTTCATTTTCAAATAAATTATTTCATTCGTTCGTAGTAAGAATCGATCGTCGCTTTTCAGCGCAATATAAATTGTTCGGACGTAAAAGGAAAAAAAGACAAATAATAATTATTCTCGTTGACGCATTGTTGTTAATAGGCTCTCTAAATCCCCCGAAGCGAGGAATACTCTTCTATGACTCGAGCGATTTAGAGCGACGCGCAGCATCTAAAATTTATAAATTATTAGAACTACTTTCGAATTCGATATATACGAACGTTATGCCTTCGAGAAATTTGTGATTTACTTTTAAAAGGATTTTAACGTAGTTTAGACGGTAAATAAACACCAGTTTTATCGATTTATAAGGCTTGAACGAGTTTTATCGTCGAGAGGCCATCGATTGGAAAATTAGCTCAGTATACCGTGATAAAATAATGAACGCGCTTTTTCCTTTCTCGCGCAAATCAAGCTGCCAATACTCAACAAGTTGAAACAGTAGAAATAAACAGTCTTTACCAATTTGATCACTTGCGCTTCTCCACACGCGAACACGATACTTCCATGACAAACGCAGCCGTCTTTCTTGAAAAAAAATCGACAATATACAACGATATTTTGTTCCATACGTTATAGTGTAATATATAGGTTGTAAAATCTTTTTTACAATGATTTGTGATATAACCTGGCATCCTGTAGTTTGGATGGTACTTCGTTTGTTTAAATATTAGGTTATTAACGTTATCCTGAATTTAAAAAAATGTATATTTTATGAGATTAAGAAGTACTAAGTCTTATTTATAATTTTAATAGGCATAGTAATGTTTGTAAATTAAGCAATGATTATTTTTTATCATAAAATTTATCTAGTTTTACGGCTATTCCAAATTAACGTTAAGAATTTGAAATGTTCGGTCCACTCGTGACTACATGTTCGATCACAAACATATGTCTTTCTATGAATAAAGATAAATACAATAACCGTCAAAAATTCTTATATTTACACAAGCTATTTAGCAAAAGAATTAGAGTATAAATAATATATACACACTTCAAAAGACTTGAGAAAATAAATCTAAGGAAATATTTCTGTTGTTAAATGATAAGTTATTAAACACCTGTAGGAATATGTAATCAAACATTTCAAAGACAATATTGTAATTGCAAGTGTTCTCTAGTATGTAGTATTTGTTCTGCATTGTTATATTATTGTATATATATTTAAAATATATAAATAAAATATATGATGAACATTACATTATTAATCTACTTTCCTATACAAGCCAGTATAATTATTTTAGGTGAATGAAACTTTACATTATAACTATAATTAATTTCATAAGTAAGACTCTGATTGTTGTGCGCAAAGAATTACCTGATTCGCCAGTAAAATTACACAATTTCTAATACAAACAAAAATTTAAAAAAGAAATGAAATAAATGCTCAAAAGAACTGCAGATCTTGTCTGTTATTAACTAATCTAGGGCAGCTCTCTATCTAAGAATTCTAACAGAAGAAGAAAAAGTCGATGTTCGAAAAGCTCGTCTTTGAGGACGTGGCTTGTAGTCTACTACGTACCTCTTTAACGTAGATAAAAGCGAGCGCTCTGTTTTTACGCGGCAGCAGTTATGATATCAACGGAAGAGCGCGCTCGTTGCTCGGCTACACTCGCAATGGGTATAATCCTTATCTACACTCGAGCCACGTAACAGTAGCCCACGCGGGAGTACCCTTTGCTCCCTCTCGCATTCTCGCTCGTCCCGGTGCCGATTTGCATCTCGCTTGCTCAGTTGAATATATATACCCCCATTATGCGACTGCACGGCGCGCGCGCGCTTTCAGCCTCGTATAACGCTGTGTTCTACAATAGCAGCGACACGATAGTCGACAACTCGATGTATGCAGTGTGCATCAATGAAGTATATGACTGTTTTAGATATATACTTATTTGGTTGTGCGGCAGATGATGTAAATTCGTTTAGAAACATAAATAGTCGCTTGAAACTCCGTGCGCTTTAATTATAACAGGCCTTCTATAAATAAACGGTAATTTCAGGAAAATTTGCTTCATACAAAATATACATCGGTGTTTCCTTGTGGGAATAGCTTCTTATTTAGTAGTATTTTTAAAAATGTTTATACTTTACCTTTAATTATATTTAAAGTCGCCCAGTGATATTTATGAGATGTATAAGCGCTGCATAATTATGGAACCTTCAATATACTAAATAATTAAATGCTAATTTGAATAAAAATTTAAAAATACAAAAAAAATCACAATCATAAAAATTTAGAAAGAAAACAAGATTAATCTTGTAATTCTTTGAAATTAGTTACAATAGAGAAAAATTTATTGCAGAGTCAAGAATCCATTCACCATCACAAATTCCTTCGTTGCAGACGAGGACCCTTGACTATATTATACCTTTCCATATCTTCTATGAAAATATGCACTAATTTATTGTTTTATTGTCTCGAAAATTCATAAACTATGACGTAAACTTTACCTGTCACATTCTTTCCGAATGTTAATACCTTAGTGGAAAAGTTGCATTTTTAAAACCGGTAACTATTCCTCTACGAAGTCCCCTCTTTATCGCTTCTTGGAAAAATGACCCTCGTCCGGATATAAAGTGAAAGAACCCCGATGAAATTTATGCCTGCATGAACATTTCACCTCATAATCACAATAGTTATTCATTAATTTCAATTACCGCCTTTTCTCTTACCTGTGAGTGTCCAACTGAAAAGACGCAGCTTCGCCTATACTACGAAGTACGACTACACGCCGCTGCGGCGCTACGTTGCATGGAGTCCGACTGGAGACCGCGCGTGGCGCGTCGTGTCGGTGTCGGCTACGTGTCGTCAGTGTGTGTCATAACCGTGCGGACGTGTTGGTGCCTACGCCGCCGTGTCCGCGGCCTGCACGTATACGTCCATTTTGGCCGCCGTCGTCCGAGTATGGGAGCCCTCGGGAAAGTATAAAAGAGAGCTCGTGAGTCGCGCCGAGGAGGAGAGACACTCCGGGCTCTCTCTCTCCGCGAGCATCGCTCGCCCGCCATCCTCTTTCCCCCTCTTCCCCTCCCGTCGCCAACAACGTCACGGGGCGACGAACACGCGTCCGTCGACGAGGTTGAGGCAGCCAGAACGAAGCGGCCGGGACCCCGCAGTATATACCAAGCGCGCGCCGCCAAACACGTCCGATCACCCGGGGGATTCCCTCCAAGCCCCGGCCCGGACCGTCGAGCCATCGAGTTACTATGGCCCTCAGTCAGACGAGCGTGGTGAGTACGACGTACGACTATGCGGCCCCACCGGGAAGGCTTTCCTTCATCCTCGGACCACGAGACCCCGCCGCGCGCAAGATAAATGGCCCGAGTGCTGAGGAAATCTCGGGCGGTTAATTGTTAGCTCGGTTATTTCCCAAGAGGGCTTTGCGACGGATGTCTTCCGTCACCGGTGACATTTTTAACGCGTCGGAGTTACTTATAATAGGACGCTCATGCCTCCCTTCTGCTTCATGATTTTCAGATGTTTCGAACTCGTGGATTTTGACTCATTGTCGAGATGATTTGGTTCTTACATGGAACACTGCACGAATGCAGTCTGCCAGTTTTAGATACATTTTACTTTTCATGAAGAATCGAGTTATTTTTGGTGCATCAATTTTGAATGCTGTGAAGCATGAACATTTCATACTGGAATTTATTTATGAAAACTTTATGTTTCTTATGGTTTTTCGAATCTGTCCATTAGTATTTCGTTGAAATATTTTATTTATTCAGACATTGGTTATCTTCAAGTGTTACATTTAAAATTTCAATGTTATGCGTAACCATTCAGCTGTTATCTGATGACTGTTCAAGCACTGCCAAGGCTAAAATATCTTAGAATAACTAACTTTTGTGTATTCAATACCTTACACATTGTATTTATTTTTTAGTTGAAACTTTACAACACTGTAATCGAAGATGTCATATCTGGAGTTCAAGAAGCTTTCTTGGATGAAGGCGTGGACGAGCAAGTGCTTCAAGAGTTGAAGCAAATATGGGAAAACAAATTGATGTCCAGCAAAGCTGTGGAATTAAATCCCGATCCTCCAGAGCCACAACCGCCACAATTAAACACTTACAAGAATAATAGTTCTAGTAAAAGTGGATCCAAAAGTAAGAAAAACTTTTGCACAATTAAAATTTATTTAAAACTTATGAATTAACCTGCAATTTTATTTATAAAAGTAAAAGCTATTCAACATTGTTTTAAGTATACAGCATAAGCTGTATATTCCAATGAATAGATTTTAATCACAATTGTAGAGATGAATCTGAATACTTTGATATAAATAGATATATAAATTCTACTCCATCGAAGTACAAGCAAATCAATGTTATATAAATTTTTAATAGATGATAATAAGCAAAATTACTTGATTAGATAATTACTCACTTAGACAAGCTATAGAGTTTACTAAAAAAAGTTAATATTGAATTAAATACAACAATATATACATTCATGTAATAATTTAACTTATAAGTTGAAAAAAACATGGAATAGCCTGAAAATGCATTCAAACTTAAAATTAATTTTATTTTATTTTGCACTAAAATGGTTATAATATAATTAAAATAAACTAAAGTATAATATTCTTTTTAAGGAAATGCCAATGCTAATGTGGCTAATGCTCAAGTTGCTGCTCAATCACAAGTCCAGCAGATTCAAGAAGCACTTCCGCAACCTCAGATTCAACAGCAACCACAACCACAACAATTACCCCAACCCACCCATGTACAGCCCCCTCAACCCCAACCTCAACCGCAGCCTCAGCCTCACCAAGTCCAGCCTCAACCTCAACCTCAGCAAGTGCAGCAAGTACAGCATGTGCAGCATGTACAGCATATGCAAAGTATGCCAGTTCAACAACAGGTTCAACAACCTCCTCAACATCAACCCATTCCTCAGCAGCAACAAGTTATGAATCAACCTAATGTATCAGCAGGAGCAGATCGTCAAGTCTCAATACAAATCAAGCTTCCTATTCATGGAAACTTACCTGAACGGTTAATAACTGTTCATGTTCCAGCATCTGCTATTCAAGGTAATAATTGAGAAAGAATGTAATTAGTAATAATTACTAATAAAACAACATTGCATAAGCATTATTTGTAACATCATCAAAAGTAATATGTGATATTTTTTTCAGCAAATCAACTGCACACCATTTTTACTGGTCCAGTAATAACTGCAGCAATAGGATTACCTGTTCACTTTGCAACATCCTTGTTGCAGCAACATGTCAATTCAACATTTGAGGGTACACCAGGTTTCATACCTGCACCAGTATCCAATCCTGTTCAAATGGTATCCCAAGGCGGTAACAATATCCTACTTCAACAAGCTCAGGTAATTAATTGATTTGACTCATTTTTAAATTGGAGAAAAAAAAAAGAAAATAAATTTATTATTTAATAAAATTCTTTTAACTTAGCAACAGGGTGGCATTGCTCAGTTGGATGGAGCTGTAGGAGATTCATCTGATGAAGATGATGATGAAGAGGAGGAAGAAAATGATGATGATGAAGATCTTGATGAAGAAAAGGAGGAAGAAGAAAATGATGATTCTGGTGCAAGAGAAGAAGTAAGTATTGTTAACAAGTAAATAAAAAATTACTTTTGTAAAAATATTAACATTGCATATTTTGTTTAGGAACCTCTGAATTCAGAAGATGATGTGACAGACGATGATCCAGCTGATCTTTTTGAAACAGATAATGTAGTTGTTTGTCAATATGATAAGGTATGACTATTTTTTTTAAATATAATTCAAAAAATAGCAAATGCTTAATTTTATGACATTTTCAGATCACAAGGAGCCGAAATAAATGGAAATTTTATCTAAAAGATGGTATTATGAATTTAAGTGGTAAGGACTTTGTTTTCCAAAAAGCTAATGGAGATGCTGAATGGTGAAGAAGTACTGTGCAGTGTCGATACTGAGAAATCTTTTATGATCGATTACTGCTTAAAATAATGGACTGATATACAGCTGAGCTGTTCCAGGATTCACATTCACAATATTATTTCTGGTGATTAATAAGCGAAAAAACTTATTGAATTAGATTATTGTTTAATTAGTACAGTGAAGAAAATAAGTATTTAGCAGTTCAATTTGAAAAACATAATTAATATTGATTTTGGTATTGTGGATAAAGCTTTTGATCCTTTAAATTAATTCATTTGTTTAATTCTTTAACAAGAAAATCAGTTTCATGAAGTAGTCATGTGAAAAAGTGTAAAACACAATAATCTACATCTGAGTTTAAGGTGTAAAAAGGATAAAAACAACAATTATTTTCCAAAGTGATAAAAAGACTTCGCAGTATCTAGATAAATAACGACATGAAGATATCAATCTTTGAAAAATAATAGAAGGATTTTCAAATAATTCCTTAACTATAAATTTTTAATCTAATTGTGGTCTGAATAAAATTATTTTTAAATTTAAATGATCACTATTAATAAAAAAATTTTAGGAATTAAATTAAAATTCAGTTTGTAAATATTAACGACGAATTTAAAATGATACGTCAACGGTAGAACAAATGCTCGTTTTCCTTTGCCAAAATTAAAATTTTATTTTAGTGTTCTTATAATCCTTGAATTATTGTTCAAGATTGACCATCTTTATTTCTTTGTACAGCTAACATAAAATTTTCTTCTAGAAGTTCGATATTTGTAACAACAACATTTAAGGGCAGATGTGCCTTCACTAGTTTTGAATTTTTTTCTCTTAAATTGTTTTAATTTTGTCGATTTTGTAGTTTCCGTTTTTTTCTTCTCATTGACTATTAGTTTCCTCTCAATGATACGGTGGACGGGACAAAGTTTCCATTTAAGTAAAAAATGAATTTAGCTTTAACTATATACTTTGTTAATTTCAATTTTTATTTCACCGAGAATGCAATGAATGTACGTGTATATACATGGTTTTAAGAGAGGGAATGAAAAAATAAGCGTTTTTGAGAAATTGTGCAAATATCTGATAAATAAATGTGTCTTATATTGTTATCATAAAATGTGTTCTTTTTTTAATCTTATTTTTTAACCCTTGTATTTTACTTTCAAAATAAATTTACTGAATAAAATCTATCAAAGATTAAATTTACTTTTAAATATTTATATTGAAAGGTCCAAGAAATTAATTTATATTTTTAACGTATTTTCCAATTTATTAATAGCCACGTCTTCAACTTACATGAAAGTAAAAGACTCTGTAAATGGCAATTACTGAATGTACATATTCCTTAAAACTGCTGCAAAATTCATAAAAGTTGGTATTTTTTATCCTAGCCATTAAGGAAATGTTTGCTTAGTTGACATGATCTGTGTTTTCATTCTAATAATGGGATTCTAAAAGAATTTCCTTGAAACTTCTTAATCCAATGCAGCAGCTCCAGAAATAATTTCAATAAGCTCCCTAGTAATGACAGCTTGTCGAGTACGATTGAATGTTAATGTGAGTTTATCAATCATCTCTCCAGCATTCTTGCTGGCATTGTCCATAGCAGTCATTCTGCTGGACTGTTCACTGCAGGCACCTTCCTTCATAGAGTAGAACAACATAGATGCCAGTGAGAATTCCAAGTAGCTCTGAATTACTTCATCATCCAATGAGTCGTAAACAGATAGTTTTGGTGCACTAACAACTGAGCCTTTATCAAACAAAGGCAAATTATCAATAACGTATGATACAACTGACCTAAACCTGTTGAAAATGATTTTGCCTGATCCATATGCGTACCTAAAAAGTAGTAACAGATTAACTATTAGAAATGGTAAAACAAAATAAAAATTTCAAGAAGCTTCTTTTGGCTTGCATAAAAATCATTTATTAATGTTCACAATTTACTTACTCGCTATTCATGATCTCAATAGCAACTTTGGCAGCATCATTGAATGTGGGAGGTTTACGTCCAACCTCTGATGCAACAAACAGAAGGTTTTTTGCAAACATACGCTGCAGGACGGCACGGGACTTTTCTCCAATGCAGACAATTTTTGTGTTTTCACGTTCTGTAGGGTTGGCTAAAAGTTGGTCACGAATGTTTCTGGCCACACCAGTGTGCACAGCACCACAGAGACCTCGGTCGCTAGTAACAGCAATCAAGAGCCTCTTGGGTTGATCCTCTGGGGCAGCAATCTCAGCCTGTTCGTAAAATACTTTAGAACCTTGACCAAGAGGTCTTGCCTGTTTAAGGTCCCTTTCAGCTCGGTTATACTTGGCAGCTGACACCATCTTCATAGATTGTGTAATTTTCTGAATGTTCTTAACTGACTTCAAACGAATAGAAATAGACTTCAGAGTTGCCATACCACGCTGCTGTGGTTGCTGCTGAGCAGCAACCACCGCTAACATGTTTGTTCCTTGACGAAGCATGGTTACAATCTAATCAGTTCCTGTAAAAATATATTAGAATTTTATTCGCATTCACTTAAATTATTTATTCAGAAATCAAAATCAAATGTAGAATTAAAAAATTAAACGATTTTCTTATTGCTTCAAATACTAAATTATTTCAAATAATCTTTTAAGAAAATTGATAATATCGTGACAAATTACATCTGAAATACAAATTATATGTTGCAGGTGTAGCTGTACTACTTTGAACTGGAATAACTTGACAGAAAGCTTTGAATTTCTACAAAAATAAATCAATGTTTCTCTAAATAAAAGCTCAACTCAATCCGCGATTCCCTCAAACTCCAAAATTACCCTCAACGCAATTATTCAAATAACCATTAAACTATATCAATGTCAAATACACAATAGCACAGTGCCACAGTTCGCCAAACTGTAGCACCTCTGCCCGTGCGAACAGTCGAACTCGATCACGAAGCACAGTGCTTATAGCTAACTTTCCAGCTCAAAAATAAGACTCCCAGTGATACCTCTCTCACCCTCGAAAGCCCTCAAATCCGCGGAAAACCAGGTTAAAAATCTCCAGCGCGATAAGAGTAGGTATTCGGGAGAGACGAGTCTGTCGCGGAGTCGTACGGTTTCTTTTATGTAATCGCCTCTCGCGCCGAGACGGCAGTGCAAGTACGGTGCCTCGTGCCTGAACCCGCGCCGCGAAAAGCACCGCTCACCCAGCGGAAGAGCCAACACCGAGGAAGAACCGCACCAGGATAACGAAGGACTGGACACTCACCGCCTGGGAATGGGGCACGCGCGAAGCGAAGGATTTCGGAGGTTCCCGTGCGCCGCCCAGATGACGACCGGACCAAAAGGAGAGCAGTGGCGGACGACGAAGCGGACGACGGCGACGGCTACTAGCCGCGTCGATAAGCTCTTATCGGCCGAGGGGAAGCAGAGGGCGCCGCGCGAATTCGCCCCTTTTTGTTTGGCGCGCGCGCGCTCCGCATTATTTACGTTCGCCGATCCGCGAGTGTGGGATGCTCGTATGTATCTTGTATGAGTGCGAATTTGGACGAGAGGATATCTTCGTGGGATACATAACGCCGATGGCTACCGGTTGATGAATCGACCCGTTTGAATTTTGCTCGCGCGCCCGCTCGACCCCATTGACGCGAGAATGTGATTGTGCGGCGGACGAGCCAGAGGTGGAAGTTTTTAGTGATTTCGTTTGTTTGCTTGACCGGGAGAGAAAAAAGGAGTCGCGATGCCGTGCGAAATGATAACTTTGCAGCTGGGCCAGTGTGGCAATCAGAGTAAGATTTGAATGGAGCCTGCTCCTTTGTCTCCTTTGTAATCACCTAATGAGCAGGAATTTCATTGATGTAAGTTTTTGTTTGTAGTTGGCTTTGAATTTTGGAAGAGGCTGTGTGCCGAGCATGGGATAAGTCCAGAGGGAATTTTGGAGGATTACGCCACCGAAGGGACTGACAGGAAGGATGTCTTCTTTTACCAATCGGATGACGAACATTATATTCCTCGAGCTGTGCTCTTGGACTTGGAGCCCAGAGTTATTCACACTATCATGAATTCGCCTTACTCTAAGGTCATTAATTGTTTAAAATTTTGTACTAAATCAAAACATAATTTAATTAAAGGATTATTTATTTTATAGTTGTACAATCCTGAAAATATTTATCTATCTAAACATGGAGGTGGTGCCGGAAATAATTGGGCTTCTGGTTATCATCAAGGAGAAAAGTTACAAGAGGAAATATTTGATATTCTTGATAGAGAAGCTGATGGAAGTGATAGTTTAGAGGTAAAAGATTGTTGTTTAATCTTAGTTTGTTAACATTTTAATCTTTATTTTTTAATTTTACAGGGTTTTGTTCTGTGCCATTCAATTGCTGGAGGTACTGGATCTGGCATGGGATCTTTTATGTTAGAATCCCTAGCGGACAGGTTTCCTAAAAAGTTAATTGAAACTTATAGTGTATTTCCTAATCAAGATGAAATAAGGTAAACTGGTATGATTCTTTGTCATTAATAATATATTAGCATCTTATTTACATCAATGAATTCAAATTTTCCAGTGATGTTGTTGTGCAACCTTACAATTCATTGTTGACGCTTAAAAGGTTAACGCAATGTGCAGATTGCGTTGTAGTTCTTGATAATACTGCATTAAATAGAATAGCTTCTGATAGATTACACATTCAGAATCCTAGTTTTACCCAAATTAATAAATTAGTATCTACTATTATGTCTGTTAGTACAACTACTCTTAGGTAAATAAACATTTGTTATTTTCATTTTTATGAAATTCAATGTATTTAAATTTACAACTTTTATTCATAGATATCCATCATATATGAATAATGATCTAGTTGGATTGATTGCACCCTTGATTCCAACACCTAGGTTACATTTTCTGATGACTGGTTACACACCTCTCACAACAGATCAAGAAGTAACATAATTATTTTATCAATTATTATTATTCAAATTATTTTGAGCCATTAATTAAATTAACTTATATTATAGGGTGCATCAATTCGAAAAACGTCAGTATTAGACGTCATGCGTCGTTTATTGCAACCAAAAAATATGATGGTTTCTACAGCCTTAGATAGAAATGCAGCACATTGCTATATCTCCATTTTAAATATAATACAAGTAAGTCTATTAATACATAATGAATCTTTGCAGATATTTATATTTCATTATTCATTGTATAGGGTGAAGTTGATCCAACTCAAGTTCACAAATCGTTACAAAGAATAAGAGAGAGAAAATTGGCCCAGTTTATTCCATGGGGACCAGCCAGTATTCAAGTTGCCTTATCTAGGAAATCTCCCTATATTCAAAGTACTCACAGGGTGTCAGGTCTTATGTTAGCTAATCATACAAATATTTCTTCGGTTAGTAAAACGAAATATTTTCGATATATTCTTATGCTTTTTTTAAATACAAGCTCTGAAATTTTATTTTATTTTAGTTATTCGATCGAGCTTTGCAACAGTATGATAAATTAAGAAAAAGAGAAGCTTTCTTGGAGCAGTTTAAGAAAGAAAAAATGTTCGAAGACAATCTTGACGAGCTGGATAACTCGCGGGAAGTTGTAGATTATTTAGTAAAAGAGTACCAAGCTGCAACCAGGTCAGATTATTTAACCTGGAGTCCAAGCAAAGCAGACTGAAGTTTTTTTTACATTTAATAATGCTGTTACAAACAGTTTCTGTAGAACTGAATATTTCGGCTTTTTTGATTTCTCCAACATTTGATTTGTTAGGTATTAACAAAAAATTGGCTTAAAAATTTGTTCGTATAAAAGTTAAAATTTATTGCAAATAACAAATTAATTTAATTTTTTATATTCTGTAGATAATTCGATAACTACTCATCACATTTTTTAATAAAATCTTCATTAATTTTTATTATCATACACTGACAGAATGTCAAAATTTTCTTAAATTCCTACTATCTTTCATCTACTAGCCTTGCAAATTCTGGTGGAAGTGTGGCAATAGTAATGAAGCCGGTGTGACCAGGAGTTGATTGTGGATGAGATACTGTTATCAATTTGACAGGATCTTCAAATTTCTTAAAATTTTCGTTAGTCTAGAATTACAGATAATTTATTAATTAATTTATTAACATATAATTGTTTACTTTTTTTCTATTATATTATTCTCTAACCTTATTCTTGAAATTTTCTAAATCTATTATAGATAAATTTCTTTGCTGAACAGTGAGTTCTCTTTGCAAACATTCATATGTTTGAATTGCTATAAAACCAGCTGATGCCAATTTTGTGCACGTCCGTTGAACTTGTTCAATACAAGGAGAAAATGAACACAATTTTCCACCTATATTAATGAAATAAATCTCTTAAATATTCATATGTATTCATACAGAGTTTTGAATTATTAAAAGAATATAAGTCATTACCTTTCTTTTTTAATGATTTAACAGCAAAATCAATAGTTAACCACGGATGTGGCAGATCCAAGAAAACAGCATCAGCCTTATTTTCTAGTTCATCTCCAAATCCGTCTGTACAAACATCTCTATGCCTCACGGTAACATTTTCATCAATACCATGAATTTTGAATTCTTCTTGAGCTAGTAACACACGTTGCTCATGAAAATCGAATGTGTGCAAGTGACCGTTTGGTCTAATTGTCCTTATCAAGGAGTGTGACAAAGATCCACTACCAGTTCCTTAAAAAGAAAAAGCAATTTAATAAATAATAAATAAATTATTTATTAATCACCTAAATACATACCTGTTTCAATTACAATGCTACCAGGTACCAAGTCTAAAAGATATATTATCAAACTTATATCTGGAGTGTAAATAATTTGAGTCCGATGGGGAAGAGTTAGAGTCCATAGCTCTGGAGTAGGTTGCAAAACATAAGCCCAGCCTCTCGAAAGATCAACTTTTGATCCGTATTTTGTTCCAACTAGAGAAATCACTTTTAAAGCTCCATAAATCGTCTGAAAAACATTATCCACCAAATCTCCCTTTTTGTTTTTAATTTTTTCTTTCACCTCTATTTGGTGCATGTTACTTGGATTTATATACAGAGTCACTATATCTCCTTTTTCGATTAATTCTTTAGTACTTTTGAAACTCATTTTTGTACAGTCTTACTTAGAAAAATTAACAATTAAAAACAGTTATTTATTACTCAAAATTGCGTCTAATAAAACTTGGAATAGCATTCCACCCGGTCACTTTCGCTACACGTGGATAACTGAGCCGTGTTGTGGAGTAGATTTGATGATTAACATAACCCTTTCCATAAATAAAATACTAATAAAACATTCTAATTATATTATATTCTTCATTATTATCGAATGATTCTAACAAAATTCGAGGAACCACTACAGCATTATTTAACTCGTATAAAAATTGGTTAAACTATTTTCATTATTTCATTTCGGAGCATTCGGAGCATTTAAATGACCACGGTGCTGACAGCCAAGAGGTGCGCGCGCCTTTCCCTACGCCTGCGCAACAATCGACCGCGAGTCGAAGAATGATTAATCGAAGTCGAGGGCACTTACGATATATGTATTGTGGGACACTTGCCAGTTGCCAGAGGGGCGGAATCCGTCTCACGTCAGATTCGGATCCAAGCAAAAGTAAATTGATAAGTTCCTGTCAGAATCGTACAACTTCCAACATCTAAAATGGTAAGCAAGGAGTTAAGCTTATTATTTACTTAAGAAGCCTCAATTGATTATGGTTATATATTGAAAATCGATTGAGTTCTATTAATTGATGGATTGGAATGCCAATTTTTAAAACAAGTATTCTTAATTATTGTTTTGTATCTTTCTAATTTTAATATACCGATAGATAAATATATCTGATAAAATGATGAAGGGTATTAACATTTGATACTTTCTTTTAGATTCGCTTCATCCTTATACAGAACAGAGCAGGAAAGACAAGATTAGCTAAATGGTATATGAATTTTGATGACGATGAGAAGCAAAAGTTAATCGAAGAAGTGCATGCAGTTGTAACAGTTAGAGATGCTAAACATACAAACTTTGTCGAGGTTAGTACTTCATATATTGATTTGGATTTGATTTTATTAAGAGTTCCAAATATTTACCTTATTTACAATGTGTTTGTATTTTGATTTCCAGTTCCGGAACTTCAAAATTGTATATAGGCGCTATGCTGGACTGTACTTCTGCATATGCGTTGATGTAAATGACAATAATTTATGTTACTTGGAAGGTATACACAACTTTGTTGAAGTATTAAACGAATACTTCCACAATGTCTGTGAATTAGATCTGGTTTTCAATTTTTATAAGGTAATTAATTATTATTCTCAGAATCACTATTTTTAAATGTTCTATTTCTGGGCAGAATATTTAAGATTTTTAATTTTTCTTGCAGGTGTACACTGTTGTAGATGAAATGTTCTTGGCTGGGGAGATTAGAGAAACTAGTCAAACCAAAGTACTGAAACAGTTATTAATGTTAAACTCTTTAGAATAGACATATTATTATCAATGAGAAATGTTGAAACCATTGTTCTCGAGGTGAGATTTATCTGACTCATTCCATGAATCTGTCGAAGCGAAACAAAAGTATTTATTTATATAAGACCAAATGGAAGTAAAGCTTATTACTTGTATGATACACACTGTATCAGAGTGATATTGGAAGATATGTGTATATCTTTTTTTTCTTTAATAAATATCAATCCTTTTGATTAAAATATTTTTTATGATTCAATTTCATTATTTCAATTTTTTTGTTCTTTACATAAAATCAATAATTTTGCACATTTTTAAAATAGCATTGATTATATTTTTTTATCAATATTTCTATCGCTATTGTAGTTACCGACTTTTATCCATCATTCACTTTACCTTGACTGCCCACAGATGTAGACACTTGTAAAGAAATCTGGTTCATACTAACTTCCATACATCACTGCTCTCTGTAATTTACTTTAAATTATTTTTACTATTTAAACAATAACTTAAATAAATATTTTATTATAATTTTATTTTTTTAGGCACAGAATCATTTAAATTCTACTCTCCAAAAACAATAAATCAGTGAAATGTTACTAATACTGAAAAATCATTAAAAATTCACTGAAAATCAATGAACTTGACCTGGATCACTGCCGCTTCACATTTAGAGAATACTTTCTCCAAAAAATGTCTCCATCATCCACATAAAATTCCGAAACACCTAATCGGCAAACCAACATCTTATCAATCCTCATAAAAAGAAACGACTTATCAAACGTAACTATCGCAGCGTATCGTGCAACTTAGTAACGAATCACGACACAGTCTCGCTGCGCTTATCGCGCCACCGATTAAAATGCAACCGGCGACCCGCTTGCGATCGTCGATTCGAGTAAACGGCGAGGAGAAAAAGCTCTCGCGCCAATTAATTTCCGGCCCGCCGGCTGCGACGCGCTTCACGCAAAGCTGCAATAGTCAACAAACAAAGCGTCGACGGCGGCTTATCAGTGCGTTATCGACGCCCGGCCGCGGAGGGAGGAAGATTTACGCGCGATGGGGTTATCGAGCTCCGAGCGCGCGCCGCGCGTCTTCCCCCGTCACGGGGTTATCGCGTGAGGCGCGCCTCGCTTCACCTCGATGCGCCTCCCTTGCGTTATATTGGGCTCGCTCTTCGCCGATCCGAGTTCCCGTTTTCTTTTTTGTGTGATATCTACGACACCTGCTGGTGAATCGTCGTCCCGTTTTATATGCATTTGCAATTCGCTCGCTATAGTGACGAATTCTGTATTCGCGCTTTTTTATCCTTTTGGAAGTAAGTTCGCTTGAATGGATAGACTGAATTGATTTAATTTTAAAATTGCGGTGGATTTAGAATTGAAAATAAAGTGGTGATGATTTTATTACTGATGTTTGATGTTTTTGTGTGTATAACGAACTAACTTGTAGAAAGAAACGGTCGACGATAAATGATCGTTTTTTATCGTTTTTTTACGTGAGATGAGATAAACTTAAAGTCTAAACTTTTTAAACGTGATTATTTTATGCTACTACGGCGAGCAAGAAGTTAGCATTCTTTTTTAACTTATACGTCAATATAAAAAAAATTGTTCCTAATGGATATTATTAATATAATGATTCGTGCAACTATATTTTGATGAATTATAAAAATTTAGATTTTTAATGAACATTTGGATGATGGACTTGGTAAAAGTCATTTTTCTTCACTATCACTGCCCCTAAAAAAGAAGATATATATAGAAGAATAAAAAAGTAACGTATATATCAACTGCCCGGTTGCAGTACAAAGTTCACTCTAAAAAGAAGTTCTCCAATAACCGATTACCAGAACTAACGAAATACCATAAATTCAATAACCATCATCAGCCCATCGTCAGATCCGCGACCCACGAGCTCCCCCAAGTATGCCGAATCCCTTAAAGTCTCAATTCCACTGTGCGAAAGACGACAAATGGAGGATGACGCGCGCCCTCCGGGAAGATGGATTTCGGGGTAGGAGCGACTCTCGCTCGGCAATTAACAAAGTGCCGCTGGCTCCCCGAAACCCGCGCGCCCGCCGAGATAATAGGGGGGAGGAGACGCGACGGCGACTAAGAGGAGGAAAAAAATTCCGCACGAGTCCGAGGCGTACAAATAGGCCGGCGCGTCTTTTACGAGGCGAGCGGCGTCTTTAATAATGCGATCCCAGATGCGCGCGGCTCTTAATCTATTTCCTCCTTTTCCGCGTCGCGCATCGCCGAGCGTCAAAAGGGAATCGGCCGCGGCGCGCGAGCGTCTTACGCTGACAGTGACACTGATTTCTTTTCTCCTTTTTTTTTGCGCGCGCACGCCTGCGGAATTGGTAACGTTCGGAAGTTTCGTTACTAATTTGAGCTGCTTTTTCATAGGGTGAAATTTCACTTTTGGAGTTGTACAAAACGTTAATTATAGGAGTCACACTGGAGTTTAAAATAAACGATGCTTCGATGCTTTCTGTTAGTTCACTATCTATAATCATTAGTTACATTATTTTACATTATGTTATTTTACAAATGATTAAATGTACAGTTTTACGATATTTACACAGATGTTTACAAGTAAGTACAAAATTGTAAAAACACTTCTGAATAAATTAAAAGTTGTTCAATTTAAACAACAAGCTTCATTGTGCGACGATTAAACGCTAAAAGCTATTTTTTTCAGGTCTTCTTCTTACACCTTCACAATATTATTGACGAAAACCAATATACATCCAATACAATTAATCAGTTGAATTAAACCTGCGAGAATAAATAACGTGCAGAAAAAAATTCGCATTTAGTAAAGTTGCATAAAAAATTGAAACAATCGCGCGGAAAAAGTTTATAACTAGCTACATGCAATTCTCCAAATATTTAAGCGAAGATCTCGCATTCCCAGGTCTATCTTACGGTCGATCGCGAATCGCCGGTCCGACGTATATCCGCGACGGCAAGTCCTGCATAACGAAATTTGTCACACGACGTCGCGCAATCCCATCTGCTCGTGAACAATCCGCCGCGTATATCAGCCCCGCAGCGGTGCCGCGCGCCAAAAACCGACGCGTGTCAACGGCTTCGGAGCACGCGCGCCACCGCATGCGTAAACGCTCGAATTTACACTGCTATTATACTGGCTGCTTTACTTTCGTCATTTTTCGCCGGAATTTATAGAGTTTAGGGTATCTGAAAAAATCGTCCGGAAAAAAAAATTGACTTTAACGGAATTTAAATTACATCGAGAAATTGATTCAACAAAAACATTGTTGCTAATACCAAATGCTGTAAACGATATTAAGTTAAACTATAAACGTTTTTTAATAAATTTAATTACATAATAAACAATTACTTGTCAGGAAGATTTAGGTTTAGAACTTATCCGTTCGCTTTGCAGTAATCTCAAGAAAAATCTTTTCTTTCTAGCAAAGTAAGCCTGAAAGCCTTTAGCCCTTCGAAAACTCCGCAATTTTTTCTTCATCGCGTAAAAATCCCGCAAAACGGGCAAAAGACCCTCGAGCAAAGTAATAACTCTCGATCTCTTTGCGCGAGCTAGTTCCCGGCGTGGCACGGCATCGAAAGAAAGAAAAAAAAGGGGGAAAAAACCGCGAGCCGCGTCTCGCGCGTATAATAAACGCGGCGGCCGTGCCTCCGCGCGAGACTCCTCCCGATGCGCACGGACAGGGGCGTTCCGCCATGCAAACCTGGAATATAAGTCCGATGCGCGCGACGTCCGCCGTCCCTTCTCCTTTCGTCATCCGCCCGCTCTCTCTCTCTCTCTCTCTCTCTCTCTCTCTCTCTCTCTCTCTCTCTCTCTCTCTCTCTTCCTCGTCTCGTCGTCGCCGTCGTCTGTCGCCTTCTTACTCCTTTTCTCCGCGTCGCCGGTGCCTATCTCCCCGGCATCCGGCTGCTGCTCTCTCTTCCTCACTCTCTTCGTCTCTTGATTTCTCTCGCGCGGCCTTTATGCTCGCGAACTGCATCGCGTTTTGCTCCCTTTTGGCGCGCCGACGCATCCTTGCGCGGGAGTTATTTTCGAGAGCGGTGCACGCGCGAGTCTATGGGCGAGGTACCTTCCTTTTTCTTTCGGAATGCATCACTGAATGTTGCAACTATTATGGATTCGCGTAAAAAATACGAGCGGGATCGAAGATATAAGATATTTTCGAGTTATTGTTCTTTCATTGATGCAGGGTAAGGCAAGACCGCACATACGGAGTATCGAGCATGTGTGATATACTTAAATTTTTAATATTTATTTAAAGAGAATGATTAGTGTTCAGAAATAAAAATAATTAAAAAATTAAGATCATGTGCTCGGATCGAATATAGGTAATCAACAAAGCACACCACCGTCTGTTGATTAATGAACTGCTTCGCTTGTGAAAAAAGATCTTCCGTTTCCTCCATAAAAAAAAGCAGAAATTAACACCTACACCAGCGAAATTTCTTGCATTTGCTTGAGATTGATAGTCGTTTAGAGGCAATGAAAACCGCCCCTTCGCTTTTGTCATCTCCCCTATCACCTATATATCTCGTAGCAGTGTCTCTTTTTAAAATAGCGCACGCCCGGCAATAAATTAGCGAATAGCGAAAGGCACTACATTAATTCCTTTTTTTTGTAGTCTTTTCCTTACTTTTATGCGCGCATGTGCAAAAAAAAGTAAACGCAAGCACTCTCCCGCTTTTTAACGTCGCTGAGTGATTTTCGGTGGTGCACACTTGTCCTGTCGCGTCGGCAACGGAAGGGGCGTGCGATTAGACGATATTTCAGAATATATTTATTGCAGCTTTTTGCATTTTGGTAAGAGAGCTTTATGCACTTTATAGCTGAGTTTCGTGCTTGCTAGTTTGATACACGACTTTCGTAAATTAATATCTGTGGTTTTAGCATAACGACTTTACTCCATTTTTAATTTTTTTCGAGATATTTATTTTTTAATGAATGCTTTAAAACGCAAGATCAAATTACAAAAGATCTAGCTTTGTAAAGTATCCAACTACAATTAAAATCGTCTAATTGAACTTTGAAAATATTTTTTCTGTTTTCTGTAAAGTAATAATTAATTCTTTTTTTAGCGAAAACGAAGTAGCAAAGTAACTTATTTGAAGTTTTTCACCTTAACAGAAACATAAAGTTAAATCATTTTTCCCGGAATAGAACTTATAAGTTGGAGTTTGAGTCATTACGACAATAAACAATCAACGGATAATACGTCGATGTTTGAGAGGAAAATCCTATGAAGATGAAAAATTTGGTGTTACCCGATCAATTCCCAAAAAACTGGACCTGCTCGTTACGTCGGAAAGTCACAAATACACCAAGCGATTCCTCACACGAGCCACGTATTACGAATTCCGAGCAGCCACGGTCATTCTACCCGGAACGACTTAAAACCGCAGTGTGCAAACAGAGATCTCCTCCCCCCGGGCGTCGATCACCCAGTGCTTTGATCGACTCGATCGTCACGAACCGATGGCCCGGCCTTTCCCACAGGGGCGCACAAAGGCCGAGCCGAAAAAGAAGTGATTTAGTGCGGCGCGATACAGTCAGCGCGGCTCTCGCGCACCCAGCGTCTCCGGTAGCCTCGGCGCGCGCGCGCGCAGAGGCGGGCCGAAAACGGCGTTCCGTTTCAAAAGCGCCGCGCTACTCTCCTCATTACGTACAACCGCGGCGCGCCTCGACGACGAGAAAAAGAAGTAAAGAAATGACGAACACGTGACGGGCCAATTTCTCGCCCGTCCCCCGCGCCTCGCTCCATCCCTTTCCCGCTGGTCCGCGTCATTTTTTTTTTTTTCGTCGCGTTTTAATTGGCGAGCGCGCGCTTTCTTCAATTAGTTCGGTGACAATCTCCTTTGTCGCGGGGGCCCTTTTTCGCGCGCGTCTTTTTGATTTATCGGCGGCGACGGCGGCGAAAACGCCGGGCCTCGTAAACGTCCGCCGAAATTTTTCTCCTTCGAGCGGGATGGCATTTAGTGCGCAATTAATTATCTCGATGCGGCCGCGCTGGTTGGTCGTTTGTTCGACAGCGAGGGGGTTGCTCGGCTGCGAGCGCAAACGATTAGAGATGGTTTAAGTGATGCTTTCTACTGGTGTTTTTGGTAGAATAACTATACACTTGGTTTTCAGCCAAAAAATTAACCGACAACCAATCAAAATGTCCTGAATCAAGTGTAAATCAGAGATTACCGCGAGTAAATTTCATTAATGACAAAAGTATGAAATTTCTATGAAATCATTCTAAAAGACTCAACTCGAGAGTGTGACTTTTTGTAGTTGCATTTATTTATTTTTTTTTTTATTTAAGTTAAAGGGTTAAAATGTATAAAGATTTTTAAAGGAATTAGATATTAGAAAGTCACCTCTCCTTTCAGACTGAAAAATAGTAAAGATTAAGATAAGCAATCACGGCACTATTAAACAAAAAATTCGAAAAAGTGCATATAAGGCTGTCTGTCCGTTTGTAGTATACGCGATTTATTAATAGCCATAAAAACTGGTCATTTTATCGGCTCTCGCAGCACAAATACTGCCTCACTGTTTACATCAGTTGCGCTCGATATTCTCCGTATCCTCGTGTCTTCGTACGCATGAAGTGATTAACGATGACTAGCTCGTTAATCACTCGATTGTGCCCCCCTTTTTTCAGCCGCGCCAGACACGCGAGCAGCAAATTTCATCTGGAAGACCGCAAGCCCGCCGAAAGATTTTCCTCTTTCGAACCGCCGAGCATGCATCGTCGATCGTATTAATAAACAACCAGCTCGTTATTAAAAAAAAAAAAAAAACCATCGACGAAAAAATTCCGCTATCGGTGAAAGCACGCGCGATCAGCTCCATCCGCGTGCCTTCGACAACGTGCGGCCAATTACGCGCCGCTAAAGAGCCGCGACGCGAAAACCCGTGTTTTTCATTAACCCGTCCTCGGAGCCGCCGGGTCGTTTCAGCGAAGCGTGACATCAGTGTCGCCCCTTCGGAGGAAGGAAAAAAAGAAGAGGGAAGGAAGGACGAGCCCCGGGATCGATTAGGACCTCTCGCGTGCAGGGGGTATCGGGTGACGATCCCGTCGATTTGACGGCTCGCCGGGCGTCGGGCGCACGTGCGTCCCCTCGTCAAAAGGCGCGCCGCGGAAAAGTCCGCTCCTTCCGAGAAGCGGGCGGACTTCGGCGTACGATCGGCAGCCTTCTCTCTCTCGCCCTGGGCTTCCGATTTTTCGGACGTTAATTTTAGCCGAGGCGCGCGCGTCTATCGGGCGCGATGCCCGCGAGGGCTCCTTTCGTCACCTACTTGTTCGCGGACTCGCTCGGTTTCGCCCCGACGTGCGGCTCGGGTTCCGCCGCGTTTCTTGGACCGTGTTACGGATTTCGAGACTCGCGGAGGCTGCTTCTCGTTCGCTCTTGTGACGAATTACTCGTTTGCGTGGATTTTTAAGCAGCGATACAGAAGGAATGTGGCTGGTTAAATGTTGAATTGAATTAGTGGAAGCATTTTTATGTTTATATAAATTATTTTATTTCACAAATTTTGGTTGATTCGTCGGTAAAGTCAATTCTATTACATAGAATTTGAAAAGTTTAACGCTTCTGAAAGCTAAGTAGCGATGAAAATTCTATGTGCGCAGTCGTACAGGTGCACGACTGTCTGCCTCTTTTAGCCTTTGCTTCGTTTAGTCAATTTCTGTTCAGCGGCTCGTTTCATTCGCTAGGAAATACTGTAAAAAAAACTTGCTATCTTTGGAGAATAAAAAAAAACGCGGCATGTATACCTACTAAGGCAAAACACTCAAACAAATCCAAACGTAGTCATACAGCAAAAGAAATACGCTGAGATTACTATGTTAATAAATTATATGGTTCAACGAGGAGTATCGTTTTATTGCAAAGTGTTCTTTTTTTTCTATGTCAGCGTCGCTGATATCAGCTGATATCGGTATCAATTTGAGACTATTACTTATATGGCTAAGTGGAAGACCGTCGATCAGCGAATAAGGCATTTTATTCGTTTCGTTATAATGGTAACAATATCTACACAGTTCCTTCAGATTTAAAATTCGACACACTTTATAAAACCAGGAAAAACTGATTCATTCAATTTCGAACTATAAGAAGTTTTGAAATCATATCGCGCGAATGAATCGTTTCCCGTCGCTCTTCGTACATTCTAAAACAAAGTACACGTATCTAATAACAAACAGTTCTTATTACAACAATTTAGCCTACCAAAAGTGCAACAAGGCAAGACATCAGATTCGCTGAAATCTGCTTGTACCGTTGAACCCGTGCACTGCACACTCGTAAGATTTACACGAATACAGTGGTCACTGGCCTTAAAACAAAGTATCCTGCGCACTCGGTGAACAGCCAATAATACTCCACTCACAAAATTCCAATTAATCTCCGCGCACCGATCCTCCCACTTCGTATCCATCGCACTGTTATACAAACTCCCTAGTCGCAATTATTGTGGAAGCTGTCCCCCGCGGCTGCGGCGATCTGCATGTGCCCGGGCGCGGAGGCACCGGACGCCTGGTGCCCCAGATGGTGATGGTGGTACAGCGTCGAGGCGTAATACTGCTGGTGCCGGTGGTGGTGGTGATGCGAGGCGGCGGCGGCCGTCGCCGCGGAGTCGAGGTCGGGGCCGCGCGACTCGTGGTGGTGGTGCAGGTGGTGGTGGCGCGCCAGGTTGTCCGCGACGATGCCCGGTATCGCGCCGGACAGGATGTCGTGGACCGAGTGCGAGCTCGGCCAGTGGTGGAGGCTCGCGGTGGAGGCGACGGGCGCGCTCGCCGCCACCGGCGGCATCGACGGCGGCGACGGCGACGCGTTACTTGGTTGCTTGCACGACGAAACCGGCGAACTCGGCACGGCTGCTGAAATTTCACAAGAGGCGCAGTCAGCACGACAGCCACCTGCAGTGGACGCGAATTTTTTTTTAGAAAAGTTACGAGAGAAAGGTTAGTTTTTTTGTTAGTTGATAAGAGGATACCTCGCTTTGCACGGTAATACATGATTCGAACTTTGAGTGGGATTACGATGTATTTGAAATTTTGTTAATCAAACGCATAATTTTAAAGAGGCGTGACGAATAATTTAGAAAAACATGCTGATTAAAATATATAGTTTAATGAATGAAGTTAGTGTAAGTTGCAGTGTTATGTTTGCAAAATGTATATTTATACAATATTTTTTAATTTTTCTCAGTTATATTAAATATCTAAATAATTAGTTGTAATATAATTAGAAATATATAAGGAAAATCTGACTCGTATACGCGAAAAAGTTAAGATAAATTTTTTTAGTAATTACGAAAGCGAGAAATCGTTAAAGTAAATAAGCAAAATAAGGCAAGATTATCGTTAAAAACGGCAATAAAGAGAATGTCATACAAAGAATTTAGGCAACGATAGCGGGCCAACGAAAGGAGGAGCGTCTCGCCTCGTACCCACCCTCCTCGATGGCAAGGAACCTGCGGAAGGTGCCGGGGCCGGCGCCGCCGTCCTGCTGGGGCTCCCCGACGCCGGCCGCCGGGCTCTGGTGATGGTGGTGATGGGGCCCGACGCCCGGGTGGTAGGCGCTCGGCGGGTAGGGCATGGGGGCGCAGAGGGCGGCGGCCCCCGCCGCCGCTGCCGCCGCCGCGTACAGGTGATGGTGGTGATGGTGGTGGTGATGGTGGGCCGCGTGGTGGGGGTGGTGGTGGATGGCGGCAGCGGCCGCGGCCGCGGCAGCCGCAGCCGCAGCCGCAGCGGCGGCGCCCACCTTGTTGCGCAGTATCCTGGAGATGCTGGAGACGGAGGGCACGTTGTACTTGTCGCAGACGCCGTCGGAGAGGAGGCGGTCGCGTATCTCCCAGGCGAAGATGCCCGGGTCCTTCAGCTTCAGCTGCTTTATGTACTGGACGACCTTGGGGGTGGTGACGCGGGGCTTGCTGCCGCCGATGGCGCCCGGCAGGATGCTGCCGGTCTCGTGGTAGCGCGCCAGGATCTTGGAGACGCAGCCGTGGCTCACGCGCAGCTGCCGGGATATGTCGCAGGGCCGGATGCCCAGTTGGGCCAGCTCCACGATGCGCAGCCGCACCGCGTTGGGCAGGGGCCGCCCGTTCACGAAGACGCCACCTAATTGGTTCACCTCGCCGTATTGCTGCTGCTGGTGCTGCTGGGATTGACTCGGGGGAGTCGGACCTTGCTGCTGTTGCTGCTGCTGCTGCTGTTGCTGCTGCTGCTGCTGCTGTTGCGGTTGGTGCTGCGGCGATTGGTGCTGAGCGACCTGCTGCTGCTGCGGACTCAGCTGACCGTTCACTGAGTTTACGCTGTTCTCTGTAAATGGAATACGTAAAGGACGGTTAAATTGCTCTCGGTTTATATTTAAAAAAAATTGTTTTGTTACACAATTATAAATCAATATTAACTGTTATTTTGTTTAATTATAATAATTAATCACTGATTTTTAATTAAAAATATTAATACGTGTTAGTGGTTGTTAGTTAACATTTAAATATCACCTTATATTTGAGCATGATTTTTAAAAAGCCTTATGCCATGGCCATACCATAGTACGTCAAAATATTCAGTTAAGGGACTGTGGGACATATAACCGATTTTCTTAGTTTTTTACCTGAGAAAAAAAGAGTTTTAGATTAAAAATTATATTTATGTTATATATTAATAGTATATAACATTTTTTACTCATTTTTATCCAGCTGGAGTAATAATTGGAAACTGAGATATGAGTTGTCGAATATTCTTTCCTTTCACGACAACTCCAGACCACAATTTTTAATCAATTTAAATGAGGTTTGACTTAAAATGTTTATTATTAATGTCATTTAGGGCCAATACTATTTGCTAAGGATAATAAATTTATTTCTATTTTAGAGCAAAGCAAATATGTAAAAAAATGACATTTTTCACTTGTAATGTGACTTTTAAGGCATCAGGTATTTAATACAAGTGAAAAAATAACAAACTAATAGCGTCAACCCTAAGTGACATTAAAAACAAAAACTTTAAGCCAAGCCTCATTTAAATTGATTAAAAATCGTGGTCTGGAGTTTCGTGAAAGGAAATAATATTTGATAACTCATGTCTCAGTTTCCAGATGGAATTATGACTCTAGCTGGATAAAAATGAGTAAAAAATGTTATATACTATAAATATATAATATAAATATAATTTTTAATCTGAAACTCTTTTTTTCTCAGGTAAATAACTCAGATAATCGGTTATATGTCCCATAGTCCCTTAAATCATTCTCTTCGTAAACTTTATTTATCGTCTTCGTGACTATAATAACAAAAGCCATCGGATCCCATCGACTCGTCCCGCATAGACGGCTCCCAAGTAAATTTCGCAGTGGCGCAGTCATCGTCGTAGTTACCCTCTCCAAAGAAAAAACTCGCCGCGCGTACGGCCCCAAGAGTTATTACCGCCACCGCGTAAATCACGTCCCGCGCACCTCGGGTACATCTCGGACGGATCCGAATGCCGGGGCCGGAATTACACACGCGCTTACGTAGGTGTCAATTAATCCGGGCTGCGAGGCCGTCGCTTTTTCGAGAATATAATATATCGGCGTCCGGCCGAGCGTGAAATGGAATAACGCCGAAATAGAGCGCCGGCGGCGAGCGGTGCACCCGGCAGAAATAATCGCCGCGGGTAATCGTACTTTCGGCCGCTCGCCCGATCTGACAGGTGTGAAATGGGCATTTTTTTGGAGAAAATGATTTCCACCTCTGCGAGAGCGAATTGCCCAGATTTCGATCTTTTCCTTATTTTGCGAAATCGCGGATAATTATAGAAGGCGACGTTGACTGCGCTCGTGCGATTGTTGTTAATGGGTTATCGGACTGCAGAAAGTGGCTTCAATCAAATGAAAAGGAAGAAAGAAAGGCTGCTTGGATGTAAAACCATATAACGTGCTGTAATACGTGTTGCGAAGTTAATCGGGCCAAGGGTTATCTTTTATAAATATGAGAAAGACCGATAGCGACGTTATAAATTACCGGTTTCCTTTCTTCTTCTTCTTTTTTTCAAGTGATTAATATTTTTCTTCAATCTTAAATGCACTCATTTTAATTTTAATTTCCTTATTACCGCGTATATAAATTTTCAAAAATGAATATTTAATACTGAAATAGTATAGTTGCAATTTTTATCGGATACAGCAATGGAATTTTAATGCTAATTAATCGATATTTAAAAGTTACAATTTAAGTCAAGAGCGTATAATGAACTCTAGTACCTTATCTGATTAATGAAGGAAAAAATTTTTGAACTTTCCGAAGAAGAAACGATAAGGCGTCTCCAAAAAAAAAAGTTCAAGATTGCCTTATCACTTTCTTCGCGGGACAAAATCTTACGTTATGAAATGCCGTTGCAGCTAATCTACTCGTTACAATTGAATCAGCAAACATGAAATCAAATGATCCGTTCAATTATGCAATATAATTTAAGAGGAAATATCAATTAACACTTAATTTAATACGTTTACATTCATGTAAATTATAATATTTTGTCAAGACCAAAAATATTTTATTTTTATAGTACTATGTAATTAAATATGTTTTAAACGAAATTTCTGATATCTCTGGGTAGAAAAAATGCATTTGTTAAATAGCAGAGACAGTATAGATATAAATTAAATCAAATTTAATTGTAAAATAACAGAAATAAAAGAGTATAAAAGTTTATACGCACAGGAAATAAACAGCTCGATAAAACCGCGTCTCTTCCAGAAAATCGATGACAGTATAAGTAACGGCACGCTCATCGCAACTAAATCCCCGTTGCCCGCAAAACGGAGCAAAGAAACTCCTAAGCGGCAGCTCAATCTCCCGGGCTTCCCCTAACGACTCAATGAAGCCACCCGCCGGTGTCATTAATTTTCATTAAAGTCCAGCCGGCACCCGCGAAAAATCGACAGCCAAGAAAGCTCCCCCGGCCGTCCGTCATTCGGCGAAATAAAGCCGACGGGCCTCGCGGCGCGCAATAAAGCCAGAGCGACGTGCGTGCCCCGCGCGCGGCGATATAAATTTTGCGCTCTCTCGCGGGCTCTTCGTGATGCGCCCGGCAGTCTGGCCGATTCTCGGAAGATCGTGCGGAGACGCGTTTTTGCCCGCGAATCGCCGCGTCTTATGTTCCCTCGCGACCTTCTTTTTTCGGGCGGGGCCCCCGAAGGGCGGCTGAATCGCGGACTTTAACGGCCGCGGCAAATGGGCCGAGGCGCGCGCGCACGCGCGTATAGGCGCACCTCTGTGCTGCGACGGGAGGAAACGAGCGGCGATTTTTAATTTCTCGTGCGAGTGGCCGAGAGACCGATCATCGACTGGTTTCGCCGAAATGGCAATTTATCGAATGGTGCTTTGGTTGTTTGTTAATTGATTGGTATCAAGTTTGAGTAATGGGAATTTCTTATGAGTTGATCGTATTGTATAAGTAAAGGTGATGAAAATATTTTATTAAGAATGATAACAAAAATTCAAACAATTACACTGTTATTTGTATAATTATGGTTCACTGTAAATCTCACTAATTTAAATCTATAGAATTCAATAAATAAGGTGAGAAGTTGTTTGAAAAAGGAACAATTTTCTAACTATTCAAAAAATGTATGTAAAAAGAAATGGCTTCTTAAACATCATATTTTTAAATTTAAACGAAGGAAGTTTTTAAAAATCTTATAATTTTAAAAAAGTGCAATTAATTCAAAAATAAATGATTTTTCCCTTTAAATACACATGATGGATGCGAATAAATTTGATTGAATGTAATTTATTAATATAATATAAGATAGGGGAGAGCAGGGCATAGCGGGCCGTGGCGTAATGTGAACCTTCGGGGCATAGTGGGCCACCCCATTAAATATGTTTCATTTGCTGTGAAACATATTTCTTAACAAGT
>JAXIUT010000037.1:15273061-15311517 GCA_035586675.1 Eurytoma californica | reverse complement strand
AATTATTAAAAATCATTCTTAATTAGAAAACGATAAGTGCACTTGAATAGAGAATTAGTTGATCGGTAGGCAAAGTTACTATAGGACCGCAGTTCAATCGCGGAAGCGCTTCTCGTTGCAAAAGTTGTTATTGAAATTTTAATTGACTCTAACTCCCTCTAAGTTGTTTCTGCAAAAAAGTGTTATTGCATTCATCAAGAAATAATTGAAAGTTGCAGCGGCCGACCGGTCGTTAACGAAATTATCAACCGGCAAAAAATTCATAAAATATAGAAGCGAAACAAGCCACGGGAAAAGCCTTGACTCGGTCGAAATTAATGAAACTTTCATGGAGCGGCGACATCGGGGATGTTCGAGAAGGTTCGAAGGACGGGAAACGCGGGAATTGCTTATAACGCATCGGGCGTGAAAAATGCAAGTGGGGCTCCAGCCCGAGGGAGCGTAACGCGAGAGGGCGCAAACTCTTACGTGCGAGCGCGACGCGGCTCTCCTTTTTCCGATGCATAATTTATATGGCGCGCGCCTCTCTCTAATTCCTGACGACGGGCCGCTTTAATTCGGCCGTCGCAATCTCGCCGGGGCGCGTACGTGCCGCGCTCGTTTTCCGCGAATGCGGGATCCGACGGAGATTCGTAAGCGGCGTTGGGTGTTCGGAAGGTCGATGCGGCTCGGATAAAGATGCGGCCAACGTTGATTCATTGCTTTCCACCGGGGGCTGGGAAATTTTCAATCAAGACCAAGATGGGTGATGGGTGAGATGATTCTCGGTGAATTTGAAGGGGCTGTTACGGTATTGGAATTCCAATGGAATTAGTTTCTGGTTTTTGAAATATGACGAGTGAGATAGAAATTCTCAATTTAAATGTATGAAAATTTATTTTGATTGCATTATAAGGGGGATGTGGAGATGCAAAATCTTGATTTAATAATAAATTCAGTGAAAGCTAAAAACTTGAGTTCTGCATTCTATCATTTATATTCATTTAGCTAAAGAATTTTGACTTGTTAACCCTGTTTACGAGTTCTGTTTCATTCGACTGAACTCACGCGACTGGTTGTATTCCAACTTCAAGAAATTTATAGAGTAAACAGAGCTAAATTTAAAGTTTGGTCTCTAGAATCGTGGGCGTCCACAGAATTTTAGAAACTTCGAGACAGTACGTGCACAATGATTTTTCTTTGTTTTAAAAATGGAAAAAATCTTTAAATTCAATAAAAATGTTCCATATCTTCAATGGCTCATTGATGGAAAATACGAATAAAAGTTCGACGTTGAAAGTATCAGAAAAATGTCTGATATATTATTACGTTTGAGCGAGCGGTGGAAACTTTTGAATGGTCGCCACCGGACAGATAAAAACAATTGCTGCGGAGTCGACGATGAAACCGAGCGATTCGATTATCGAGTGTCTTTAAAAAGCGAAAGGCCAATTTTCCGAGCTCTTACCGCTCTCCTATAATTGCGAAAATAATGCTTCCTAATTACGTTCTTCTCGGAAAAACTCCTCTTGCGTCAAAGAAACTTAATTACTTCTTGGTGGACGATAAAAGACGATTTGAGCTCGGTGTAGGTCGCGCGCACCTGTAAAATGCGAAATTGCCCAAGAGACTTAAAAAAAATACGTGCGATCGCAAAAAAGGCAGGAGTGAAACGCAATGAAAAATCCTTTCCCTCGTAAAGCGCGGACGGAAAAAGGACGTCGCGTCGTAAACGCGGCTGAAAACAATGGCCGAGTCAAAGTACGCGAGTCGCTCTCGCGCAAACGCCGCGGCGACTTTTCCACGCGAGACCCATTATCTCCGAGGAGGCAAATCCCACTCGCGGCTCCGTAAATATTTGACGCGTATCTCGTGGGGCGCACACGTGTGGGAGGCCGGACGCAGAGTGAATGACGTCGTGGCCGGCCGCGCCGCTTATTCAATCGATACGTGCCTTATAGGTGAGGTACGCCGTCACCACGGAAGGTGCGCGCGGGGCCACGTCGTCGCCGTCTGCTCTCACGTGCGTGCCCCTGACACACGTCTATTTTAGAACCACGAGCGGAGGGCACGGCGGCTGATTCCGCGAGCCCGAGCGCCAGGACGATGATCCAGGGTGCGACGCGAGGCCGAGGGTTCGGCCGGACTCGTCAATGAAAGACTCGCGTCATTGAAGGCCTTTTTCTCTTTTTAATCTTCTTCTTTTTTTGAATGAGTCGAGAGGGGCGGTGGTTGTGCGAGGGCGGTGGTTGGAGGGTGACGCTGGACTGGGGCAGACCGTGCTTCTGCGGAAGACTTAATTAAGGCCGATGGATTTCCATTCAACTACGGGATCCCGTGAGATTTTCACTGAGTATTTTTCCCTGACGTCAAGAGTTTTCTATGCACCTTGACGCACTTGTTGAAAGGATTAAAATGTATAATCTATAATGGATGCTCTTCGGTTTATTAAAATTATTTTCAAATTAGTTCATTACGTTAAGTTTATTTTTCAGTCAATTTCTTGAAATGCAAGGTCGTCGCTTACAAAATTAAGAACTAACTGTTTGTGAAAGCAAAGCGGAGTGCGGCAGTATAAGTGGAGTAAACTCAGCTGGAAGTGATACTACGTTCTGCAAGTCACACGTTAAATTCTGGAAGATCGCCCAGCAGTAAGTTGGAGTACCACTCCGGCAGTATCGACTTAGCCGCGTTTTATCGGCTGCATATTTGTCAAGCCACCCCTCGGAGAATTCTCGAGCGATACCCATCTAAAATACCGCGAAAGCACGAACAAAAACCCCGATACCTCAAGAAACTACGCCTTAATTTACAGCTTTCCTCTCGAAAAAAGAGAAAGCACCTCCCGTCAAGCGGCCTCTTGATTTATATCTGAGAAAGAGCCGTAGCGGGGGGAATTTCGCGGGCCTCGCCCTCTGGAAAACCGTAACACCGCCGCGAGATAGGAGATCACGGAGGGGTGGGCGAAAGAGGAAACTGAAATAAAAAAGGAAAGGAGGGAAGGAAAGAACCCGAGGAAGGAGGGAAAAAAGGAAAGGGGGCGGGGAAAAAGTTTCCGAAGTATCGAGCGCGCCGGGTTCTCGTGCTCGGCCGGCTAATTGACAATCGATGAGCGGACTGCGCCCCGCGCGCGCGTGAGTAGAATACGCGCTGCCGCGAGGCACGCGTCGGTGCAACCCGCAGGCGTGTCGTCAACCCCGCGCGCATAAGCCGGCCGACAAAGTCCCGGGGATTTTCACGCGAGCTGCCTTTTGTTCCGTGCCGCGGCTCGTTTTGTTCGCTCCGAGAGAAGTGAAGGATGCGGCGAAGGAATAACGAGATCTTTTTTTTTATGTGACTCTCGTTCTTTCGCTTTATTGATAGATGCTGTGCGACGGTCGGCGGGAATTTTTTTTTCGTATTGAATATAATTTTACGCGGAATAACGAGGAAAAACTTCGTGCTACATCGACGTTGATGCACAATGGATGGGGGTATACTGCGGGTGTACTGGTTTTATTTTCATATATTCTAACTTTTTTTGTTCGCACAAAAGTAAAGTCGTAAATTTTCTGTTTATCACGCGAAAAGTGGAATAGTGATAATGAATGATTCCTATATTTTAAAAAGAAACCTCAGTTATTTTTAAAAATATTCGCAAGGTGTTGTAAGCCATTCTATATTAATATTCCTCCTTTTGATTATTACCCTTTACTTTAGACAATAGCATCTTATTTAATTATATCGAGTTATTCAAATTAATTTAGTTCCTCTTAAATATATTTAACTTAGACACTTAAATTTAACGTAAAACCGTATCACTATATAATAAAATAATGTACGAAACAATTTAAGTTTATAGTGTGTATTTTTAACAGGCCAAAAGTACTGAAAGCATGACGTAAATTTTGCCCTTACATGCGCGTAGGTTCTTTAGTGCCCTATTATCTCGGACGTGCAAAATCGATTTCGCCGTGCGACGTAAGATGACGCGCCGCCGTTCGCGCGAACGACTTCGCGAACACGCCGAGGAGCCGGGCTTATCTTGCTTATCAGCCGATGGCCGAGCGCTCCTCCTCCGCTCGGCCTGCGCGATAAGGTGAATGCGACCCCGTCACGGAACGCGCCGGCCTATACGCTTCTCTCCCGCCCCCACGGGGATAACGTCGCCCGTGGGATAAAAACTCGCCGAGGCCCGTAGAAACCATCGCTCGTCGCGCACTTCAAGGATATTCCGGGGGTCGTCGCTCGCCTTATGTGGACATCTTCGCTAATTGGTAGAGTCCGGGCTATTCCCGTCGAATTTATTTCGTTTAGGCTTTAATCGAATCTTTCCCGATTTCATCTCACGTCGCGGATAATCGTAAGTGGAGCATGGCGGGGAGATAATATCTGCTGGAACGAGATAGATGAAAACGGGGAGCGAAAAAAAAACTCAATATTTGCCGAAAGGATCGGCTAGTTTTTTTCGAGCAAAGGGGATGAAATAAAGTCGGAGTTTAAATAAAAGCGAACGGAAGCAGAGGACGAGGGGCTACGTGAGAGAGGCAGCGAGAGAGCGATGGGTGACACGCGCAAAAGGGAAATGCCCGGGGTAGGAGGGTCGAAAAGGGGAGTCGCGCGATGTGTGATTAGGGAAATTGTGTATGAAAAGAGGCGTTGATTACCGCTAATGCAGCGCGCACGCGTGTTATTATGCTTGAAAACGAAGCTGCAATTTGCCAGCCATTGTTTTTCCCCTTTTATGGCCTGCCGTCGTTTAAATTATGCATAAGGCAGCGAAAAACTATTTTAACTCGTAAATTATTTGATAGAAAAATAATTGTTTGAGAATAGAGAGAAAAATGTCGTTCTTTTTAAAAATATTTATCCGGTGTGAAGAAATGAGTAGAAAGTAATTCAGAATTCTTGTTTGAACTGGAAAAGTTATCGTACCTACTCTTTGATACTAGTCAAAGCGTCGGTGAATGAAACACATGCGGGTTAAAAGGATATTAAAAAAGACACGACTTCGTACGCTTTACATTTCAGTTCATCGGACGGGAGCGAGTAATCGGAAAAAGTCGATGCGAAGCAACAAATGCGCCCATCTCGCGCATCCAGCACACGGCAAAGTAAAAAAAAAGAGGGGAGAAGGGGGTAGAGCGCAGGCCGGACACGAGCAGTGGTAGGGCTTCCCGCAGTGGACGACACTGCTCCGCGGCCTAGTCGAGACGTTAACGAGCGGTCAAGAACCTCGTCGTCACAACGTCACCTGCGCTCCGATAGCATCTACGAGCTGGAGACACGCGCGGGGAGCACGAAGTGCACTTGCGTAATTAATGGCACCTCCTTATACACGCGAAAGCTCGTACGCACACCTTTTTCACCTCGGCCAATCGCTGCGCACTTTTTCCGCGACGCCTCGGACTCATGCAAATTAGAGGTTACCAATCTGACTCACCGCGTGAAAACACACGCTCGTATATTTAGAAGTGCGAGAAAATGTGCCCGAAGCTCGGGGCTGACCTTAATGTGGTGTTATCGCTGATCAATTGTATTCCGCGTATACATATATATATATGTATATATACACGGAAAAAAAGAAGCGACGCATATGTGGGTGGTGGATATGGCGTCTGTGCATACATTAAAAGTACTTGCGCAGGTAGTATAATTATAGAAACGAAAAACGTAAAAGTTTCCAGCGACGCAATTAAGTAAGCACGTCTGGCGGTGTAAATGAGTGAGGGAATATCTTTATCAGTATTGCAGAAATATACCTTAGTTATTTTAGTTTAGTCTCGAGCGACGGTCGCGGTATAATTTTACTCCTCACACGTGATGAAACTCGTTTCTTAACTCTTAACTTAAACCTCACACCGCATAATTGCCACTCGGAGTTTAGTTTATTTTACTAAAAATACATATTGCACGCTATAAGAGACATTATACGAACCCGTATCTCTTGCGTGAATGTGCGGTTCAGAAAATAAATACAGTTATGTTGCAAAGTAAACCACTTTTTTAATAGCCTTCCATTGTGTACCGATGAAAGAAAAAAATGACAGTAGAACAGTGAGAAATAATGCTATGAGCGAGAAAAAATTCTCTACCTTCCACCTCCGCCAAATTGAAGCCCCTAGTCTCTTGTATAATGTATAAATATATTTTCAGTTTGGCACAAATTAAGAATGCCGTCGAAGCGTATTGAGAGACGTAAATTGACAGTCAGGCAGCACGTGAGCGTCGCGCGCTCACGGAGCAATTACGAAGTTTTCCTTTTCGAGTAAACCCAAAATAACGCGCGCAGGTTCATCCCGGACGCGCCGCATACAATACAGGCGACAGACAGCCAAATCGGTCCCGGTGGACGATCGCTCGCGGTGTCAATCGGCGATTATATACGAGCACAGCCAAGGTCGGCGTGCGGCGATCGCGCCAGCTGATCCGGCGCCGCAGGCTACGCACGGCGCGACTGCACGAGCCGACTACCTGCGCGTTTTGCGCAACCGGCGGTCGCTAATATTAGGCGGCTAATAAACTGGCGCGGCCGGCGTCTGCGGCTTTTTTGCGGGCGTGCGAAGGCGCCAATTTCTTGCGCGTTCAATGCCGCGGCGCACACCTCGCGAAGGTAGACGCGCGAGGGTGTCTTTTTTTAAAGCCGCACCGCGCCGGTAAATAACACGTGACGGCTCGCGTTTTGTTTATTTTGCCGCGTGCAAGAGGCTCGGGCCGAGTTTTCTCTTCGCTCGAGCGCATAAGTTGTGGATCGTTAAATTTTAGTGCTAATTTGCACGGAGATTCACGGCCATTGTAACGTAACGAAATTGCAACTCGAGCCGGGGAGGTTCGCGCTCGTTTTAAACTAAATGAATTCGTTAAAGCCCAATTAAGATTTCACGACAGGTTTCGTTGTATAGTAATAGTTCATTCGAAAATCTCCGGGAGATTAAGTTCTGCAGTACTTATCTTATATCCGCTCGAAAGGTACGCAGTAGCTGGGATTTCGTTAGGACAATTAAAACTCGAATGGCTGTTTTCAAACGAAATCACAACAACAACAAGCGGATTATCTGCAGCGTTGTTGAATACATCTCGTTATATTGCTGTCCCAACTGTTCTTGTCAAAATTCTATTAATTTAAATTGATCGAAATTCTCAAAATTATGAAACATCTTGAATATTTGAGTATCGTATAATATGGATTGCGACTCCCCAGAAGATGTCAGTCTAAAAAAAGGTCAAAATCCTCGAGGAAACAGTCGTGGAGTGTGCTCATTGTTGCGCACTGACGACTACTCTTCCCAGCGGCAATTTAATTACGCCCGGCCCGATGGTACGCCGCAGGCGCGAGAGCTCGAAACTAAGCTTAAAGAGAGCAAGCGCGACAATATTCCGCGTAACCCAATAGCCCGGGCCTGTGTAGGTGCGCGCGCTAATGACGAGGCCTCCGGGGGGCACCACGCGCTAATTAGAGGTCGCGCGAGCAGGAATGCAGGCGTCGATCGCACCCGCGCGAATTATTAATCGCTTTCTCGCGCGCGCTCGCTCGACCTGGATATTTCGTGCAGCTGACCGGAAAAGTGCCGACGGCGTAGTCGCTCGCTCCAAAGCCGCTGATCGCTTTATTTCGCGGCGCGCGGCGATGTTGACCCTCGCGGCAATTATATTATGTAAGATTCCGCTGGTCAATCCATTTGGCAACGTGCTTCCGAGACCGCGGCGCATAACCCCAGTCGCGTAAAAGAGGAGAAGCGGGTTAACGCGCGGAGTACGTATATTTTTGCGTAATCCTTCGCGGAGCGTGCTTTTTTTTGTGTCTTATTTTTTTTAAATTGGATTAGGTTTCTTTTTTGCTCGCCGCCCGCAAAAAAGGTACAAAGCCACGAGCTCGAAAAAAAGGGGATCGCATTTCGCGCCGGTAATGAGGCGAAGTTTCCAAGGTTAACAGCTCGAATAATTCGATACGCCTGTTTTAGGACGGCAATGATTCCTATCGCGTATCTATCTCGCGTGTTTTCTGGAAAAGAGCCATCTGTATATCGGCTTGGTGTATAAAAACGCCTGCGGCCTTATTCGAAAAGTCTTTTATCTTGCCTGTCTTTCTGCGCCGAACTCTCTCGCCGAATCGAAATGCGTTTCGCTTAAGACGCACTAGGCGTATAACTCCCCCTCTTTTCTTTTGCGTATCAATTTTTGGCGCGGATCAATACTTTCGAGTGGTTTGTGTAGAAAAAAAACGAAATGCTTTTACTGCCACATCGTTGATTTGTATCCACTTTGCAAAGCAAAATTCCATTGCGCAGTTGTATTGAACGTGTAACCCGTTTATTATTCAAATCTACGTTAAAAATAGTTGCTTTTAAGCGTCATTTTAAATTTGGTCATTTTCAGCACAAAAGTAAAAAAAAACACGTGATCCGGTGACACTTGAAAAGTCGTGAAACAGCAAAAAAAGCGGCGTAACGAGCGAAAGTACTTCGCAAGTAGTAAAAACTGAGATCCGGGCAGTTTATCCTAAAATCACGGAGAAAAGAGGAAGTGCCATATCCGATTCTCGCGGTTTTAACGATACGCCCGTAAAAACGGAGTGGCAAGAAGCCTCAATTAATCGGATCGAACCGTCCAGGCAAATCGATCACGTAGCTATCGGCATAGCACCTCGGACCGGAAGGCATTTGTGTAAGAGGAAGCTTGGGCGTAATTTCGTGCAAAAAATTGGCACTTTTCCGCGCATCGGCACAGCCGCTTTCACGCGATCTATCGATCCATATTGCTTTGTACTATCTATCAATTTATCGCTACATTACCACCTTTTTGCAGTCAATTAAATATTCCTTTCTTTTTTACATTATTAATGCAAAACTTTATTTTATTCATTACTCTATCGTGAAAGGCTCTCAAAATGTCGTGGCAAGTAATAAATAAAATATCGTTGTATTTCCCGACAACAAGGTGGCCAAGTGCACTTGAAGAGCAGTCTCAAAGACACAATCAGCAGGGAGCGTTACCACTCGCGACTTGAAGCGTCGATCATCAATTCAGCGAAGGAGGGAAAGGAAAGCAGCTTTAGAAGCGCAACAAAAGCCACGCTCAATAGGGCGCGCCGACGAAAGTCTCACTCTCTCTACTCCCCTGAAGTGTATGTGTGAGCCCCCTCACCCCCTTGTGTATCTGTTTGCCAGAGCACTCCGAATTAAATTACGCCGGGCGTGCGCCTCTCGTCATCGAAATTTCCCGCGCGGCCAAGCTCCGGGGCGGCCGGTCGGCCCGCCTCGTTGCGGGCATACGTCGAAGATGCGTCACGTGCCTGGCTATCTCCGTCGCACGGTGAACCGCGACGCGCGTGCTCCGGACGAATCCCCAACAATGCCGCGCCGATCGAAAATACTTACTCTCGGCGCGGGTTATACAGTGGCCTATACCTGCGCGCCCGCATGCAAATGCCCGCGACGCGACGCTCAAGCGGTCGAATGTGGAGCGCCGCACCGACGTCGGACTGAATCGCGTGCGGTGCAACTAGGCGAGACTCGCGCGGATTTCAACTTTTTTACGCTCTTGTTCGAGCAAATTGCCCGATTTGAGCTATCGCGTACGTGTAATGCGCGCCCCTTTACTTCGATCACCCTCTTTTTTCTGCGCCGCGCGCTCAAGCTCGCTCCGCTTTTACTTTGACGATTTTTTATACCTCGCGGTGGTTTTCGCGTTCTATTTTTTTGTTCGCTCTCTGTTGGATTCATTGAGATTAAAATACACGCTTTTTAAAATGAGTGACTCATTTTTTTGTAAGTGAATTTATAGCGTTACAAGTGTGTTAACTCGCGGTTACTCTAATTTCGGAGAGAATTAGATTTTTCCCGACGTAAAATATCTCTAATGTAAGCACCGCTTTTTATAGAGCTTTTTATACTAAATACGTAGAATTATTTTCTGAGTTTAAATAAAAATTAACACGAAATAAAAGTTATAGCGAGAAATATTTAAAGAAATTATACGAAAGTTCATCATTTTTCTTTATTTATAAATTTGAAATGAATATTTTTCCGTGATTTCATCGATTGAAATTTAGATTATTCATTGAAAGTTTAGTTCACTACATGATGATATCATTCAATCTTCGTTGACCCAATTAAAGTTATCGTACAGTTGCAGGTAATTTAAAGGGAAGGAATTGATCCATTCAATTACATTCGAATATTTGCAGTAACTGCTATTTAATTATTTTCAATTTCAATTCATGAGTACATTTAGATTTTCGATCTTCGTATTCAAGCGCATAAGTTGTTTTGCGACTCGAAGAATTGCAAGCTACCCGAAAGATTTAAAAGACGATAATAAGAATATGCAAAAATTTTAATTACTGATTTCTCCTACTGATTATAATTGATTATTACTATAGATTACTTGTTAGCAGTGACTTTTTATTGAACAATCAAGATTAAACAATTTTTAAAGTGATTACGTTTTGAAAAATTGATTACTAAAATATTAATTATTCATTAGGAAATTACAATTTAATTTCGCATTGATTAAAAGCCACTCGTTTTAAAATGATTTGGTGATTACGTAGAATCAATAACTCATCGGAAATGTCCTACTTCACGGTGCCGGTAACTGAAAAAAAGTCTCGATTACATCAGGCGGTCCAGAAGCTATCCCCTTTCCTAGGACGCATATAGCTCCTGGCAACTTCCGCGCATCATCGACGCGTTTCGCGCGGGTAATGCGGGCGTGTGTTCGCCTCCAGCCTCGCGCAGGTACAGCGCTGGCGCGCTCCATCCATTGCGATCCATTATGCGACGCGCGGGGGAGTGATCCCCCCCTCCTTTCGCCATTAGGAATGCCCGCCATGGCGTCGACGTCGCGCGCATGAGCGACGCGCCCGCGAAATCCGCTGCGGCACTTTGCTCAAAGCGCGCGCCCGGCTCGCGCCTCGGACAAAGGCGATTGCTCCACTTTTACGGGCGTATCGCGAGATCGTTATTCTACCGCGCGCGCTCGCCCCCTCCGCTGTAGCGCATCGATTTCGCGTTACGCCTCGGCGCACCCGAGCGCCAGATTTTTCGGCAGCTTTTTGCGTTACACGTCCCTCGAGCGAGGTCGAGAAAGTTTCCACGAGAGCTTTTTTGCGCTGGAACAGCGGATGTCGCTTTTGTTTAATTTTTTTTTTTTATTTTTCGTTAATTATCGATCGCGCTTGCGATTATACGTAGTTTTAGGAACTCGTTGAAAGCAGACTCTTAAAGAGTGTCAGATTTAGTAGCCTTTCGTATTATAAAAACTCGAGGTAGGCAGCGGAAATCACTTTCCGCGAACGCCGGATTGAATCTTGCTACTTTAAAAAATGAGAGAAGAGAAATGAGTAATAGAGAGGTAGATTGACAATGGTTTTTTTTCTTCTTAAAGGATGTTAAAACTATCGTCTTTCGAACTTTAAAAAATTTAATATTAATTAAAGCTGATTTTGGGGCGTAAAATGAGTTATTGGAGATTCAATAATGAAATTGGGATAAATTATAAGAATATCCACTTATGGTGCGCCGATTGCCGTCGGGAGCAGTTTCTAAAAGCTTTCCAATCGCATATTTTTCATAAATTTCTTGAAGTTCCATAAAGATAAGAACCTGCTCCAGTAATTTTACTGCTCTTCAAGAAGAGAGCAGATATCAAGAAGAATGAAAGGACTATTCGACGTCGAGCTTGCGGACTACTTTAAAAATTCAATATCCAAGCAAACACGCCAAAGCAGTAAGTTTTATATGAAAAATATTACCTCCGCTCTTTTACTCAGTGCGGAGGCACGGCGCATCCGATAAAATCCGAGCATCCCACGGCCGAAATACTTCCCAATCGGATTCAGCGACGGCGAATCGCGCGCATACCTGCCTACGCGATTCTCCCCTGGTGCCGCCCGCGCGCGATATAAACTTAAAGCGCGGCGTAGGTGCCCCAGCGGGGAATTCAATTTGCATCGCGAGCTGCGCCGATTCGATTTCGAAGTGGGACTCGGCCGAGAGCGCGCGCCCCGCACCGTCAATGAGCTCGACATTGTTCCTTAATTAAACTGGAGCGAGGGACTTACTATCGCGCGGCGAATTCTAATGACTCGCGGAAAAAAAACTGCGCAGCCGGTGTTCACGAGGGTCGGCGCGAATCGATCTATTTAAAATCACACCCACGACGGTGAATTGCGGCCGATTTAAGAGAGAGACCGAAAAAAACGCGGCTTCGCGCAAATTGGATCGTCGACTTTTTCGGCCGCGATCGGGTGCAACGTTTATTTATAAAGTACACAGCGAGGACGAGGAGAAAAGCGAGGACCCCGGAGAAATTTTCGACTCGCCTAGTCACGAGTTCTGACGGTCCTATAAATAGCCCGGGGAATTCGCCGGTCCATGAATTCCTCGCACGCTCGCGAGCATACATTTTTTTCCTGTATGCGCAGACGTTGCGGCGAAGGCCGATGTGTCACCGTCTCGGAAATAGTCGCGGTCAGATGTCGATAGGACACGCGGGTGCACGCCGTGCATATTAGGCGCGCGATTAGTAGCCTCGCGAGGGAAAACCGCCGGCACTGTTCTGCGACTCCGCGATCGAACATCTATTCCTTTGTTATCCACTGGATGAGCCTGCGGCTAAGCCTGACTGAAGGCTGATTATTTATTAGCGACGAATCGAGTCAGCTCTACGACGCACCTTGACACGTATGCAACGCCTGCGATAAAGTCACGTTGTTTCGGGGTCGCTAATTCAGCCCGCCGTCTTCTGATTAACTTTTTCTACGTTCAACTTACGATTGCTTTGAAGAATTTCGCTAAAATTTTCGACCATCGAAATGTTCGAGGAAGCTATTGGCACGTAATGCGATCAGCTTCCGAAAACTTTGATCGATCATCGGTGTCTTGGTTGGAACGATAATATTTATGTCACTAAACCAAGCGTTTACCCGCCGTAACCGCCTCTACACGTGTGTACACACCGTTCATTCATTCGCGACGAGCCGCTCGTAAATGTATTAATACCGCGCGGCGATCGGCCCGAAAACCGGCGAAGCGCGCGCTTTGCTCACGCTAAATGACGCATAAGAAAACAGCGCAGCGCTCCTCCGAGCTCCAGAGCAATGACTCACGGCAAGCTGATCTCTGCGCCCCCTCGGCTCTGGAGATGCCGTCGAGATTCTGCCGACGACCGTGTATTGCTCGGCTATCTGTTTTTTTTCGTGCGTTTGCTATATCCCGCCTACTTGACTTGGAGATTTTTCGCGCAATCCCGGATCAAGAGTAAACTGCAATTTTGAATGTGATGCGCGCAATCTATTCGTGAAAGAGATTTATTCCGGTTGTAAGATTGTTTAAGAGGGTTTGAATCGATCGATATTGACTGACATATTTCATTTCGCTATTGACAGAGGATGAATTTACCGTGCAGTTGACGCAGAGTATATACGTGGCTTTTAAATTTATGAGTGGTTGTAAAAATGCTGGGACGAAATTAGACATTATTTTTTTTAAAAGAATGGATAATACATTTTGTGTTAACAAGAAGATAAATTTTAGTAGAATTTTTCAGAATACCGACAAGTCTTAAACATTATGAGATAGAATTTTAATTTTCAAAGGTGAAATAGTTTCGTATAAAATACATATGTTTGCAGGGAAAAATAAAAAAATTTACGACTAAACTACAATATTTCTTTATCGTTTTTATGTAAGTAAAAGAAAAACAATTTCAACCCGCACGTAAAAAGGAGGAAACATTTACTTTGCAATTTTTTATCATTAGCTTACTTTTTTATGAAATTTTTTTTATTTAAATGTAATGAAAAAAAATGTTGAAAAGAAGTGTGAATCGAAATTCCTCATTCTTTATGAAAAATTTACAAACGATCAATCTTTCAAGTTATTTTTAAATTGCTCGACATGCTTTTCATGTCTAATTTAATACACGCCAGGCTCTTTCAACTCAATCAATTAAGCCAATAATTCACGACCCAATAGCTCGCGAAAAAAATCCAAGCAAAACGGACACTATCGTCAGACTGCGATACTTTTTAGGCTCCCTCCTTGTCTTTCATACTGAAAAGAGTTCGAACAATCTGATTCTTGAAATTTTGTAACAAAGATATTCATGGAGTTAGTGTCTCCTCCCTCGCATTTGCATGCAAATAGCCATAATAAAGAACTTTTTCATCATGATTTTATGCGACCTTTATACTTGACTTCCTTTGCACTTCAAAATTTTATGCGCAAAATTTGAAATACCACCGGAAATCATCTGTTATCCTCTTTGACAATCCAATTCACGTTGAAACGAAAGAAGCGCATGAAAGGATTTTAAAAAAATACTTGGCAATAACAATTTATGAATGCATTTTTTTTCAACTACAAAACCTTTTTGTCGCCGGTCTTCAAAAAGAGCTCGTTCATCAAAAAGTCGTAAAAACTTTAAAAAGCCATAAATATTCGTACACGAAACCGAAGCTTTAGTGAGCGTATCCGCAAGAGCGAAAAATCCTCGCGTAAATTCCACAAGGTACAGCGTTAGCGCGGGTATAAAAGCGCGCACGACGATCTGAATCGCTTAAGCCTGAGCTCCCTCCTTCATTATCTACCGCTCTCGTTCCTCCTCATTATCCAGTGGCGTGCTGCCGGAGAAAACGGCCCTGGGCGAAGTCTCGCGACGACGCCTCCCGCCGTCGCAGGTAATGGGCTATAACAACCTTGTCTCCCTCGTTGAGCGCAAGAGAGAGAGAGCCCTCGAAGGCAGCTGTGACCAGCAAGGTGTTAACGATGAATTTGATCCCTGCCCGATTCGGTGGAAGGCCAAAAAATAGGAGCGCGGCCGACCCGGAGTGCGGTACAGCAGAGAAAGGCGAGAGGGGGCCAAGGGCGCAGTCGCCCGGATCGGACGTCTATACTCCGTGCATCGTATCTGCCGACAGGCGCGTTAGGGCTATTCTCCGGTCGTGGCTGTTCTAAGAGCCGTATCTTGGTAGCCGAGTGTTAAAAGTGAATGCATTCCCCGGCGCGCGAGTGCGCGCTCGACGGTGACCTACTTTTAATCAGTGAAAAAGGATGCGCTTAATCTTGTGGATCCGAGCACGGAATTCCTGCACTGCATCCTTAGAGGCTGCGCTGCCTGACAAGTGGCTTTTCGTATACATCCGACTAATTTCTCCTTTACTCGAGACGGAGTAGTAGGCGTCGGATTCATTCGCACGCGCTTAATGTCGCAGGATACTGGTGATTCTTGCGCGCTCGTACGACGCTATACCCTCGTCCTTTCAGAACGTGACTGCTCCTCCTTTCATGTACGCCTCGCCTTCAAGCTCAAAGTGCTAGCGAGAAAAAAGGAGGGATGCTATTGAAAAGCGGTGCGAAGCTGCGATCTACAGGATGCTACCTTTCGCGAAAGCAAGCGTCTTCAATAACGCGTCATTTTTCTTTATCGCGAAGGTCGAGCGATGCAATCTCGTTTATTCCGTCGCGTGCAACATTAATTCGTTATTCTATTCCAAGAAAACGTGTGACTTAAAAAAAGTATGTTTAAAAAAAATAAAAGTTTAAGTAGTTTAAGAACTAAAAAACTTCATATTGTGAAGAAAAAATTGCGAAATTATATTTAGCAATTACTGTTCAAGAAAAAGTAAACAAACTTTTTAACCAGTTGGATACCCTATATAGTGACGAGATAATGAAAATGTTACCCAACAATTTCGAATGTATGTTACGCCATCTTAAAAACAAATTTTTCTATAACCATTTTCGAAAAATAAATAAACACCAAACGATAAGTTAGTCAAATAGTTTTTTCGTTGACTTACATACCCCTTTAACTTTCTTAAGATAAGAAGCGTTTTTAACAAAGGATTTGACAATCTATTAAAAATCTCAATCATAAATTTGAATCGACTTGAACTTATTCATGAATCAAGGAAGTCCGGGAATAGGAGATGCTCTCATGATTTAAAGAGGCTTCGGTCCAATTGGGAAAACCGCAGCCGGTGACCCAAACGAGTTGCAATCGACCCATGACCTGAGCACGTCCTGATTATTTGAGATTCTGGTATTGACGACGAACTCGTTCTTCAAGAGACTTCTAAGGTAGAAACTTATATTAACAATTTCAAAACATTCCTACATCCATCGTAATTACTATTAATCATATCAGCGTAAGAAAATGCTCAATGTCTGAAATTAAAAAAAAAAAAAAAAAAATTTCATAAGATTATAAAGTTAATGCTCATCAGCGAGTCCACTTAATTAAAGTTTGTACAACGTTCGTTCTGCTCAACTTGAATGGCAAATTATTATTATAAAGCCTAGGGGAGCATCACGCGAAGACATTAATTACGCCTTGCATTACGAGCTATTACCGATGCTCCGCGATGATTTTCCACACTAATAACTACGAGCGCTTTCAGTGAATATTACAGCGATCCATCACGTTCTGAGCTTAACTTTTTCCTTATGCACTCGTAGAAGCACACGCGACGGACGTTCCGCGGACACATCCGTATGATTTCGGTCAAATTGCGACGCCGATATACTGCGGAGCGGGAGCTCCTCAAGGTCGCACACGCGGCGGTATCCGCTCGTGCGCGTGTAATCTACGCACTTGGGACGGGACGAAGGAACATAATCGCGCGTGAGAGCACGTTAAGTACGCCTGCACTAGCGAGTCATTCCTTTTTGACCTACCGCACCGTCGCTAGCTATCGCTACTTTCCTGTTTCCTCCAAGTAGACTTTTGTTATTTTCCTCCTGTTTTTAATAGTTTACGCATAAAGTGCAATTTACATTTCTGTGCGGGAAAGAATATATTTCACAGAACCGTAGGTGACATTTCATTTATAATAAATTCAGAAGCCATAATTATGATTACACGGTTCAATTTACTTTAACGATAAGCATCAGCAATATTTTTCTGATAAATGAAATTAATGTCCCTTTCGAAGCTTGTAAGCAATTTTTGTCTCGCCGCTTCAGCGCCGGCATGAAACGGCAAAAAGTAAATTTATACTTCCTCGTAAACGTTAAATACGCGTTCGATCCGAATAGCATTAGCTGTGAATGTGAAATTTCACGTGCACACGGTAATGGCGTTACGGTATGTTAATCAGACGTTTTGCCGAGCGTCAACGAGAGTCGGTGGAAAAGCACGAAATCGCCGCTCGGCCGTAACGCTAGATTGCCGCGGCGCTCATTCATTAATTCAGTCATTCATGAATACCGTCGCGGGAGCGAGGCGCGCACGGAGCTCCCGGCCGAGGCCCGTCCTCGCGAGCGCGAAAATTGCACGGGCATTTGCATAACTTGGAAAACTCGCGCGACCCTCGTAGGACCGAGATTGGACGAATTCCGGCCGACGCTGATCGGCGTAATTCGTTCATCCGGTCGCACACGTGCGCCCGTCGCTTGCCTCCCCCTCGCTCGCGGTATTGGCGGATATTGATGCTGCGCGCCCGCGCTGTTTACCCCGCAGCAAGGAGGACCCGGGGAGCTCAAATATTTGCACCTGATCTACGACTGTATGTATCCGAGTTTTCTCGCGCGGTGGCGATGAATTATTTTATTTTATAAGGCTTTTACGAGTTCAATTTAGAACACAACGGCGGAATTCCGGTGCCGAACATTCTTGAAAGTAGAAGAACACTGAAAGTTTTAGATTCGAATTCTTTCGGAAGACACGACGTTTGTCAGTGTAAAATTCCCGGGGGAGGCGATTCGAAGTATTTTATAGATTAAGTTTGGCTTTTTATTAGATAGCGTCACTCGACTCGTTTATATTTTTTGAGCGGGGAAAAGCGAACTTTCCGGAGCTTGCGAACAGGTTTATCGAGTTTCGCCATTTTTCCTCGATTATCAAATACGTAGCCGCACGAGCCGTAATTGAACCGTTGCGCCGCTTTAATATGTGCACACAAGGATGCCGCTAAAAAGTAACGATATTTGCCAGAGATGAAAATCTAACAGAGGTTTCTTCTCCCCCGAGCGAGAAATTGGCTCGCGGCCAAACCGGTCGCGCACACGCACCTCCGCGCGATCAAACTCGCTCATTTCTTCAGTGCAAACAGCGCGGATAGCGGCGCCAGTCGCGCGCGCATGCCACGCGCGGTGCAACCTCGAGAGCAACGGGAGAAAAAAAGAGCGGGGTCGTAGAGAGCGGTCTCTCTCATTGTTTAATTTCGACGACGAGTCGCCGATGACAAATCCGCGGCGCTCCGAAGGACAATAGGGGGCGGCGATTTGTTTTTCCCGCGCGCGCAGGACCTTTTCTCCGCAATGCAGCACGTCGGCACTTTGCGTCATCGAGCGCCGGCCGCTGCCAAATGACGAGGACAAAGAAAGAGCGAGAAGCTGGGACGGAGGGAACGAGAGGGAAAAGAGCGACGGACAACAGCTGCCGACGCTCCCCCGATTTTTCCCCACTTGCGAACTTTCTGGTCATCTTTTCTTTCGCCCCGGGATTAAGAGGAGGAGTTTTGCTCGGAATTGCGCTCCTGGGAGTTGGGTCTCGGCCCTGATCAACGCGACAGCGACGAATTGAGATGGGTCATTTTTACTTTTGCAGGAGAGTTTTTGCGTTTTGACAAAAAATAAGGCCAGGAATGATGGAGGACCTCCTCGTAAGGATAACTGCGTATAGCCAGAGGCGTCGTTTGTATACAAGAATAATGGCGTAAAAAACGATACTCGCATAATATTTTATGGCGAAAGGATTTTTCTTTTTTGCGATAAGAGCGAATAGAACTGTGAAAAAACGACTGGTATAAATAAAATAAAAGGTAATAGGAGTAATAACTTAATCTGGGCAAGTGAGTGTTTTAGAGTTCGCGTCGGTAATTTTGCCTACTTATTTCCTTAATCCGAAATCCCGGTTAATCGAGTTAAGGCTCTTAGCCGTGGAATTTGAGAGATTAAACCAGATGAGAATCAGTGATTGATGAAGGCTTTCAGTTTTTGGCTTTTAAAACAACGCAGACACTGTTTTATACGTTGGGCTCGTGACGCTGATTCTCGAGGAGAGCTTGAGAAACAGCAAATTCATTCATCGTACAATATTATTTAATAACGCAATAAAGTAGAATTTGAGATAAACCACGTGTTATTAGTCTCACTACGCATTATGACTATCGCTAAAATAAATCTAAACTTTTTCCTTTTAGTAGAAGCTATGATTTCTTCACTCTTTATTATCTGATTTTCCTAAGGTCTTATTCGCAATCTTATACGATAACACATCCAGAAAAAAAATATGAATATTACTATACGATATCGATCATTAGCGAAAATAAGATAAAGTCGTATCAGATACTACACGTCTTTCCGAATTCGATGTCATAAATTCAGATTCGTTAGAAGTTATAGAATATATCCTTTCACTATTACATGATTTGAAAGTATTGTGCAACATTGAAGAAAACTATCTCCAAAATTAAAGGTACATTTTTCAAAACTTTCTAAGTCATACATTTTTTAACAACCTGAACGATTACAGAAGACCACCTAATCAACATTCACTCGTTATCTAAGAACTTCTCCCTTCACCAGTCATAATCGAGTGGAATGGTTATACCCATTCATATATCTCGCCTCCATTCAACAGTTAATTCCAGCTGATGCTCCGGTTATGGGCGTAAAAACGATCGCACCCTCCACGGCGCGAGCACACAGCCGAGGGACAGAAAGAGAAAAGAAAACTTGGCCTGACTTCCTTGGCGCCGACTCGCACCGGAAGCGCGAGCGACTCCCGCCGACGCGTGGAATATTGATATTCGCGCGCGGAGCGCCTCGCTGCCCCCCCTCTCCCATGGCTTCCTCGCGTTCCTATCTCGCGCATTGTACTTCGCCGTGCGCGGCCGTTCCTTTGTGCGTTCGCCGAGAGCTGACAATGCGCGAGCTTCGGATTTCGAATGCAGATCTCTATACGACGCTCCGCAATGACAAGCCAACTCCCGGGCGGCGATGGACTGCCCCGCGCAGACCAAGCGTGTACACCTGTGCGAGGCTTTTCGAGGGTGTCCCCCCAAAGGTGGAACACACTGACGTTGACGAACCGATGAGTCGGCGAAATTCAATTAGTACTTCCGGGTAGGGCTCCTTTTTTTGCTCCCGCTACTGTCGTTGTTTACCCCGGTGACACGAGGTTAAACCCGAGGTGTAATAATATTCACTTTGTTACCCCGGGGAGGAGACGGGTTTGATTCATGATTGTTAATTGATTGAATTAGCAATTAATTGTAATGGTATGAGTCACTCGAATCGCCCTTAGTCAAACATGTTAATTTTCTTAAAAGAAATTTCGATTTCAGCCTTTCGTTCGAAAGGCTGGTTCAGATTGATGAATACAGGGAAAGCGACTATTATTTATGGCGTAATACACGGCGCTAATGAATACCGTATAATGTATTAGGTAAATGGACTCGCGCATGCCGAGTAAAAAGAGAGGAACTGCCGGCCGAAATTATCGGAACAGCGACGAGGTGAAACACTGATTACACCTGCTGTCGCCGTAATTACAAGGAAAATATCTCGCCGAGGTGCAGTCCTCGATATAGTCACGACTGCAGACATCATCATCGCTCGCGTGAATCATCCGTATGACTCCTCTTTGCCATACTTTTTTTTTTCTTGCTTTGCTCTTTTCCAGTGAGGTGAATGATCGAAGAGAAAAAACTACTACTACCTTTGGCTATCCCACCGCAGGTTATTATATTCGTGAAGTTCGTGTGCAGACGGCCGTTCGCTTCGGGGAAAAGAGGAGTAATGGGCACCGCGGTTGAAAACTGATTGCGCGATCGAAAGCTGATAAGCAGCGCATCCGGTGCACGATAAATGCTATCGCGATCAGCTTACGAAATTCCCTCAAAAGGCCCGTATCTCCGTATAAACGCGGCTGCGTCGACGATTCGAAATTGAGCGGATCGTCGCTTTTGCATAAAGCCCACATTACGATTATTCGCGATGGAAATTTAATAGTTTGCCGGATGCGGCTGCGCTGCGAGAGAGCGAACGATTTTGCAGTATTCTTCTAGTGACTATCTATAAGCAGCTGCAGCTGTTATTTGATCAACAGTAATCAGTCGGAACACTCGTTAATTTGAATTTATATGTAGATAAAGCAGTAAAATAGCATTGCAAAAAAACTAGATCAATGCCTTCTCGGGGCAGAAATACGTATGGGTATAGAAATAATAGGTTCGTTACGAACTTTCACTTTGTGTCTAATTATAACCTAGAAATTATTAATAGTTAAGTGGATTTTGCATTTTAATGCGTCTGTGTATTGTACAATATTGTCGAAACTTTTTTACGCGACACTCATTGTCGTTCTTTATGCAAATTAGATTAAAAATATCCTTAGAAAGGTGAGTGTTGTTATGAATGAAAAATACTTTGGTAGATAAGACTTTTCATCAAAACGCTCCATTTACTTGGTGCGTTTATTGTTCAAAGGCTTCGTGATAAAGTAATAAGGCATCCACTGATTCATCGTCGGCAAATACAAGTGGCTCAGACTAAAAAATAATATTACGACTACCTCTCAATTCTCATCGACGGCATGAAGAGCCGTCCGTATAAGATCATGTTGATTCGTCAGCCACCCTTCTCAAATACACGCCCAACGCCCGAGTTCACCTTATCTCGCGGGAAAAGTCGATTTCCTCTCGTACGTGCTAAAAAGAAAATTGCTGCGGCAGCTCCTTCGCAAAACTCACCCCCAAATCTTGTGCCCGATCTCACCTCTCATCCCTTCTCTCTCCTTTAATCTTCGACGTAGAGAGAGGGAGAGAGAGAGAGAGAGGAGAGAAGGGCGTAATAAGCCCGGATACATTCGCGCCCCAATAGCGCGGAGCAGTCAGGGCCATCTCGACAACAATGACGATTCCATCTCTGGCGCGCGGCGCACAAAGGAGCTGGAGCGGAGAAGGGCCGCTTTTAAAAAACGTCACGCCCGCGCGCCGCCGATTGACAGCTCGCGTCCGCCCAATGTGCCTCTTCTCGACCCGGACGCACAGGTAACACAGGTAACCCGTGACAGCCCCCTCGTGGCCCCCACTGCGGTAACATGCACCGGAGCGCGAGTATACGCGAGGGAATACAAAAAGGAGCAGGCCGACGTTCGCGAGCGCGCATAGGTGTGCGTGCAGAGACGCGCGGCCCGGGCGACGATAGTAGGCGTATCCGCCGGGCGAGCCGGCTCTCGGCGGCGGCGCCGCGACACTCACCTGGGTATGCAGTTGGAGGGTGTGCGGTCGACCTCCCAGGTAGCGAACAGCTTCATGGGGACGGGTCGGCTGGCCGGAGCCGAGGACGGCTTCGTGCGCTCCGCCATATTTTTCGGCTTCTCTCCCCCTTTATCCGCGGCGCGCCGCCGACACTACTGACACCGCGCGCGCACGCACCGCTCGGCTTGCCTCGCGGAGGCGCCCGAGGCCTCCTCCGCCGCCCGCGTCCCTCGTCGTAGCGGCCACCGTTGCCGGGCCCTTTGTGTCCGGAGACCTCGCCGCGCTCCCCGCGGCCCACGCACCACTATCCAGCGACTGTCACATAAGAGCGGCTGAGGCGGCGGCGCACACACACTTGCAGTCCGCGGTGCCGTGCAACAAATCGAAGCCGCTAAAAGTCCGCTTATATACGTATCAGCTCCTGCGAGTTCTGCGTGCACGCGGCTCGGGTGGACGCACACACGCACTGTGATACTGGAGCGGCGAGGCGCCAACACCGACGGTACTAAGCTACTGCTTCCTTTCTGCTGCTGCTCCTCGCCTAGGCAGCGGCTCGACTGAGAGCAGCTGCGATGGATGCGCCGCGGCTCACCGGACAGCCAGCTAGCACGGGCTCGCCGCTCGCGGAACCGTGAGTTCGCGGTGCGGTACGCGACAGCACCGAGGCGACGCTGTTGTGGACGAAATCAACTCGCCGAACGGCTGGTAAAGTTGTTTTCTTCATTTTATTCTGCAGGTTATCTTATGCAGGTTATTTAAGAAAAAGATGTATAATTGTTTGTGTAGGCACTGTAGTATTTGATTTGATTGAATTTATAAAATAAGTTATTTTATTGAAAATAATTTATTCATGATTACATTAGAAAATTGTTTAATTATTTATAAATACCAGTTTTACAAAATTTACAGACTAAATGATTCATCTATGTTATTGCTCATACTGAGAATCTTTTTTGAAATTCTTTTAGAATTCTTTATTTTGTTTTTACATATTTCTGTATAAAATATGACAAAATAATGTAAGTTAAGATACAATTAATTTTCTTTGTATTTGACAGTATTCTGTTCATATGTTGTCGCTAAGTATTTACAATTTAAATTTTTTTTACTAAAATGATAAGAATATTAACAGATTTTCTTATAAATTTTGATTAAATAATTAAAATAAATCTATAAATTCTTTTCTTAATAAATAATGTACATAAATCAGATGTTTTTTGAAAAAAGGTATAAAATTGCCAATCCTCTAAAAAAGGGAATTGGTTTGTATCCTTAGTACATTGAATAAAAATTATACATTTTTTACGCGTTTTTAATGCAAAAATGGTTCAGGAAGAAAATTTACACAGTAGTACCAGAAATTTACATGACTTTCCATTGTGGAATTTGACATGATTGTCTTCATTCCAATCAGTTTGCAATTTTCAAAGTTCCCTTTCACATTTCAAGTTTAACTTTGGTTCATTAAAGAAAATAACATACATACACTGTCACTGAAGGGGATCCCTCACTCTTTTATTACAAAATGCACATGGGATTCATTTTCCGCATGATGACTTTTTCCTTTTCTTCAATGTGTCCTCTCTGCCCTTTTTAAAGCACTTAAAAATAAAACAAACTAAAGAATTGGGATTTTATATGAGATGATACGAGAGCCACCACATGAGAATTGGTTGAATTCCAGCAACAAACAAGATGAAATACAGTCTCCTCTTATTGCCTGTAGCAGAGTAAGATGAATGTCCTTCTGGTATTACTCTGAGTTTCAAAGTTCGGATCAAGAAAAATCCGAGAGATATACTAAAGTAGCAGAAAACGCAGTAGTAGCCTAACCTCTTGAACACCAGCGAAGTTAGGAGGGCTGCATTAATACCAACGTATTTATAACTGCAATAAGCTAGCAGATCTAAATACCTCAAACTCGTTTCTAGACTCATGACATACAGAGTTATGATATGAACAAGCAATTCTATAATTCCCCAAGCCAAAGCTGAACTGGCTGTTATGCCTAGTGTTTCAGGAGTAAATTTTTCCTGAGTACCTAGTGCAAGACCAGCCATCACAACATAAGTTAGAAAAGCCATTGTAGGAATGTACATGTCTGGTGCATTCTTCTCATACCGTGGCTGCAAAGGATGATCCTGTTCATATTTAATAGACCAGTCCTAAAATTAAAATTTTTTATGTTATTTAAATATTTTTCAACATTATCAACATTTTTAATTTTCAAGTATTGTACCTTGTGCGTAAATGGAAAAAATAACAAAATAAGTTTCATCATGACATAGTCAGTGTCAACAGCAAAATAATATTTAAGAGCAGTAATGGGCACATATTTTTCAAGCTGCTGTTTTCCCTGATTTGCTAAAGCATTTCCATACTGCATTGCCATATTTGTCACCAATGGCTCAGCCAGCAACTGTGTGGTAAATTGACTTGCTCCAAATCCATCATTTTGTGCATTTGGTGGGTAGTGTGGCATTGGTGACTGTTGTGTAAAGCTATATGGCGGAGGAGCTTGAACGCTTGAAGACGGAGCTTGTTCTGGCACAGAGAATCCATAATCTTGAGGCATTCCATTGTTCATAGGCACCTACGAAGTCAAAATGTACATTTCTGACATGTTCTTAAACTCTCAAAAAATTATGACCAGCTTACCTGTTGGTTGTACATGTAGGGATTCGAAGGCATTGGTCCAGCTGAAGGAGTTGGGGCCAAACCAGCAGACGGGTCTAGCACCCTTTTGGGTTTTCCTAAAAGATAGGACAATTTTTATTATTCAAATAGATTCATCACTCCCACATACACTGGACGCTCCACGTCAGCCAATCTCGATTTTCCTTTCACGTATGAATGGTACCATCGTTCCGCAAAACCTAACCTCACATACTCAACATATTAAATACGAACTCCAAAAACTTAATTTCTCCAAGATCTATTTTCGAATTCAATAAAATCGAATGTCATCAACTATAAACAGCCGCGCGCGGACAAGATATCGCGAGTAGAAAAGTTTACTCACCCCGCCGAGCTCCAGCCTGGCTGTAGTTCATCGTGCTCGCGCGGTGAGGGACTCGGGCTGAGTGCAGAGCGCTTTTCGGATGCCCGCGGGAGTTCGGGGCACGTCTCGCGTACGCCGTTCACGGAGCCGCTTTTCCTCTCGCCGCTGGGCAGACGATCGTACGAGGCATCGGCGCGCTTAGCTCCGGGCCTCCCTCTCTCTCCGTCTCTCTTGCTCGCGGCCTCTCCTTCCCTACTCGCGGTGTGCCTCGCGTATTAAAAACAACGGGTCGGGGCGCGCGTGCTGCCGATGCTCGTGGACGTGCCCCCGTCATCCATCCCCGCTGCCCCGGGCTCCCGTGCCGTCTGCTGCGGGCCTGACGAGAGTGACGAGGCCTCGGTCTCACCTCGCGTACGCGTTATACTGCCCGCTCGATTTCCCAGATTATATGTTGCAAATTAAGTATTAAACGCGTAACGCAGCTGTGTATGTACGCGACGGATGATAAGAGACTGACAATGAGATGTCTTGCGTAGGTGGCGCGTAAATTCACCAATTGCATACATGTGCATGCGCATATAGACAGTCACACGGATGCAAGTCAGCATACTGCATAAAGTCTATTATACCTACCGTGGGAGGATGAGGTTTTTAAAAGTTAAACAGTGATGTAAACAAATTATATTGACAATCGTTTAAAATCTAATACTATTTTAAACTTTTGGAGATTTATTTAATATTGAATCTTTGAAATTGCGACATTGTAGTTTGATTGCATCTATTTAATTGTTTCACTTGAAATTTTATCAAAGTTCATTGTTTTAAAAGTGCGATAACATTTAACTAATCGGCTGGTTGGCATTTTTGCGATTGTCGCTTTCGATAACGGTCGTTTATTTCAAATTTTTTTAATGTTACGTATCACCGGTTTATGCACTTGCATGATTTCATATCATGCAATACTTCGCACTTATCTTATATCTATGCATAGTTTTTGTTATTCGCGCTTAAACTATTGCAAGTGCTTATGAGTGTTTGTGCACTATGAATCACTTTGCAAAAAATTGTTAGATATAATAAGTGATTAATCAATGCGCCATTACCATTACTTATACGCATTATATTAGTTTTGTGCTCCGAAATTTTGGAGCAAAATACACTTTGGGCATTATAGAACAGCTCCTACTACTATTTCAATAAATGCATATAATACATACCTCGACCGATAATAATAAAAAAGAAATAATAAGCGTTTATTACTCTCTTATACATTGAAATTATTTTTTCTACAAGTGGTATAGATGTAAAAATAGTCAATAGATACAAGTCATAATAAAAAAATTGTACGGAATTTTGTAAAACAAAAAAGAAGGCGAGGGGGCACCCGGGTTTGAACCGGGGACCTCTCGATCTGCAGTCGAATGCTCTACCACTGAGCTATACCCCCAACTTGTTCGACGAGCTTAGCACGACCTACTTGGCCCGAGAAAGATATGCTTGACGGTTCGGCATATTTTCAGGCGCTATAATATAGATTCAATTGAACATAAAATGTTCAATTCAATAATAATAATAAAATAAATTGATATCCCATCGCAAGAATTATAAATTAAAACAATTTATATTAAAATTAAGTTCTTAACATTTCGGACCAAAGATCTGATAAATCTTAAAAGTGTCTGATCAGAGGACATAATAGGATCAGCTCTGGAACAGTGCTCCTACTATGTGTAATGAAATCTCACATTTAAAATTGATTTGAATCTTTAATATTATCAAAATAATATTTTCAATAATATTAAAATAAATCTTTGATATTAAAAATAAAAATATAAATGCGTCAAAAATATAAAATTATTCTTTGTAACTATTCTAATTGACATTAAACGTGAAAAAAAACAATTTTCTTAAAAAAAAGCGCAGAGATCGTATTTCGTGCATCCTGCAAACTCTCAGACCAACCCACTCCCTTCAAATTCATCCCTCAACTTATTCCCAAAGTCTCGGCCTATCGATTAAATAATCACCTCCTCCCCCGACACTATCCCCCAAAATTAAAAGAAAAAAAAGTAGCAAGCCCCATCTAAAATCCTTCGCGATACCCCTCAAAATCGCTCATCCCTGCAAAATGAGCGTACATCGGCGACGGTCCAGGCTACCGCGAGGAAAGGTTAATTGCGCCGGTGGGGCGTGTAGGCGCGAAGCTCGGCGCGACTACCTGCTCGCGCGCGGCGTCGACGCCCCCACCCCCGGGGGTTCCTAAGCAACAGCGCGATGCGTGGGCTGGCGGTGGGCAGGTCGCTCGGGCCGCGTGCAGTCGCTGCGTTATGCCGTCGGCGCGAGGACGCGCCGCCACGCCGCCAGCCGTCGCCGCCGAGCAGTCCGCAGGACGAGACCAAGCCTCCTCGTGCGTGAGTACCAGCCGTTCGATACACGCGCGCTCCCCGCTTTTCCATGTGCGTGCCCGCCGACTCTGCCCCCGTGGCCTGGCGCGATCTGCGATTCCCGGTCTCCCGAGTCCGCTACGCTTCTGAATAAGCCCGTTTTGCCTCGTGCCGCGATTTCATTTCACCGGGATGGACGGTGAGATGGTAACTGTCACATTTTCGTTACCGCGTATCGGTGGATCGTTGCTTTATGGGCTGCGTTGACTTTATGGAGTTTTAAATTATGGAGAAATTGATTTTTTAAGTAAACTCCAGGGAGTAGCTAATGTATTTTTCATAGTACGGACTTTTTTTTCAATTTTTATAGAGATTTTATTATACTACTCCGAAAGAGCGGAGTACAGTGTGCTTTAAAAATTAAATGTCAAATTTATAACTGTGTAGTTGAAAAATTCAATGACCATTTTCTTTTACAAACATATTTATTTATTTATTTATTTAAACCAGAAAAAATTAAACTTTAAAATTAAAAATCGAAGCATGCATGTCAAACAACTCTATTACTGTTTTTTACAGAAAAATAAAAGTTAAAAAATATCACGAACCTTAATTATAATAAATGTAAAAAATAATTTTATTTGAAAAATGAATATTTTCCTTAAATTCTCGCAATAATTCCAAAAAACCTGGATGTAAAATAAAAATAAAAATTATTGTCGCAATGACTGCCTTACTAAGCAGTTAAATTTTTCCTTAAGGAGAACCGCGCCAAAATATTTTCATCGCGATTTAGCATCTTTTACTAATCAGAAGAGAATAACTCGGGCGGACGTACTCACGCGAAGCAGGCGCCTGCATTCATGAGGCAGCACCCCGGCGCTACTGAGCGCACCTATGCACACGCCATTCAGGCTCGCGCGCGCGCGCGCACGGACCGCGTAAAATCGAAGGAAGCCGAGGCGCCGGGGCGATTCATCGTCGCCGACGACGGTGCAGAGAGTGAGAGGGCCCTGTGTGTGTGTAACGCGACGGAGATCGAAGTCGGCCGGCGCGGGCTTATCGGCTCGATTAACCCACTGCCGGGGGTGCCTCGATAAAAACGAAGGCGCGAGGTGGGAGGGCGCGGAGAAAAAAAAATGAAGGAGCCGGGGCGCGGGTGGATGAAAGAACCGCGCCGCGTATTATAAGCGCGTGGCACACTTTTCTCGGGCATGCCTGCACTCGGAACTCGCGAGGTGATGTACAAGAATTTTACAGTTCGCTAAAGACACTTCGAAAATCGATTTATTTAATTTTATAGATTGATTTTAAAATGTTAAAATAATAGTGTATAATATAAATGAAACTCTTAATATAACTTTAATTTACTTTTGCTTCTACAGTTTGAGAACGTGAAAATTAAAGATTAAAAAGATGTTCAAAATATAAATGCTTTTTTAATAATAATTTAAACAAAATTATATTTAATTCAATATGTCAGTTTCAAAAGTAGATAAGTAAATAAAACAGGTATAAAATTAGGAAATAATTAATTATAATACAATAATGACTGAATCATAGTAATACATAGAGTTTCTAAAGTTGAATTAGTATGTTTGAAGGATTTTTTACCAATTCAACGTCGTTCTTCTTTAGACACAAACATACAACTTCATTATCAAATGAAATGAAAGAAATATAAGTGGGAGATATAATGAAACTGTTACTCCATCCGTAAAACTTTCCCCACTGCATATTCTATAGGCGCAAATCCAATAAATTCCCGGCGTAGATGCCGTGACACCCGCATCGCATTTCTCCGCGGTAAGTAAAGCAATTTCCCGCAACAATGCGGCGTGGGTTCGGCGGGCGCGTGTCGCTCGGCGAGTCATCGCGCCGCATAAACGGTCGCACTGAAATCCCGATGAAGTAGCCGCGCATCAAGCTCCGATGCGCCGAGCCGCGCGCGGAATCGACAAAGTAACGATTTTCAGTCATCGCCATGACACGTGAGCCGTGTGTGCATACGCGCGCTGGTTCGTTGCCTCGGCATTATGCCCGCGAGCAACTCGATCGCGCTTACACGCCGGTGCGCGGCTCTTTTTACTTCCGCGTGCAGCGCGTCTCGTTTGCATTCCCCTCGACGGCCGGTGCTTTCGAATCGACAGTTTTATTAAAAGCGCATTGTGCACTCGACTCGAGGCTTTCGCACATCGATCTCGCCCCGATTGCCGCTTGCATTTCGACTTGCATATAAGTTTGTTTACAGTCGTTACTTTGATTAAAAATGTGGCGAGGATGACTTTGTACGTATGAGAACAATTTCGCTGAACATCGTTATTTTTATGTAAGCGACTCAACGGAGTTTCCTTTTGGAGTTTATTAAGTCTGAATCGCGATGCGGAAGTTAAATTTTATTCATTCCTTTGTCCGGAACTAACTGAATTGCCAGTAACTTTCCAGCGCTGTTATTGTAGTACATTGTATCGAAAGTAACTTTTTAAGCCCTTTCAACTGAGGTATACTCATCCCACGGAAAACTTTGCGCTCGCTACGCCTGGCGATGTGTTATCGGCGAAGCGATAAATTTTGTAAGTTCAAACTTGAGTTACGTCTTCCGTGTACAATATTCCCTCGTGCGTAGGGCAAGAACGTAACTTGGAATGTCTGCGACCCACCAGCTGCAAAAGAAAAAGAATGAAACTATGTAACAAGTACGGAGCTGTACAGTCTCATTACTTTAAATTACTAACAGTATAGGAGTGTTGACTTAGTCTTGAACTTGCGATTGAATGTCATACGCTTGCGCAATCGATCTTTCGTCTTCCAACGTATTCCGCGATTACCCTAATGCTTTTAACGCAGAAGTCGATATCGATCGTTGTTTTTTTTAAGAACGCCGAACGAGATTCGGCGAAGAAACTACGCGGACGCTTTTGCAAAAATTTCTGGTCTTACTGACATACTCGCGAGCATTAGCTGCTAGAAAAAACTTATAAGAAGGTGAGACGCAATTAAGTCCTCGCGGGGGTAGGCCGGCGTTGGCGTGCAATTTTTCTCGCGTTGTAAAATCGGCAGCCGGCGTCGTGTGTAACAGGGTTACGGGCGTCGAAGGGGGGAGTTAGCGTGACAGCTCTGACGGCCAGTCAGCAGAAGAGCCGCCCGCGATGTTTAAGAACGTCGTAATGCACGAGGCGCACGTGCAGCCATCGGCTATCTGGAAAACTAGACCAGGGGAGCAGCGGCAGCTGGCCGCCCTGACGCGCGCGCGCGTGCCGAAACCAGGCGCGAAATGCGAATCGTTAAATTATGCTCTCTCTCCCTCTCTCCAGCCGTTCGCTCTCTTTCTTCGGGCCAGATCGATGCTATATATGCGATGGGGGGCAAGAAGCAAAAGAGCCGCGCTCTCTCTAAGTGCCTCCTTCCGCCGCCCCTCGAGTTGGTCCCCCCTTCGCCACGGCCGGAGCCGCTCGAAGCTTATCGCTCGCGAAAATCGTCCGGACGTTTAGCATTTTTTTTAACCGGTTTCGTGCTCCGCATTTCTTCCTAATCTTTCGACTCGGAGTGTACTTCCGTGAGCTTTCGCAGGATTGTTTACCCTTTTCCGAGGCTGAGGAGCGCGCCGTAGCGATGATTCATCGACGCGCTTGCAAAAAAGTGGATCAGTCTATTATTTTTATAAAGCAATTCTTTTCATCGAAAAATGTGTATTTAAAATTGTATTTGAAAAAATATCTGAAAAATGTTTCATATCACGATGACTGAACAAAAAACTTCGTTCCTCTGATTGTTCGTTTAATTAAAGTAATTCCGCTTGAGCTACTTGTTGAATTGATTCTGTCAGTGACATACATATAATCTTTCCTAAGAGCGTACATTTTTTAAAGCATAATTCGCGCGGGAAAAGTTACTTTGAAAGCATTTATTACAGCCCAGTAAAATAACTCCGTTGGGGCCTAAATAAAATTCACATAAAGAAAAACTAGAACTGGCTGTAACCTTGGTATAGCAACTACGAACTCGTACAATAAAAATCTAAATTACCCAATAAATTAAGGAAACCATAACAATCGGAAATATCCTTCGAGCGAATTCGAATCTCATCAAGTCAATCCATCAATCGTCCGAGTTAATAGCAGCTCCCGATCACCGTAGCCTTTAGCAGTCAAAGCCGCGCGTCGCTCTAAGGCCAGTGGTGTAAGTCGGCGGGCGGTCGGACTGGCGACCTTGTATCCGCGTCGCGTCGCTGGGGAATCGGCTGGCGGACCGGCAAGGACATCCCTTGCACGCCGCCGGACGTCGCTCGGGCGCGCGGCTCTCCCGCCCCGCCGCGTGTTTTGCCGCGTGCGTTACCCTGGCGACGGGTGACCTGGTCAATCCGGCAGACCACGTGGGTCAAGACACGCACCCTCCGTCGTCCCATAATACCCGGCAATACACCCCACGATCGGCGAATTCGCAATGTCCGGATTCGTCGCGCTCCCCTTTCTCGCCGAATATAGCGGGACTGGCGCTTTCTTTTTTTTTCCTCCGTGCCCTCCCGACCTCGGTTTTTGAGCCAATGGCCGAGCGGGGGATTTGCCGCGGCGCGAGAAAGTGTGTCAGCATTATATTTGAGGAACCGCGTCGATTTCTGGCCGTTCGATTGGCGGGAAGCGTGGGGGCGAAATTTTTTCCGTCTTCGAATTAGGCATGTGTGTTTGCTCGCGCTCGGCTTCGCTGGCCGGCTTATCGATCTCGGCCGGACGCAGCGCGCGAGTTTATTAAAGCAACGAACGCTTAATTAATGCTCAAAACGAGACGATGACTGCTTCTCGTGTGGCTAATGGTAAAGACGCAGTGCTTGATTGCCGCGGATTAGACCTTTTCTTCATTCGCTACTGACGTTCATTCGCTGCTTTTCTCCTTTTTCCGAAATATTACCGCCACGCACACCGTATTTTCGAGAGCACCGCTAAAAATGCTTCATCTGATTAGTCGGATCAGAGATTTCGAAAAAACCGGGTAACCCAAATTAAAAAAAAGAAGTGAGAAAAAAAACAAATCACCCAAGCGTCTTTAAAATTCAGACCTAGAAACCCCTCATTTACACGTGCAGCACGACCGTGTCTCAATGAGATTCAAGAAAAAAAAGGAAAGTCGACCGTTAAAAAAAGCTCGCGCTCCGGATCTCGGGTCGCGATCTCGCGCCGATAATAGACCTCGGCGGCGATCGACGAAAAATCCAAGGTCAGGCGGGCAATAGAGGCGGCGCGCCGATCCCCGAGACATTGGGAGGAGGCGCGCGTGCGTGCGCCCCGGCATTATGCGCTCTCGGAAATCTCGAGGAGATAAGGGGGCGCGATCAGGCTATCGCCGGGCAGATCGGTCGTCCCACATCACCGCGCCTCTCCGGCGAGAGCGTAAGACTGAGAGGGCGACGAAAAATTGAAACAGGTCAGAAGCGGACCGACAGCGACGCCACCGTCGCCGCCGCCGCCGGCAGGGGCTGATCGCGCCCGCCCGAGTCCTGACCGAAGTCGCTGCGTGACCGGCGAGAGGTGAGGATGCGCTGCCGGCCCGGCTTCCACCTGCCCGCTCGGATAAGGCGATTACTCCTCTGCAACGTATTTCTGGTTGGTGGGATTTCATTTATTTTTCATATGCTTTTATTATTCTTCTGCTTGTTTTTTTTTTTTAATTTTATTGGGTGAGTTTTCTTTTATTTTGTTAAATTAATACTTGACTATACAGTTAAAACGAATTGTGAAATTTTTCAATATTTTTAGTTAACAAGAGAACGACAGCATATACAGGGTCTCATAACAAATATCGATCATTCATTAATATTCAACTGAATATTCAATATCCTTTTCCGTTATGAATTTTAGTTACGGTCATGCAGTATTGCTGTTGTTCTCCAAACCAAGGTATTTCACCTTGGTACTAAATTATTTTCAATTTATATCTAGCTTATTTGGAATTAATTTTTTAAATTCATCGTCGTACTAATTAGTTAAAACATTTGTAAATCAATGTAGCAACTTGTATGTAAAATGAAGCTCTCTGTCTCTCTGGCTAGTATAATTAATCACATCCGTATACACTAGAATCAGATCGAAAATGCGTTTCCTTGAATGAACAATGAAACTCGGTTCCATTGTAAGTCAATGAAATATTCATCAATTGAGTTACAAAAATGAAAGAGTATTGATAACAATTCAATCAATTTCTTAATATATATTTCAGTGAGAAAATATAATGATATGTATTTCATAGTTAATTCAAGGAAAGTCAATAAAGACGATACAGGATGCACGAATAAGTAGAAAAGGTCGAGATTGGTAAGACCATTAAGTGGATTAATCTCGTTTACTAAATAAAATAATTTACAAATCATGTCATTATAGATACTCAATATCAAATCTATTGTTGTTTGAATTTCCTAAACATTTATTTTTTTTGAATAAGAAAAATTTATTGATCACGAAGAGCTAAATTACATACTATATATTAATAATAATATATTATTATTATTATTATTTATTTTTTTTATTTATCGGTTGTTTAATTTTAAAATATTTTATATAAATATTTTACTAATCCTAGCTATTTCATCAATACTTTGATTTAAGAATGTATCTGCATTAATAAATGACGAACATTCTTTTTCCAGTTAAAAATGGACACGCGGGGATGTCCCAAGGGGCCGAGGTTGTAGCAGTCCCGGGCTTGCGCGGAGCTCGGGCATGGACACGAGGGCACCGCCGATCGCCCCGAGAACGCAGGACAGATCTCAGCAGCAACATCAGCATCACCATCACCATCACCAGCCGGCGCACAGCGCGCGCTTCAAGCAGGAGGAGGTGACGCTCCCTCCGCTCACGTCCTTCCCAAAGAAGAACAAATACGCCTCGGCGCCCACCTGGAGGAACGGCGGCGTCGCACCCGGACTTCTCAAGCAGCACGAAACCCAACGACGTCGACCCTATAAGTAATTTCATTTTTTTAAGAATTCGCTTTCATTATTTTAAATTATACGGTAGCCGCTGAAAGAGCAATTTTTAAATCGGAGTTTTTATTTTCTAGAAAATAGAATAGTGTTGGTGGGTGATTTAGCTTTATTCGTTCATTTATTAGCGTGTTAAATCTAATTAATGTGATTAGCAATTTGATAAGAATCAATGAAATTCAAGTACATTAGAATATTACTGTGCATGCAACGTAATAAACGATGCTTTCGAAAAAGAAAAATTATGATTAATATATATGGCACTAAATCTTAATCACGCCATCCCTTTGAGAAATATTGCTTCACTTATTATTTTTTTGCAACTCTACGAAATAATAGTACTTAACTTTTCAATCCTGTACATGGTATTTATCAAGAAAAATTAAATTCTTTTTCAAACTACGCCTTTCGCGTTTAAACGCCGCCTTTCTTCAAGTAACTGTCTTTACCGACATTATCGATCCCCAGAATTCATTCAGCTGTTTAAAAAAAATGCAATCCTCCGCCGCCGTAAAAAAATCCATCAAAGCAAAAAATCGATGTACTTAGGGTGCTGGGCATCGGGGCGACGCCGCTGATGCACGCCTGCCAGCAGGCGGACCGGGCGCGCGTGATAAAGCTGCTGCGCGAGCAGGAGGAGACGATCGGCGCCGGGGCCCGGGGGGGGCGCCGCGCCCTCCACTACTGCATGGACGCGGCGACGGGCGGTGCGGTCGCCCAGGCCGCGCCCGAGCTCGTCGACTCGCCCGACGCCGAGGGCCACACGCCCCTCCACCTGGCCGTGATCGCCGGCGACCACCAGCTCGTCGCCGTGCTCCTGGCCAACGGGGCCGACGTCAACGCCAAGGACCTCGAGGGCCACAGCGTCCTGCACTGGGCCACCGGTGAGCACTTTATTTCCTCGCCTTATGCCGCGCCGTCTTGGCCGATCGATCCACCGGCGAATTGTTTCGCGCGTCTCCGCGATACCCTGCTATCCGCACTACCGACGTTATGGAGATGCGACGCGCGACATAATAACTTTATTATATTTTCTGCTTTTTCGCTGATTTAGAAGAGCGTGTCGCGCAGAATAATGATGGTATCTACTGCAATGCGTGTTTTTTATAGCAAGATTTATTTATTGCCTTGCGAAGCAGTAGGTTATATTTTCCTCTAATTCTGTCGCAAAAATTGTTATTAGAACCTTTTATTTTAATCCTTAATTTTTAAGTATTTAAATTTAAAAATATAGGTATTTAAAGATAATGGAGATTACAGGATCTTTAAAGTATACCCAATTTTCTCATCAATTAAACGTTATCAAAGTTCTTATGACTACAAAAGATTACCCGAAGTACCCATTAATAAAAGATAATCTAAAAGGCTAGAAATTGCCGTCGAATAAACAGCGACGTCCCTCCGGCGAAATCCGTCGACTCATCGCGCCGGGAGGCTCGAGTCGAATCTGGACTTCCTCCCCAAAGCGCCTGGGCGGCGCATAAAAAGAGAGCTATCTCGAGCGGGCTCCCGCGATAGGCCTCGGTGGCTACAAGACGGACGAAATTTCGCCCTTATCGGCCCGGTCGCCGGGGCACAAAGGCCTGACGTATGGCCGGCTGACGGGCGGTACACGCGCGCGAGCAAGCCCGGCGGGGGCCCGATATTAAAGCGGCCGGCCGCTTAATCGGACTATCGTCGCTGCGCGATCTTTTCTCGGGGAGGGCAATAAGTCGCCGGGTGGCCGGTCCGTTGGTCAGCGGGCGCGCGCGGGTCAGTGGGTCAGTCCGCGCCGCGTGTGACGCTATTCCGGCCGCACGCGAGCCCAGCCGGCGATCCGTGGAAAAGGGAAAGCCGCTCGGGACGCGAGCGCGCCGACCTGGTCGGATTGGGGCAGGTTTGCTTATAATTGAAATTGATGGGCCGAGCCGGTCGTTAGTTCTCCTTTAAGCTACCATTAGACTAGTGTGATTAGGTTTGATGCTGACTTACCTATTCTTTGCGATGTGTGTATAGCTAATTGTGATGAGTTAGCGATCAATGCTGTATTGAGAGTTAATTAAAGTATCCCAGTTTCACGAGGTGCTTATACGCGAGTGCCGTCGGCACCTTCTAGCTTTTGTTTACCTAATCTAGATAAGCCGCGATTTTAAAACACCACTGCTCTTTGAAAAATAGTTGCTTGTAATTTAATTTTGTTTCCCGAGAATAATAACGGTGCATACAAAATATATTATTAAAAAATAAATGTTTCACTACATCAATGAAATGCGTTTCAAAGATGTAATTAAAAGACAAATTAAATTTTCAATGGGAACATAGATTTTTTTACTAAATGGAAATTTTTATAATCAACGATTGATAAGCACTTTAAATACTCTAATAAAATCAATTATTATAATAAAATAAAACCCGCCATAAAATTTGGAAGTCTGCTGCTGTAAGTATGCAGTAATAAACACAAACATTAGCTCGTGAAAGCAAAAGCAATAAACGATAGACCAAAAAAGCGAGATCGGCGTAAAGATCGAGGTTCGCGAGACGCTTATATTCAAATCGTCCTGGAAAATCAGTCGGAGGCGCTCGTTAGTCTCTCCCGAATCTCCGTCAGTGCTCCACTTCCAGCTTGTACTGCCCTTTTTTTTATTCACTCTCCGACGGTTTATCTTTCCCTTTACCTTTTCCAAGTCGTACGGGAGATGGCCTAGTTACATGTCGTTACGGCTCGCGCCTAGATTTACCTGCGGATTATTATTTAGGTAATCTTTTTTACAGCCGCTCGAATTCCATTTTTCCATTTCTTATTGGGTCAACGAGCTTATGCTAATTCCGGGGATATTAATAATCGCGATGATTCTTTAACTGACCTTTAAGTAGCCCGAGTAAACTTACACGTTTTGCTTGACCGAATTCATAAGAAACGTGAGATGCCGCCAGATTAAGTTTTTTTGAAGTCTATATTATTCATTTAGATGCGATTGTTATCCTCCGAATAACAGAAATATCTTTTAGAATAGATAAATATTTTATTTTCCTTTATCCGTTTCCTTTTGTTCCAAATCAAATAGTACCTTACTTAATTGTTTTATCATTATTTTCGTGTGCATGTTCAGATGCATACTTTTTTCAAGTAGTATAACCCACATTTGGTCAGGCATTCCTGATATAAAATTCCCACTGACCCACAATGATTTTTTGATATCACTTTAAGATTTTCAAAACGTAACGTGATTTCTGTCACGAACAAATAATTCTTTACTCTTTTATGTAAACTTATCACGCGTACGTACGCCCGTACCTTGATCCAAGTAGAACAAACCCTGTTAAGTCAGCCTTCCAAATCTTCACAGAATCCTACTAGGCATCTCGAAAAAATATTTTCGAAATGAACCATCAAAGAGCAACTAATCTCCTTGGAGTTTTTCTTACAGTATGCGGCGAGGTAGAATGCGTGCGCCTGGTCCTGGCGGCGGGCGCTCGTCCCTCGACGGCGGACCTGCGCGGCGGCTCGCCGCTGCACTACGCGGCGCAGTGCTGCGGCGCGGCGGCCACGGCCGAGCTCGCCGTTCCGAAGAAGGTCGGCCTCAAGGTCCTGCAGACGCTGCTGGAATTCGGCGCGGACGTGAACGCGCGCGACGAGGACGGCCGCCAGCCGATCCTCTGGGCCGCCAGCGCCGGAAGCGTCGAGGCGATCCTCGCCCTCGTCAGGTGAGACGCTGCGCGCGGGTCGCCGCGCGAATTTATGCGCGCGCCACGCTCGATTTATCGCGACGATCGCCGGACGGAGATTTAGGGGGGCGACGCCAATAGGGTCGGGCCTTCGAAAATTGCGACCTTGCCTCCTTGACCGGCCGTAAGGAGAGCCCGTGGCGATTGCTTTATTGATCTTGGCTTTGATTGCTGTCGGAAGATTTAGACACTCGATGTACAGTATTCATGCCACATCAT
>JAXIUT010000037.1:15200811-15264916 GCA_035586675.1 Eurytoma californica | reverse complement strand
ATTTAGGCACAAGAAAACACCATACAAAGTTTTGAAGAGATTGGTGTTCCGGAGGTGTGACACTCTCCTGGTAAGCTCGCAAAAATGTTTAATTTCTTTTTATTCATTTATCTATCAGTACATGTTCACTGTTCTAGAACCAATTATAATTATACAAAATATTTAAATATGTTTGTTAAAAGATCACAAAAATGAAGTCAAACGGAATTTCAACGGTTTAACGTAAGACCCAAGTAAAAAAGCAATAAAAGACATGTATATGCATATAAGAACTTCAGCCGCGACACAATTCGATAACATCTAAACTATTGGCGAAACATGCGCGCAGCCCTTTACAGTTCGTATACCCGACGCGCAAGCCAAATCCGTTGTCGACGAAAATAAGTGCTTACACCGTGGACGACGTGATTTGAGCGACATTCCTCGATGTGCCGTGAAAAAAGCGCTACACAACAAAAGGTTGGGCGCGTGCGCGCGACGCTCTTGCTGGTGCTCGCGCACCGTCGATATTCGAATCCCCCCGCGCGGGAGCGAAAATCCGCGCGGCGTGCGCGAGTCGGCGGGATCAACCTTGGGCCTCGGTCACGCGACACCGATGCCGCCGAGATAATCGACTGACCCGCGTAGGTACAGCCGGGGATCGCGGCGCCACAGGAAATTGTGCCCATAAGTTTTTCCCAGAGGCATAGGCGAGCTGCAGCGTGAAACACTGCGCGATAGCCGCCACCTTCGGGTTCACTCCGGTGATATCCGGATTTTCGCCTCGAGTTTTCTTTTACTTCAGGCTGGCACTCCTCGAACTTTGGTCTAGTTTCAATTTTGAGAAGAAAGAGTGATTTAAGTAGTGCGAGCACGAGTATGGTGGGACACGAATTGATGGAGTTTCTGCGACTGATGACCAAAACTACTAAGAGTTTAAGACGGTAGATTATTTTTTATTAATTATTTATAATTTATTTTATCTTGCAAGAAATAAAGTTAATCTTATTTTAATATTTAAATAAGATTAAATTATTAAATCGAGTTAATCGAGTAAAGCAATTATTTATACATTTTGTTCAACGTACAATGATTTAATAAAATGGTGGTCTTCAAAACTAAAATCAAGGATTTATTGTAAAAGTAAATGTATTTAGTAAAATGTTTATAGAGTATTTAGGATAGTAAACCAAGTTAGTATGTCTAAATAAACGATCTCGATCCTTTTCACATGACACTCACGCCAATGACATAAATAAATTTAAACGTATGTACTCACTAGATCGCCAACCCCATCTCTGCGTATACTACGTAATAAAAACAGTTGACGCAGCAATTTTATTTCTAATCAACATTTCTATTGACATAATTTCATTTTTAAAATTATTACATGCTAGTGAATTCCTACAATATTAGTCGTCATTTCCAATAAGTAAGAATAAAATTAATAAATTTTTAAATAATCTAATTCTACTAATTCTTATTGTTTCTTTTTGTAATTTGCTTTAGGTATTTGTTTTTATTTTTATTTTTATTAAAAAAAATATATTTACCGATAATTATAAATGCTCTTTTAAAAACTACCTTCACCCATCACAGTCAATCAAAACAAGACCGTCAATTAACTTTGCATCTGGAATTAACTCCATCCTAATGAAAAAAATAACGATTCCCGACCCATTATCCCTTTATGTAGCCTTCAAAATGTTGCCATCCAGTAATTGTCTGATTCACATCGATACTTGTAATAACTCACTTTTCGCTGATAATGCCGGATGATTACGGAAATGAGGCGTTCCCCACCGCTTTGAATAATTAATCTCCTGGCTAAAAGGACGTGCGCGGCTTTAACATCGGCTAGTAATGCTGATAATCAATCCTCGTGGTCTTTCTGTTCAGTTGTCCAGTTGCGATCGCGCCTATTTTTTTCCACGTCGTAAAAACGTGACGTTTTTATAGACGCGCGCACGCAAATGAAGATGAGGTCAAGTTTATCACTGTAAAGATGCATTTTAGAGTTTTAAAAGTTTAAAAAATTGAGGAAGGATTAATGTGATCGTTTTTTATTTTAAACAAAAATAAATTTGCAATTAGTAAATAGCTAATGTTACTTTTAAGTTTCGATTAGTTTTCAAGATTATACAAATTAAAAAATTTTCTTTCAATCAATACTTAGATTTCTAAAATTCCATCTAAACGCAGCGTAATGTGCATGACTCTTTTTATTCTCTTTATAAACTCGAATACGTTTAAACAAATCGATGAGCAGCACTCGACTTATTTTCAGTCAGGCGATTCGGTTTTAAATATTTTTGCACACTTCTTTACAATTTGTATAAATACGTATGAGCTATGATATCAAGGATAACATGATATACCTACCTTTTTAGATCAATTTATTTTCTGCTATATTGCAAACCATTGACCCATTAAACCATTAAAAATGCGTAAACTTATATAAGCAAGTTTTTTTCTACTGACGTTATTCAAATTAATGATTATGCAATCGGTGTATAGATATATACTCCATTTGCTATAAGTATTAGTGATATATCTAGACGTAGGATATACATAAAGTGGTTAGTTTTCCGCAGATAAAAATAAAATTTTATATTCCGAAGCTTTCACATAACAAAATTAACTATAAAAGATTGATCGTAGAATAACTTATTAGCTATTTTAAAATGCTAATATAACAAATTACTCGATTTTTATCAAATAAATTAATCAATGAAAATTTCAAATCCTTTCTAAAAACGCTATCATAAGATAATTGCAAAATAAATGTAACACCTGTAAAGAATTAGAACCGCGTGTGCTATCTTAAAAAAACTTAAAAAAAAAACAATAAAATTAATGTAAAAGTACATCAATTACACGGAACCCGAGCTTACAATTCCGACTCGCACGACTCCGTTCGAAAAGAAAAGAAAAAGTTGTACAAAGTCAACTGCTACAGTTCGTTCCCCCATCAACGTCTGGGCCGCCTTCCCCGAAAAGAACAGTCAACGCTCCCCTCCCCCCACGAGCTTTTCCAGTTCACGTCGCGAGGTGTAAAAGGCCACGCACAACAGGTTATAGCCCGCTGATCGTGGCCACCCTCGCACCCCGCGCGCGGCGTAATATCGATTGTCAATAGCGCGGCCGCGGCTCCGAGCTGTCCAGGGGCCTCGGCCGCAAGTAGTAGCGCTCGGTATGTGCGCCGGCGATGCCGTCACGTCTGGAGAGCACGATGAACGCCTTTTTGCAGTTCCTGTAAGTACCTAAGCTGTGCTATAACAATCTGTTAATTGTACCGATTGCCATCGACTGCGCATAGGATGAGGGAGACGCGGTTCACTGGGGATTTTCGAGGGCTTGAATTGTTAATGAGCGGGTGCTCTGTATGCAGTGTGCTTAATGATTTTTTTAGTTACCGAAGCTATATATTCGTATTTTTTTTTTTTTTTTTTTTGTAAATGTGTTTGGTCATTTACGTCGTGCTTTTCAGAGCTAAATGACGGTGTAGTTGTACCCTATGAATTGTTTTTCATTTCTTTTGATGAATTTAGAAAAAAAATGTTAATTACATCAAAATGAATAAATAATAATTTCGTTAATAAATAGTGGGAAAAGCTATTTAATCTATTCTTAAATTTACGTGTATAAATTTTCTACGCGATATGCATAATGTACGCGGTACAAATTTACATTTCAAATGCGCACGTAGGTATAGTTACTGCAACGAGAAGGGCGTGATTCATGTGACTAATTCTTAATTTGAACATCAATTCCAGTGGAATTATTAGATTTGAATATAGATATGATTGCGGGCGAAATCGCAACAGGTGAAAGTTTCGTTAAGAAAGTGAAGTTGCACGCTTAAGTATGCTTCCGCAGTTTAAATTTGAATTCCTTCAGTTCCGGTATGGTTTGACTCGTGACGGTTTCTAACCTCTGGCCGAGTTACTATGGTGCGCGTCCAATTACTAAATTAACCAATGGATTTATTCCAATGACCTTTGGCTAAGCTGTACTAATATTTCTGTGCAAACCTAAATTTTAAAATAATGGTCACCGATCTGAGGTTCGCCAACCGCACTCAATTCATTCCTGTATGGTGAGTAAACAACGAACCAAAAGTTCTATCGTTTGTCAATTGAGTGTAACCAAATGATTCTTTAGCAATGAAAATAATTGCAACCAATTACTTGCACGGTCAGTCGAATTGTCAGTGTATAAGAATCCTTGATGAAGCATTAATCGTAAAGTGAAATTGTTATGCGGTGCACATTTACAATATTTACAATGTGGCCATTGTGATATAGGTATGAAAATGTTAATTAAAACAAATGCAAGGGTGTGGCGTACCCTCTTAAATTCAAACAAGGAACCTTAAAAGTTGCTACATAAGATAGTTAAATAAAGTCGGCCTTGAAACTTCAATGCGTTTCGTAAACTACGACGGGCTTAGATTTGTTCAATTTCCTTCTTCCTATTTCATTTCAAATGGAATTTTTTAATTTAATATTTAAAGGCACCTGCCGTTCATTCGAACTGTAATCAGGATAACCACAAACTATTCTACAAGTAATACAATCAATAGCGAGTTCAGTCCTACTTTATATTTAAAAAAATGAAAAAAAATTGCAAGGACTGGGAATGCAATTGCCGACTTGCACAATGCCGCCGTCGGGGTTTCTTTTCATCGCGTTATAAGGAAAAAAAATTGGAGAAGGGAAAAAAGTTTTCAAACTTCACCTTGGTCTCCCTTAAGAAATGGTTAGTCACAGTCCACTTCCAAGGCGGCTGCTTTCACGGCTCCTTCTATCAGCAGTGTGTAATTAATTCTATCCATTATACCGTCTTCGAAAAGAACGATGCATAAGCTTCCTTTAGCCTTCGTAAAATTAAATAATTTACATTTACTAATGGCTGCGATACAATGCAGTGCTTACATTGTAGAGTGTCAAAATCAATAACTGTGATACTCTCATTAGTGCATTATTAATGAGGCTTGAATTTTTCGTCGACTAATTATCAGGCTTTGGTGAATTAACCAAGCTAATCATTTCCTAGACTTTTCTACAAAGTTTTTCACTCAATTTTAAACGGCAGTGTAGTGTAGGAATATGCAACAACTCGTACAAATATCAGTTAAAACGATTGATTAATTGTTGTTAGATAAAAATACAATATCTAGATAAATAGTGGTCGTAGGAAATTATTATATAATATATTTTAAAATCTTTTTTTATATTATTTTTTTATTAAAAATGTATGCAATGATGTTCAAATTTTTTAATTTCTTAATTTGTTTTTCTCGTGACATTTTTTTATGATAAAAAAAGTTTTTATTACAGTTATTGAAGTTACTTAAAATTGAATGCATTTTTTACACTTTCATGAAAAACTTTAACCTAAATCTTTAATACTATTTTTAAACGCATATCACACTGCTGCAATCGTCAATTTCCGTGTGCATCGCGATCGTACGCGCACTATACAGTAGAGTGGAGAACCGCGAGACGCCACCGATAGGTACCAGTGAGGGCGCGATTTATCGGTCTGGGCGAGATGCAGGCGTCGCCGAGCGCATAGGGGAAAAAAGGGGGCGGGCGCCTGCGCCCTACCTTGCACGATAGCCAGCGGGCAGTGCAGCGACGATGGGGGAGCTTGACCCTTGGTCAATGGCGAACCGCATCGGGCGGCCAGTACCCCGACTGGCCCTCGCGCGGCAAGCATGCTCTTCACCCAGCAGTTCAGCCTGCCATGCCTAGCCAAGTACAGGAAGTACGTTCCTCGCCTACTCTCTCCCCGTTGTTGTTTATCTTTTTCTCTGTGTTCGATTTGCGTGAAAAATAAATTCACTTATGTTATTTTAATAAAAATGAGGAAAATTTCACGAGATAAATAAGCGATTGTTTGATTATTTTTAAATTAATTTGTTTACCTCGATTGTCCTTTTTATTGCACCCGACCTTTCTTCGTTCGATTCTATGTAGTGTTAATGATAGCTTATCATTAGCTTGCAACTAACGATCGACCAAACAAATAGCGAAATACTTTATGAAGAAGAGCAACCTTCGTGCGATTATTGTCATTTAAATTGACGGACACACTCAGATTGTTGTAAATAAATTTGTTTTAAACGTGTTGTGGGTGCAGGTCGCGGGCGCCGAGCAAGGCGATGGAACGGTACGAGCGGCTGGGTCGCCTCGGCGAGGGCAGCTACGGCGTCGTCTTCCAGTGCAGGGACCGACAGACGGGCCGCCTCGTCGCCGTCAAGAAGTTCCAGCAGACCGAGGATGACCCGCTGATCAGGAAGATCGCCCTCCGCGAGATCAGACTCCTCAAGGTGCGTTCGTCGTTGAACTTTACTTTAACCGCTTATGTTTATCGCTCATTTTTCGCGTACTTTGCATGACTTTCAGTTTCTTTTTCTTTAGTTTTAAATGCTCACTCGATTGTCGCAGTCTACATCCTTTGCGGGTTATTAAGATTAAACAAACATCGTTGGGCTACGATTAATTACCGGTTTGCGATAGCTCGTTTTGCTCGGTAGGTCATCTTTGCGAAAGCTAGTTTTCTGTTTCCATTATGTAAGAGTTTTCTTCTTTTTACTATATTTACCTCGTTTTTACAAGGAGACTTTGCAAAGTAACTCTTAATCGTTAAATTAATATGAAAATTTAAAAGTTATTCAATTCGAAGGATAAGTACTTCTATAAAATTAGTGAGAAACGGAGTAATTAATAAAACGCAGGAGATAAATTAAAAATCACACTGAGAGTTTTTCCTATCTATATTCTTTTATTTTTACCGTTAAAAGAAAAGTCAAAATAAATATTATTTATAACTTCTTTGTTTCCTTACGCCCTTAAACAGCTGTTAAAGTAAACATCTCGTTAAAAAAATCGATTGCACCGAATGTCTAACAATAAAATCGATTAATCCTTGAAAAAAACAAGTAATATTTGAAGGGAAAAAAAATTCGAAGTATGTAACAAACTTTATCTACTCTCCGCGAAACGCTATAACCGCGTCATAAAGTTTTCGTGCTCTTTCCTCCGGGAAAAAAAATCGCACCGCAGGTAAGTACCGCGGTGCCGAGGGAAACGGCAGCGGCTTCGCGGTAATAGTCGCGGCAAAACAATAGCGGCTATTACGTCCACTCGAGGTGGTGTGTACGAGCAGGAGGGCCGTCCGTTGGGGGAGGTGGCCGAGCTATAGATCGTTCCCCGGCGTGGGTCAACGAACCCCCGGTGTGCTTTGGTCACTTCCTTCGTCCCTTATCGGACGTCTTCGTCTCTCGGCCTGCCGGCAGTCCGCCGTCGCCTTTTATTTTTACGGAAATTTTTAAAGAATATGACGCATCGACGGCGCCTCGTTATAACGTCATCCAGGGGCGAGTGGACGCAACGCATGCACGAACTTTTCTTACCCCGGGTATTTCATCGGATTAAAATCTTAATGGACACGATAGCGCAAGGAAATTGGGATCGTTACGTCAATTGTTAGGTATTCTCTGGCGGTTATACCATCGCATTCTGAGGGGGTAAAAAAAGGGGACTCGGGAGCAAGTGAGAGGCGTACATTTTTTACAAGACAACCAATCGTCTTACCTCTTAAACTGTGCTTCAATTTGACGTAATGCTAGGTTTATAAAAAGCACAAGGGCGGCATTACTCGTGATATTTCCGCCGAAGCGAGCCGCTTGGTGTCTCTCGATTTTTTCTTACGAGAGTCCGCCGCGGAGAGATCCCGTGGTGCAATCGGCGTCGGTCGGTCGCTTGTTTTCCCGACGACGGAGAGAGCAAGGTCGCGCGCGATTCAAACATGCATGCGCGCGTAAAAATCGAAAGGAAGCGTAATGAACGTCACCGCGGAATCACATGGGCGCGCGCTAGTACGTCCGAGTGTACGAGAGCCTACGTGCACGCGAGACGACGCCGGCCACTGGTCAATACGGCCTCGGTCAATATCTTAGCGTGCTTTGTGCCCGCCAGTTATTTCGCCGGCTGTAATTTTCTCCGAGCGTGCTGCAGGTGCAGCCTTTTTCGCCTCCTTCTCGAGTACGCCTTCTACATAGCGATCCAGTTGTAGGCGGTTTCTTGGTTGGCGAAGGAAAGTGGAGGTGGCTATTCTACAAAGCCGAAGCTTTTTTGGTTTCTTAGATAAGCTCGACGTTTCTTAGGTTTTTGCGCGGAATCGTGCTGTAGGCAAATGCAAATGCTCACTTAATTAATGGATGACAACTGGGTCTTGTTGGAGAAAGCGAAGAACGCATTAGGATTTTGATCCCATCTGTTTTGTTCTAATTTTACATAGCGAAATTGGTAAATTGTTATGCACGATGTGCAATGGCACCTTCATTAATTCTTATAAACAACCTAGTATGAAGAATCGGAAAGGAAATTGTTATCGACGAACTGTCTGCTCAATTTTGTTGAATAAATAAATGAGTTGACAGGTAATTGTTTTATTTATAGAAAAAGCTACAAAACTTGTTTAAAGGTAACAAAAAATTAAACTATAAATATTTGAAACAAGTTAAAATTACCAAAATACCTCAAATTCAAATCACCGGACTTAGAAACTTAAATTTTGTGTGATTTATACGTCTTTGGTGTAGCAATAAGATAAGAAATGAATTATCTCAATCCATACTTAAGAGAGGAAAATAGGGTATAACACGAGTTTTTACGTTCATATCGATAATTTAAAAAGTATTAATATTGACATATACAATTATTTTATAAATGCAAACGTGTACATGTTTCTAATATATTTATAATCTATAAATTATGGATTCCGCGCACTACTAATACGAGGGAAGCCATGATGAGGGATGCTAGATATAAACAGCATAATAACATATTATTCATAAACAACAACTCGTATTCGATCGATCCGCACGTTGAGTTAAAAAAAAAAGACCGCAACCCGTAATAAATTGAACGTCTAGAAAACAGAAGTCTCGGAAATAAATATTGCAGCCCCAATATCGCGACGGCCGATCCATCGCCCGCAATGACCCCAGGGACTTTACGTATTCGGCCCCCGGGAGTGCTGAATCTTTCAAGCTAAAAATCGCGTGCCGAATCGGCGCTGAAATCAGCGCCGAAATCCCGGCCACGGCGCCTCGTCACTTCCGCCCGGACTACGTAATGGCGGGTAGCGCCTCGCGTGCTGTCCGCCGATGACTTTTCCCAAGGATCCTCCCGCGACCGGCGTTACTTATGCATCGCCGCGCACGCTGGAGCGGCTCGCGTGAACGAAATTATGCAAGCGGAAAAATCGCGCGGCAACACGTATGCGCGCGGTAGGTGAGCGCATCGCGCCCCATCGATCGTGAAATCTTGAACCTGACCTCTCGACACCGGCCCCGGGCGAAAAGTCGCCGCCCGGTGAAACCCGTATATTTTTGCATGCGCGAGGAGCTGGGTCGGCATTTGAAATTTTAATTTCGGGTTTGGCGACGCGGAATTCGCGTAATGAGACTGCGGCAGCGATTTTTTAATCGGGTACTGCAATGGGTTGCAGCTTGTTTAGCCTTGGATCGGATGGTTTGATCATGCTGATTTACAAAAAAATTTATATTAGCAATGACGTTGCGAGATGTTAATGGATTGAAAGTGAATTGAAATTTCCTAAAATAAGGTTTACAGCGTATGATTTTAGTGTGGTTCGTAATTGATAATAGTTTTCTGGTAATTATTTAGAAAACTGCGCAGTGCCTTTAAGTTTTATCGATTTATCGACGAGCACGGGATAAAAGCAATTGTTTAAATTACGGGGTATTAGTTGATTTCAATTGGGACGCAATCTACCTTAACTATAGAGTAATAGATGCACCTATAAGTATAAGCCTATACATTATGATATCATTTCCTTCTCTAATGGAATTTTTCATTAAGTTCTGGTTTATTCGTAACATCTGCTTCATTTAAGAAAACACGAAATTACCTTTTTAAATCACCTCCCCCGCCAAGGAACTCTGAAACAAACTTTCCAACTCAAAGATTTATTCCCGATAACTGCAACAAGAAGTCTCAATGAATTCTGTTTTCCTTTAAAATTAAAATTTAAACTTTACTGCAAAATGAAAAAAAAATTACAAATACTAAAATTTTTACCGTTCTTACAGAATCTGAAACACCCAAACTTGGTGAACTTGCTGGAGGTGTTCAGGCGCAAACGGAAGCTGCACCTGGTGTTCGAGTACTGCGAGCACACGCTGCTGAACGAGATGGAAAAGTACCCGCAGGGGTGCCCGGAGCTCATGACGAAGCAGCTGACGTGGCAGATTCTACAGGGGGTGGCCTACTGTCACCGTCTCGGCTGCGTGCACCGCGACGTCAAGCCGGAGAACATCCTTATCACCGGCGACGGAATCGTCAAGCTCTGCGACTTTGGTTTCGCGAGGATGCTCAGCCCTGGCGAAAACTACACTGAATACGTCGCTACCAGGTGGTACAGGGCGCCTGAGCTACTCGTGAGTCATTTTCAATGTTCTATTTTATTTTTAGATTTGTTAATCTATATGTTTGCTCATAATGCGAAAGAGTGAAAAATAACTCTATTTTAATGAAGAGCTACTCTATTTCAGAAAAAAATGCAGCCCCTCTTTCACTCTTTCAAATTATCAGAATTTAATTTGGTGCAACTGACAATATGCGATGATAAAATTAATTTATCTGAATTTGACAGGTCGGTGACACACAATATAGCACCCCGGTGGACGTGTGGGCGATAGGTTGCGTGTATGCAGAGTTGATAAGGGGGGAGGCGCTCTGGCCTGGTAAATCAGACGTGGATCAGCTGTACCTGATCAGGCGAACACTGGGCGACCTGCTGCCTCGACACATGGCCATCTTCCAGCAGAACGAGTTTTTCGCGGGCATTACATTGCCCGCGCCCCAGACGCTCACACCGCTGGAGACAGTTTTACCAGAGACCGGCAATTCCACCCTACAGGTATCAGCTATCTTTAATTAGTGTACCTGTTTCATGTAAATAAATGTAAAAAAAAGGATTTTCATGAGGGTACAGTAATAATTTTTATAAGATTTTTCAAAAGTTTCTCAGTTATAAGCAGTGGCTTACCGTATCCGACTTAATCTACTGAAACGAGTAATCAATTGTTGCTTCCAGTTGGATTTTTTAAAAAAGTGCCTTGACAAGGATCCCGACGAAAGGTGGGCCTGTGACCAGTTGCTGCAACACGTGTACTTCGAAAATTTCCATTTTAAAATGCCGGAAGCGGAGGCGGAAGAATTCGAGAAACTTAGAAACCTGCGCGAGCGATCTCGAGTAAGTGAGCGTGCTAGTCATGTTTGCCGCACTGTTAACAAAAGAAACAGCAAATTAAGAAATATTTCAAAACGTTTTTCAGCACACAAATTTTAGTCAGATGGTACTGCCGCAGCTACCGAAAGCCGGCGGTTACTCGCACAGCCACAATCAAAGCGACAGTCGACCGCGCAGCTCCTCGCTGCATCACCAGCAGAGCTTCGATCACCTGCCCATTATAAGGGGTTGACGGGGCGACTCAGCGTCGTCATCTTATAAACCTATAAATATATACTACAAGATAGACTATATTCTGTGATTACGTGTACGAATCCGTCGACTCCTTCGTTTCTCGTAAAGTCCAATCGGTGCATATATTATACACTGATTATCCCGCTTGTCCATCATTTTCTATATACGTTTCTATGATTTTTGTAAAGTGGAAATTAGCGCTTATGACGCTGCTCATTATGTAAACGAGGAGTTTATCGCACTTTTTTATAGGTGCACGAAGAACCTTTTCTTTTCATTAATGCTTCAAAAATGTTTTTTGTTCTATTTAATTTTCGTGGTCTTGTACATTATCTCGTTTATTAAACATTCGTTATGAATAAAAATTTTTAAAAAACATTTATTGTTTTGTTTATTAATACCCTGATTAAATAATAAGACCTATTAGCTTAGAAAATTTCGAATAAACATTTTTCTTTAAATTTATCTTACGCCACCAATCAGCGAATTAATATGTGCATAGCCTTGCCTTGGGGGGTATAAAAAGCAAACAGCTGATTGCAAAGCGCTGTACCATGAGGAGCGCGCATTTACGTAAATACACAACTGCTGAATACAGATATAACAATCATGAGATTTCTAAGGTAAGAATGCTTAAATATCCAAATAAAAATCGAACACTCTCTTAGTATACTAATTGCAAGGTAAAAATTCTCAAAATAGATTAGAACTGCAAGCATTCCGATCAGGTAAAAGAAATAGAAACGCCATGAGGAGGTTAGCTCACCTTACTCGCGTAACTTTGGCACGCTGAAAGGAGAAAAGCGACCGATATTGATCAGCCTTTTTCAACATTTGGCGTAAACTCGCAAAACCGTCAGTAACTTTGAGCAAATTGGAAAATCAATTTTTCTCGCGCTTATGCACCCACTACGTACAATGCGAAGCGAGCGTTGCAAGTGCAATCGAATGCAGGGCTTCGGTTGCTCAGGCGCACTGCGGCACTTCGACATTTTCCGCCACGCGTCAAGCGCACGTAGCAGCTCCTGCTGTCGCGCCGAAAAATCATCCCCCCATTTATTCGGAAATTCGCCTCGTCCGCGCCTTTTGCAATAAGTGCTACCGGGCAAAAGGTCAAAATTCGTCGGACAAAGGTGTCGCGCGGGGATTTTCCAACACACGCCGGCGAAGTTCAAATAGACGGCGATCGATTTGTTCCAGAAATTTTGCGAATACTATAGGAGAGTACGTGAATCTTCACAAAACGCATCGGTCTCAATAGTTTTTTTTTAACTTAGATCACCAATTACTTACTTAAAGGGTATCATTTAAAGAAAAACGGGTTAGAAGTAATTAGCTGATAGATGTAAATTCTTGGATGTGAAGTGAGTTATGATACAAGTCTATGTTATTTATTGATAAGCTTTTCTATCTTGTCTATTTCAATACTTATAGTTAGAAACATGTAATGTATTTGATATTAAATAATTCAAAAATTGATTAAGCTAAATTGTTTAATAAGATAAGTTCTTTTGCTTTCTTGTAAAGTTTTAATCATAAACTTTGTATGCAAACATTTTTTTGTATAAAAATAAATTTTGTAAGGAAAATTGTAAAATAATTTAAATAACGCTTAAAATTAATTCAAGCAATTTATAAATGAATTAAGATATTTGCCTAATAGTGGTCAAAAATAAGTTACCAAGATGTCAGTAGCTGTAGAGTAGGGTAGGTTGATCTAAAAATAACGAATTTGTATTTATGTACCTAGTGCCACTTCCACCTTGAGGCTGTGCAGTTTTTTTGCACTGTTGAACAGCTGTCGAAAAGGCATGGCTATGCAGACTGTAAGGTTGTCATCTGGATATGATATGCCCATTGTTGGACTTGGAACATGGCAAGTAAGGATCATATGTAATCAATAATTCATAATTAATATACTAAATTAATGTACTATATTGGTAGAGCATTTCTAATTGAATAAATTTGCTATTTCAGGCAAAATCAGATGAAATGGAAGCGGTTATAACAAGTGCACTTGGTACTGGTTACAGACACATCGATACTGCATTTAATTACAATAATGAAGAAGCAATAGGTAAAAGTCTAAAAAAATGGTTTGATCAAGGAGGAAAGCGAGAAGACATTTTTATCACCACAAAAGTGAGTTATTATTCAAACATCTACAATAAAATACAAAAAAAAATTTTTATTAAATAAATGATTTTAGTTACCTCATTTTGGTAATCGACCATCTGATGTTGAAAAGTTCATCAAATTGTCTTTAGAAAAGTTAGGATTGCAGTATCTGGATTTGTACTTAGTTCATATGCCATTTGCATTCATTCAAGATAAGGATTCTTATGCTCCAGCAACAAATGAAGATGGTACTCTTGCATTAGATCTTACAACGGACCCTGTATTAGTCTGGAAGGTAGAAATAAAACATTAAAAAATTAAATTATTTTTAAAAATTTAAATTAAAAATATTTATTAAATTTTATAGGAAATGGAAAAACAAGTTAAAGCAGGTCGAGCGAGATCTATCGGATTGAGTAATTTCAATGAGACTCAAATTCAAAATATATTAAATAACTCGGAAATCAAACCAAGTAACTTACAGGTAATAAACTATCTGCAAGAATCATCAATTTGATGAGAAATAATAATAATAATATAAAGTTATTTTATTATTTGTTAACAGGTTGAGTTACATGCATATATGCAGCAACGACCACTTAGAGAATTTTGTAAGAAGAATAATATTTCAATTACGGGTTACAGTCCTATTGGATCACCTGGAGCTAAACAGCATTTTCAAACCAAATACAATTATAGTACTGATAAGTTTCCAGATTTACTGGGACATCCAGTAGTTCAAAAAATAGCTAATAATCATAACAGGACAACAGCGCAAGTGCTCTTACGCCATGCAATCGAAGGTGGAGTAATTGTTATACCAAAGAGTTCAAATCCACAAAGAATCAAAGCAAATATTGAACTATTTGATTATGCACTGACTGATGAGGAAGTGAATCAATTAAATGCCTTAGATCACGCTGAAGCTGGAAGAATTTTCAATTTTTTGTTTTTCAAAGGGTATGTTACATTAATTGCTCACCTTAGAAAATTTCAAACTCGGCATATATAACACTAATAATTATAAAATCTAAATAAATTAATCGCCTACAATTTGAACAAAATATATGAGGATAGTACTTAGAAAGGTTAACTTTATGCATGACTTACGTTATTTTTTGTACTTCATTAGTGCAACAATCATAGTTAAGTTATTAAAAGAAAAGAAAATGATTAGATATTGTTTTTTAAACTTGCACTTTTATAGCCGCAGTGACTTATTCTACACAGACTGCAAAGCCGTATGCAGATAGTACCGCTAATCTATTTCATTTTTATCCGCTAGCACATATGTTGCGCACTGTATACTTTCTGTTTCTCTTAGCAGAGCCGGGCACGGTACTATAGTATTAAGTACGACACAAGCGCGGCCATAATGCAAACATCGTCATTTTAAAATTCCCGGCAAAAAAAATCACATAATATAAGAAAAATATGCTCGCACTACTGTTAAAAAATAAATATATTCTCTGTTTCAGAGTTGAAAAACACCCGCTTTACCCGTTCAAAGATGAATTACCATAAATGTTACGTTGATCTCTGCAACTTTTATTTTGTAAAAATCTAAATATTATAATAAACGTTATTGCCTTTTTACAAATAAACTTGAATGCTTATTTTTCCAAAAGAATTGCCATTCCTTTAAAAAGTTATCTATAGCAAATTTGAGTAGCATATAAAAAATGATACAAATAGCGGCTGATTCAATTCCGCATTATAAAAAAGCGATTACCATGTAACGCAATATCTTTTTTAATTTCTTACCACTTTGTTGGTTCAAATAACAGAGGAAAATCTGATCAAAAAAATCAATGGTTGTAATTTATGTATGATAATGTATGAAGACAGCAGATAAAAAACATCATAAATTATGCATAAATTGTCTAATTGCTCTATATAAAGTAGTGTACTTCTCCGCCTATCCATCAGTATAGTGATATCTATCGCTCTTCTCCGTCGCAATAACAAGCTATCAATGGCTATAAACCTCGGGTAAATACAAAACCCTTTGATCATTGCTGTTATGGCATTTTAAATATACCTTTTTAATATAAAAATATGTGTTTGCGTAGTTTACACGTTACATTAATAACGTGTTTTATTTTGACCATTTTTTCCACGAACGCGCATCGTTATGAAAGACGAGATGAAAAATCTTTTCGACTATCATCGGGTCACCATATGCCGGCTGTGGGTTTAGGAACCCATGGAGTAAGAATGATTCGTCTATTTTACAATCGATTCACATTTGAATAACGTTTTTTTCTTTGTGTGTTGAGTTGAATAACGAGGAACTGGAGAATGTTCTGTTAACGGCACTTGACAATGGCTTGCGCTATATCGACACAGGATTTGTTTATCAAAATGAAGAAAGCATTGGAAAAGCATTGAGGAAATGGTTCGATGGAGACCGAGGAAGAAATCGCGAACACGTTTTTATTACTTCAAAAGTAAGAAATCAATTTCATTGTGCTCGAAGTGCATTTGCATAATCACCAAAGCATGCAAATGACATATTTAACTGTTAACACTTATTCACACTTTTAATAATATTATTCGTGAACGATATTTTAGCTACCGTATTTTGATATGCGACCCTCATCTGTCGAGAAATACTTGAAACTTTCTTTGGAAAAATTAGGTGTGCAGTTCGTTGATATGTACTTGATACACGCGCCTTTTGGCGTGGTTCGAAAAAATGATAACTACGATTTAGCTACCAATGCAGATGGATCTTTAGTATTAGATAATGAAACGGATCATGTTGCAATTTGGAGGGTATATTAAACATCCTTGCCATTATAAAAATTCCATCTTAAATATACAATGCGTAATCAATGTAAATTTATAGGAAATGGAAAAACAAGTAAAAGAAGGTCGGGCAAGATCTATTGGTTTGAGTAATTTCAACGAATCTCAAATAACTAACATAATGAACCATGCGAGAATAAAACCCACCAATTTACAGGTATGTATAATAACTATACCGCGATAATGCAAACTTCATACGAATCATTGATATCGTTCAAGTTTCAAATTCTGACTGATTAACGGCAGATCGAGGTCCACGTGTATCATCAGCAAAAAGCACTTCGAGACTTTTGCAAAAAACACGATATTTTGGTAACCGGATACGCGCCTTTGGGTTCAACGGAAGCTAGAAAGTATCTGCGCCCAGAACAGAAGGAGGAAGACTTTCCGAGCCCGACAAAGCTACCGGAAGTAGTCGAAATAGCAAAGAAGCATGGAAAATCGAGCGCACAAGTATTGTTACGACACTCAGTACAGGCTGGAGTCGCTGTAATTCCGGGTAGCAAAAATCCTGAACATTTGAAATCGAATTTGGAAATTTTCGATTTTGAATTGACCAATGAAGAGATAAAGAAGCTTGATGCACTTGATAAAGGCGAGGAAGGAAAAATATTTAATTATAAATTTTTGAAAGGGTATGTTTAAATAAGTTTTAAAAGAATGAAAATTTATATATTGACATTACAAACTTTTTACTTTATATATTGATTTGTGTCTTAAAAATAAGAAATATTATGTTTATATTTCAGTATCGAGAATCACAAAGAATATCCATTCGTCAATCAACCTGCGTAATTAATTAAAAGATTGTCACCTAAAATATTTTTAACTCTGTAAAAACAAAAAGAAATAAATATCTTAATTACTAAAAAAAATAATACTATGAAATATTAAAAATTTAGAATTATTGTTTTTTCAAATTTATCCATGATGACACCATCAGATATCTATTATTTAAACTTAATCTAGAGCGATAAAAATGGAAATCGTCTTTATTTACATTAGCAACAAGTTTGAATAGATCATGAATCACTAAGATTTGCTTCATTAGGTAGCATTTTACATTCTGAATTGGTAAGAACAGTTTTTTTTTCTAAAATGCATGTATTCGATTTTATATTTTATTTTCATTCTCATTTAATAAAATTTTTTATTTAATATTCACGGGGCTCATATAATTTTCTCAATTATCTGTTTATTCTTTTAACTTTGTTGACATAATATTACCGCAATCTTATAAAAAAATTTCTATTTAGAAATAGACTTATAGTTCGCCTCGATTGTTTTTCCTATGAAATATAATTATTTATCTATTTAGAATAAGTCATAATATCACACTGTACTTCATATCTGAATACGTGTAGTACATACTTCAGCAGATCGAATACCAGTTATTTTAATTACAATGATTCTAATAAAAATTTACATTTTCTTAATTCGCTTGCAGAATTAACCTTGAAATTATTAATAATCTGCTATTTAAATCGCACCACAATGACTAATACTTTTTTCAAAAGTTTTCCTATGCTACATTAAAAATGATCATTTTTCAATCTTGAATAAATGATTGTATTTGTGATAATTAAATTCGTCACACTACATTCATGGTACGCAAATACGAAACTTTCTGCGTCAAGTAAAATAAACTGCGGTTATTTTACTTGACACACTCACTTTCTCTTTTATTTTCAAAAATAATACCACCAGCTATTCTTTGATTACATCAAAACAATTTATTACGGGAGAACTGTAATTTTACTTCGATGAACTCTTACTGTTTTTATCTGTGTTGCAATTACCATTATTGTAGGGAACATGATTATAACTGTCGTAGCTTTGGTAAAAAATAGCTCAGTATAATTCCGATGTCACAATTTTATTCTAGAATAAAATTATCTTCTGATCACGCACTTTATCGTGTACTGATCATCTACATTATCTAAAAAACAAACGTTATTGTGAGTTTTGCAGATTGATAAGATGTCATTTTGAAATGTGATACAATAGCATCTAAATAGGTATAGACGTAACAGTTGAGAAGTGACAGTTGAGCTAGCTACTACTGACGAACATAATCACACCGAGTGTTGGCGATACTTTTATGAGAAACACCGTGCGTTCATCTTAGAAGATAAATTGCATAAGCGGTTATTTTCCTTAATTAGGTGAGTATAAAAAACGTCGTCGGTTGTAGAGAAGCTTAGTTGGTCCAGTAACACGATAGAGGAATCATGTCTAGATTACGGTTAGTTTATTATACGTGAATTTTTATGTAAAAAATTATTTCATAAAAATTAAGTGAAAAAACTTGCACAGCCATAAGGATATTATATAATTTTGTTATTAACTATTTAGTGGCTAATTAAAAAGTTGTAAAGATTAAGATGATAATGTTAAATTGTGTTTATGAGCGAACAAAAATGAATTGAATTTAAGAAAATTTTATTATATTGATCGTAATTATTGAAAGATCCTTTAAAATATTGAACTTCGGAAATGCAATCTGTTTTTTTAGAAAATCTGTTTTTGCTCTTTGCGGCATAGCTTTGTCCTTGATGGTCGGGGAAGCATTAGCAATGCAAACCGTAAAACTGTCATCAGGTCACGAGATGCCCATCATTGGTCTGGGTACATGGCAAGTAAGTATATAATAGTAAACACTAACAGAGAATAAATCCTAAGAAATACAAAGTATTAAAATAATAATATTTTCTTCTTTCAGATTAAACCAGAGGATATCGATAAATCTGTAACGACTGCTCTTGATAATGGCTACAAACACATAGATACAGCGTTTGTTTATAAAAATGAAGAAGCTATCGGTAAAAGTTTGAAAAAGTACTTCGATAAGGGAGGCAAGCGTGAGGATATTTTTATAACTACAAAAGTAAATATGTTGTGGTTTTTCAATTACTTGCAGGGAAAAATGGTGCTTCAAATTTTATAATAATTGTTATCATTCTTATTTAGCTACCGCCGGTCGGACATCGGGATGTTGAAAAATACTTGAAGTTGTCCCTCGAGTGGTTAGGACTGCAATACGTGGATATGTATTTGATTCACACACCTTTCAGCGTAATTGGTGATGAAAAAAATGAGATGGTAAAAAATAAAGACGAATCGATCGCTCTAGATCTTCAGTCTAATCACATTTCAACATGGAAGGTATGTATACTTGATGAAAGAAGATTTCTTTTTTTTAATTAATTCTATTTATTTTCAAATTGTTAAATGAAAATTTTTATTTTTCATCGCCAGCAAATGGAAGCTCAAGTGAAAGCAGGCCGGGCGCGATCGATTGGGCTTAGCAACTTTAACGAAACGCAAATATTAAGAATAATCGAAAATGCTGAAATCAAGCCTAGTAATTTACAGGTATTTTGATAAATCGATCATCGATTTACTTTACTCTTTAACCGTAAAATTTACTGTGATGTATTTTTCCGATCTTCTTTAATTACTTTTAGGTGGAGCTGCAGGGGTACAACCAGCAAAAGCCCCTTCGCGAGCTGTGTGCGAAAAACGGCATCGCGGTGACGGGCTACAGCACACTGGGTTCACCCGCGTCCGAATTCTACAAAACGGGTAAGGGCAAGGCTCTACCGAAGTTGCTGGACAATCCAGTAGTGGTGAAGATAGCCGAAAACCACAAGAAAACGCCAGCTCAGGTGCTGTTACGCCACTCCGTCCAGAGCGGTATTATCGTCATACCGAAGAGCACAAATCCCGAAAGGATCAAGGCTAACATCGGTATATTCGATTTCGAACTCACCAAGGCTGAGATGGAAGAAATGAGCAAACTTGATAAGGGAGAGGATGGTCGTCTCTTCGACTTCCTTGTATTTAAAGGGTATGTGCAGTAATCCAGATGTTCTGTATATTTTTTTGGAAATATCATATAGAAGAAAACTCGGAGCATAAAAATGGAAGTTTGTGAAATAAAATTTGTAAAAGAAATTAGACTTGAACCAATTTAAATATAATGCTTTAACTTGTTTAAAATCTCTTAAATAAAATAAAAGTAGTTTATGTAGATTTAATAGAGAACGGTAATATTTATTTTATCTATCACGATTAATATTCAAATTTTATTTGACCGCAGGACTGAGCAAGTGAGAAAATAAAATTTCCGGTTTGCATCAGCTTATAATCACACTCGACACTTGTTACATATAAAAAGTAGAAATAGACAGATATGGCAAGACAACTGGATTTACTCGATTTTAAAAAAATTCTCTATATGTATATATATAAGTAAAATGATGAAATTTATTTTTAGTCACTTCCATTTCTTCTGAAGTATTATTTTCTTACTATGTTGTGCTTTAAATATGTCATAAATTATATGCTATTACATCCATAAACTTAAACTTAAATAACACATGACACTTATATTTGCAGGATTGAAGGACACCCCGAATATCCTTTTGTAAAAAAGTCCAAAGCATAGATGTCAGTTTTATCATAGAAGATAAATCTAAATGACAAAGAAATTCAACGTACAAGTTTTTTGCTTTTTCATTTTATGTATCTTTTCAAAATGTAAGCTGCATTGCATTGAACAATTAAGTTAATAAAATAAATATGTTTAAAACAAAAAGTTTACGTTATACTATGAGAACATAATTATTATCTACAAACTCTATGAAAAATACATTCTGTCATTATAACTTTATTCTTCATTCACTATTCATTTACAGCGTGATATACAGTCAATAAAGTAACGAAGCGTTAAACGACTTAAGATGTTAATTTATGATTGCACAGGATTTCTAGTTCTCATTAGATCATCACCATTCATGTGAAGATTCATTTGAGGATATAAGCAATAAAGAAATCAAAATTATCATGGCGTTTCCATCTTCGACTTTATGTAACTGATAGATAAGGACGCAAAAAAGTCACGATTGTCAAGGTGAATTTGCACCATCACTTAAACAAAATTTTTAAATCAATAAAATCCCCATCTCTGCAAGCAGAAAATTATCGTAATCCGAAAAAATTGTATTGTATTGTATTGTGAAATAAAAAAGAGTTTAATGAATTCTTAATGAATGCTTTTTTCCAGAACGATTTTAAAAGAATTCTTAAAGCATTCATAAAGTATTCATAATTAGAAAAAAATAAAATAAAATTGAAAGAAAATTACTATAGAAACATTTCTTTTTTTTATTTTATTTCATTTAGTTCACAAAATTTTTTTTTTGATTTGTTTGTTCATAAAGAATACTTTATGAATACTTTTTGAATATTATAGGTTTGTATTTATTGCGGACATTCGAAAATTCTTCATGAATTCTTTTTTTTTCTCAAAGTGTGCTTATCGGGAAAATAAATAAAACTAAATGATGAAATTGAATCCCTTGAAAAGCTAGTACATATTTCAGAAACTGTTCAAACAAGCGCGATATCTCTTCGTCCACAAAAATGCACAAATATTGGAAACGAAAGAGTTTAAAAATAAATACAAAGTTAAAGGACAGGTTTGTCGAGAACCAGAGAAGCTGGTATATCTCCGCGCTCGAGTAGAGCCTCGAGAGCCCCAAGGCAGGAATAATTATCATTACGAAAAATCCTAACCGAGTGTTTCCCCACTTCCAAGCGGCTATTTTTTCTCCCGGACAAGCCTGAGACGATTGCACAATTACTTTTACCGCATGCGAGGCTGCACGAAAAGCGAACGGCAGTTAAGTTTGCAGCGCGAGTCATCGACCCGCAACTAGCTGTCGCATCGAAGCTCCTTCCAAGTGCACTCACGTCTCGATTCGCTTCGCCAAGCGGGGTCGATTTGTACCCATTTTTCTTTTAAAAAAAAAAGACAAAGCCGTGCGTACAGGCGCACTTAAAAGCATCCTTTTATTTCTTCGCGCGATTTACGCATGGGGTTTTCGCACGATCTACCCGCAATTATTCAGGAGCAGCAATAAAAGAAATCGTAAACAAACGCAATGAAGGACGAAATAAAGTTGGTTTTTCTAAATTTATGACGACGCCAGAATTGATGAGCGCGTATTCCAGGAGAGAAAAAGGAAGCTGTGTTTGTTTATCGAAACGCGCGCGCTACAGCTGCGAGGTGAGAGCGCCCTGTATAAATTGTAAGCTGCGGCCTTGGGAGGAACCTGTTCGTAAATAAAGTCCCACACGCAGGTTTCTCCGCGCGGACTGTACGCGCGCATCTCCGGCGCTCGCGGCGCCGGCATATTAAGCCGCGGTGCCGAGAGCCTCCCGGCTCATTCCCGTTCCGGTCGATTTGGACGCGAGGTACCGCCTCGCCTCGAACTCGCTGTGCCTTGACTTGTACCGACCGAAAGATGAAGGCGATCGCGGGACTGCTCTGCCTTCTGGGCCTCGCTGCTCTCCCCGGGGGAGGGGCCGTCGACAAACTGAAACTGTCCTCTGGATACGAGATTCCCATCGTCGGCTTGGGTACATCCTCGGTAAGTAAGCGGAAATGCAGGCTGTTTTAAGGATTTTTATGGATGCTTTATTCCGAATTCAAATTAATTAACTTGTTATTTCAAGTCCACTTAACATATGGGTTTGATCATTTTTATATTATTATGATCCTTTTTCACAAGACTGCACTGTGTTCTCATTGTCCATTTAACTTTTGGATTATTATCAGCAAAGTACATGAATTTTGTTGGTTCGCTTATCGATTTTCATTTGATTTTTGACACATATTAAAGAAACTACAATTATTGTGTTTCGTTATTTTTTATCTTTCAATGGTTACAATAGACGCGAAATCTTGAAGAAGTCGACAAGGCAATTACAAACGCCTTGAACAACGGCTACCGACACATTGACACAGCATTCGCGTACAACAATGAAGAGGCTATCGGCAAAACCTTAAAAAAATGGTTTGATCAAGGTGGTAAGCGAGAGGAACTCTTCATCACTTCAAAGGTGAATAAAAATATTTTTCAGAAATTTCGTAGATAATTTGTTAAATTCAGCCTCACTCAAACGTTTTAAATTAAATTATTTAGTTGCCCAGTCAAGGAAACCGACCAGAAAGCGTCGAAAAGTACTTGAAACGCTCACTGAAAGACTTGGGCTTGGATTACGTTGATATGTATCTGGTACACACTCCGTTCGCCGTGGTTGAAAAGAAAAATACTTACGAAGGCGAGGAAAAGGGCGGATACGATGTTTTGGAGGTCGCCGACCATGTGGGAGTATGGAAAGTAAGTAACTTCTTTTTCTTACGAACAGCTTTATTTTAGTGTCGATATAAAAAATAAATGTTTTTTTTTTACTATTGCAGGAAATGGAAAAACAAGTTAAAGCTGGCCGCGCAAAATCTATCGGACTGAGCAATTTCAATGAAACGCAGATTTTACACGTGTACAACACCGCAGAAATCAAACCCAGTAATTTGCAGGTAATACACGCCAAGTCATCCCAATTCATTTGATTTATATTCTATTGAGCAAATTATGAAAATTCACAAGAGCGTATCGATCTTTATCTTTAATTGCATTTTTTTGCATTTAAGACGTCAGCGTCTGAAAAAATCGAGTTTCCTTAATAATATATTCAAAAAGTTTGAAAAATAAAATAAAATCATAGTTTCAACAACCCTCCTCTTTTTAATATACATATCTACATTTACATTTGAACCAATGGTGATTTCTAGGTGGAGTCGCACGCATACCTCCACCAGAAGGACCTCCGGAAATTCTGCAAGGATCACAACATCGTGATGACAGCGTACGCGCCGTTGGGCTCGCAGAAGAACCGCGAACAGCTGCACAAGGGCACAAAGAAGGCGATGCCCGCTCTGTTCGAGCTGCCGCTCGTCAAGGAGCTCGCCGAGAAATACAAAAAGACGCCCGGCCAGATCATCCTGAAGCACACTATCCAAGACGGTCTAGTCGTCATTCCCAAGAGCTCCGACGCCAAGCGTCAAAAGGACAACATCTCCCTGTTCGATTTCCAGCTGACGAACGAGGAGATGCAGAAGCTGAACCAACTTGATAAGGGCGAGCTCGGTCGCGTTTTCGATTTCCTCGCTTTTTACAAGGAGTAAGAGTCACCATCAAGATTTTAAGCTTGTTATCTATCTGTATTTTGGAACGATTTTTTTATATGAAAATTAATGTTTCAGCTTGGACAAGAATCCCCAGTACCCGTGGGCTCTTGTGTAGCTGTGATGCAGATTATAGACTGGATGTGACATGAAAATGATTTAAACAATTCGATGCTAAGTATTTTATTTTTCGCATATGCGATATTACAATTTTTACTTATTTTCGACCTTTTTTTTTCGAAATCTTACAAAGATAGTCTCGTATTCAATTTTTAGCGCTCTATGGCATTAAATGCATCTTAGTGCTGTAACAAACTATGTATTAAAAATGTCTCAACATGACTTTTAAAGACAGAAATAATTGTTTTCGTTATTTTAAATCTATAAAAAGATACCTGTTATTTGATCCTTTTAATCATTTTTTTATATATCTATATTGAAATATTGAAAAACTTTCAACAAGAACTGCAGAAAAGGAGAATGTATTAATTGCACATGTAGATGCAAGGATGGCATTGCTGTTATTTTCGCTATTCGATGTCATTGTCTGCGCGATCATCGAGGAGTCGGATGTTACGTCAGCAGATAAAAAAACAGCTTGTAATGTAAGAGGAATCTACTTTACCCATCTTTATCCTTGCCCTATCAAAAATCTAGATTTTTATTAAGTAACGTTGCAGTATTTCATCTTTTCCCGTTTTTCTGATTAATCTAACAACAAAATGATGCCAAAAGAGCTTGCAGTTTCTAAAACCGGTTTACCCATGATTCACGATTCATTTGTAATCTACTTTCTCTACTTTATTTAAACCAATCCTTAACTAAACAAACTTTTTAATTTCTGATGCCTGCGGATACATTGGATAGCGCTGCTTGTATTCTCTCAAATAATTTCTTAAAGTTGGTTAAGAACGAAAAATTTTCAAACCATATCCTGAAGCCATTTATAGATGTAATTGGTTGAAATTTTTTTTACAGTTTCCTTACACAATTGCGGAGGGCAGTACGTTGGCCGAATTTTGAAAAACGATTTTCACTTTTAATACTAAATAAAATGCTTATGCCAATGCAGATTCCTACAAGAGGGTTTCACATCCCGTTAAAAGCGAGAATTAAATTCGCATAGAAAATCGATAAAAGTCGATTCATAACATCAGCATTATTCATGAATATCGATTGAATTTATTGATTCTAATTACAAAAACATTATTAAAAGTTATTAATTGAATCTGAACACCACGAATTACATTTGAACTCGAATAAAGATAGAGATATTATTAATGAATTGCTTTTAATCGCAATCAGGGTAATCGCATTCAATCATACCTTTAATCGAGCAGTCTTGTATTCAATCAAGTTCAATTGTCATTTCAGGTGTTCAGATTCACCATTCAAATAGCATTAAATTTTTTTTATCGATTTCAATCCGCTTTTTTCAACAGGGAGCTTCTTCTTCTTCTGGTTTTATTGGCCGTGGGTCGTGACTAGCACTTTGACCCGATATGCCACTATTCATATTTTTGCCACTTAGGACAGAGTAATTATTTGTTTTTCCCTAACTATAGTTTAAGAGTAATTATTTGTTTTTCCCTATTCTAAGTGATGTGTCCATCCCCTCACAGAATACCTGTTACAGCACCTGTGCAAGATGTGTACACATCACCACTGGCCCTACAGCTTTACGTGGGATCCGAACCACGACATTGTGAAGCCTCGAAAAAAGAGATTTGATTGAAAAATGGTTAAACATCCGATGGCGCTAAAATTCAAAATGTTTTAATACGAATTTTATATTTTAGATTCATTTTGGTTTATTTAAATCGAGTATAAGTTATTAAATTTTATAATTAGTAGAACGAAGATATACTTCCGATATTTTTTGCGAGATAAACGAACGATACCTTCCAAGTAAGGTGCGCACGTTTCTTATCTTTAACAAGTTTCGCATTTTCTTAATCAAACCACTTAGGGTATGTACTGGGAGTTGATTTGATAACAGGAACATGAGAATTTATTTATATAAATTAATAAGAGAAAGTAGAAATATGCAATAGCTAATTTTGAGCGTTTTTGTAAGAGTATAAAAATATTAATCAGGCGAAGCGCGAAATCTGCTTGCTATCGTGCTATATTGTAAATTATTTAAGCATTAAAACCTTCGAAAAATAATCATGCTTTAATGATTTGTTTCTTACTTAAGATATAAATATTTAGTCGCGCGCTTGCGCTTGTTTCCTAGCTTAGTATTTATAAATTTCCGTATTGTAGCTTCATAAGATTTAATCTTTCAATGGTAAAGCTAAATAGTAAGTAAATTGTAATGAATTTTCTATAATTTTAGTATTAAATAATGTTCGTGATGTAACTATTACATAATTATATTCCCGTATTTTTAATAAAAAAACCATATAACGATTTCTTTTTAAAGGCAAATTATTATTAATTGTTTAATTGCTTACTGAGCTTTCTTTTGCCTTCCTTTCAATAGCTCCCAAGTAAATCGTGCAAGCGTTAAGATCGAAAATCAAATGTAGTTGCTTTATATATATATCTTATCGTAACAAATGTGCCCTCGAGATTGACAGAGCTATCTCTTTGATTAATTAATCCAAATTATTTATATCAATTAATGCTTATTAGTTTATTAAATGGCTAAATTTTAGAAAAAGGTTAGAAATTAATCTTTATTTACAATACATATTATTAAACGTTGTCAGTAACACTTTTTAATTTTTGCAACTATGAACGCTTGAATCGATGAATTGATTTCTGACATCCCCTCCCAGTAAACGCACACGAAACGAATACCGCGTATTATATAAGTCTCTAGCTTAATTACTATGTCATTACGTTAGTACTTACACGAATACAATAGTTGCCATTCCAGGGGACAACCGGCTCGAACTACAGACGTTACATGCCAGTAATAACGCGTGCATTGCACAATAAAATTTATTTTCTATCTGATATATTGTCTAATTTGCATTTTAAATAACTTTTCATGATTAGAGCGCTTGATTACTCCTGGATATTCTTCATTCTTTCCGTCTTCGAAAGCACCGCAACAATGAAGGTCCCAACGGTGAAACTCTCAGACGGTTACGAGATGCCTGTGGTCGGCTTCGGCACTCATTTTGTACGTAAAAAATAATAAATAATGGTGGAATAAAAGTGTTGTTTATTGCACGCACGTGTAGTATTAAAAGGTACTTATGTTCATGTTGTTTAGAGAAGACCAGTACCAGAGGAGGAAGCTTTACTGTCAGCTCTCGAAGCTGGCTATAGATCTTTCGATACAGCATTTGCCTACCGCAACGAAGTGACCCTCGGTAAAGCGCTGAAGAAATGGATGGACAAAGGAGGCAAACGAGAGGATCTCTTCATAACAACAAAGGTAAGATCGCGTCGATAAAAATGTTCACAATGTTAATAATCTCGCTCAATCTTCAAGTGATAGTCTGTTATTTGAATATACTTCGCGTGGAAAGTGAAGTGCTCATCAAAAACATTGTATGCACGTTATAGTTACCTCCACACGGACTGAGAGCATCGGACGTCGAAAAATTTTTGACCCTATCTCTAAAGAATCTTGGATTAAGTTACGTGGATTTGTACCTAATTCACGTACCTTTCGGTTTTAAAATGAATGATGGCCCGGAAGACATGGCCTTCGAGAGTTTAGAAGTCGACCACACTACAGATCTTGTTGCTGTGTGGAAGGTATAATATCCCAGGAATTTTTTCGTTAAAATACCGTCTTCATTAATCATTTTCTTCAAGGCCATGGAAAAAGAAGTAAAAGCTGGGCGAGTAAAGTCTATTGGATTAAGTAACTTCAATAAGGATCAAATAATGAACATACACAATAAAGCCGAGATAAAACCTAGCGCTCTCGAGGTAAATTAGGGCTTCACGAGGCTCAGACCAAGACCAATGTATTTAAATGGAGTCTTGGTCTTGGTCTCGTGAAGCTCTAAGGTAAATGTAGAATCCTATTATTTTTTGTTATCTTGTACTTTTTTCTTATATTTCAAGAAAATATTTATACTGTAACCTTGAAAGGAAAATACATTTCAACGATGTTCACATGTGTTATAGATTGAGTTAAACGTGTACATGCAGCAAAAAGAGCTCAGACGGTTATGCTTCTTTTTAAACATAGCAGTGATTGCATACAGTCCACTGGGATACAATGACGTCAATCATCAAAATACCTTTCCGAATATCTTTCCACCGGCAGTCGAACATTTCGTCGTTTGTAATATCGCAGAAAATCATGGTAAAACTCCAGCGCAGATCCTACTGCGTTACAGCGTGCAAAACGACATCACTGTTATACCGAACAGCAGTAACGCCGGCAGAATGAGGGAGAACCTTCAGTTGTTCGATTTCTCGCTGTCGCCGGAAGACATGACCAGGCTAAAGGGGTTGGACCGGTGTGGGAAATTACGGAAATTTCATTTTCAAATGTGGCCTGGGTAAGGATGATTACGAGTTTATTATTTAAAGTATTTATTGTTAGCGTTAAAATTTATCAAATCGTTTTTTTTCAGCGTTCTCAAACATCCGGAATATCCATTCAAGGACAATACCCAGTGATTTTCCACTCAATACGTATTTTTCTTTTTTTTTTTTTTGCTGTGCAAAAGTCAATATGTATCTTGTAAAATATTTATTTTAGTAACTGCTTTGTTTTCTTCATTAAAGTAAACACTTTAATAAATTGTTAAAATTTAAGAAAATTCGATGTACTGTTATACGAAATATTGTTAATAAACTATAATTTTATTATACTTGCACGAATTTAGGTTTTCCTAGTAGCAAACCCACTCCAATTCTGACGCAATTCTGCTGCACGCGCTGGGAATTTCAGCAGACCATGTGTGGTTCTGCCGTTAGGCGCTACAACCAGCACCCTGCCGCCCTTGCAGCAGAATTGCGGTAGACTTGAGACAGATTTCGGTAGAATTAAGGCTGTGCTACTAGGGTTATTTCACAGTACCTAATCTAATATGTTTGTTAAAAATTTAGATTTGGGAGGTAGATTAAACAATGAATACCAACTAATCATTTTCTTTTATAGATGTTTTTTTTACTGACGGATTTAATTATATATCATTAATTTAAAATTAATTATTTCTATCTGCTTTATCGCTAATAACACTTAAATCAATTCCCTATTATCAGTTAACCGAGATAATTAACTTAGTATAAATATAGCACTTTTATACGCGGCACTCCTACTGCATATGTTCTCTTGTTCTCATTCGGAATAAAGCAAAAATGCAGGAGTTGTTTAAAAGTTAAATTTAATTTTTATTACCACATTATAAGTCTTATAAGTACGGTGGCCATATTCACCCATTCCAAGAATTGGTCTTGGAGCTTTTTATAATTGTTGTTCATTAATAAATATATACGTGTGTATAAATTCTTAGAACAATTTAACGATTAAATGTAATTTTTCAGATTAACTATATTATTCGTAACAACTTGTCTAAGTTGCATAAGCACTGGAGCAATCGATATTCCAAAAATAACATTGTCTAGCGGACATAAAATGCCTATTGCTGGTTTCGGTACTCACTATGTAAGATCGACAAATTTTCGTAAAAAATTCTGTTCAATGCAACTGCAAAAAACTTGATTCTCCGACGAGTGTGAGTACAACCGCACTTGATCAAGAATCATACCTTATTGCACATGTATCGAACGATATTTTCTAACTCAACGGTGTAAAAAGTTGGTTTATCACGCAGAGTGTTAAAAAAAATAATGGAACATAATAATAATTGCGTTTAATGGACTAACTGAAACTTGAAATTGTTGTAGCGAGTACCAATGACGGAATCCGCAAAAGAAGAGGCTATTTTAGCAGCTCTTGACAATGGTTACAGATTCTTCGATTCCGCATACATTTATGAAAGTGAAAATGCAATTGGTAGGGCTTTGAAGAAATGGTTTGCAAAAGGGGGAAAGCGGGAGGATCTTTTTATATCCACTAAAGTAAGCTTAATAGTTTACGCGTGTAAATAAGAACTGTTACTTTTAAATTGAAATTACTTGTACTAAAAACAGTGTTATTTGTGTACAGTTACCCTCATTCGGAAACAGACCATTGGATGTTGAAAAGTTTTTGACACTATCGTTGAAAAACTTGGGATTAGATTATGTAGATATGTATCTAATTCACATGCCATTTGGAGTTGAAAGAACAGATGATATGGAAGAAGCTGTTTCTGAAAAAGGAAAAGTAATAATCGATCCAAATACCGATCATATTGGTATATGGAAGGTACGGAGTTATGGCTGTACAAATTCTTAAAGGCAAAATATAAAAATGTAATTCATATTACTAAATAACCTTTTTTGAATTTTTCAAGGCTATGGAAAAAGAAGTAAAATCTGGTAGAATAAGGTCCATCGGTCTAAGCAATTTCAATGAATCCCAGATATTGAATGTGTATAACAATGCAGAAATAAAACCCAGTAATGTTCAAGTAATTAAACTTGCTTTATTTTCTGTTTGCATAAAAAGAACAAAAATCGCGAATCACAATGAATATAGAAGTTAAAAATGTTTAAATAAAATCATATAAAAATCCTTTAGGTTGAACTGAATCTGTACATCCAACAAGAAGGAATTCGCAAGCTCTGTCGAGATTTGAACATATCGGTGACCGGATACAGTCCCTTGGGTTCGAATGACGTGAACCACGTAAGAAGTCGTCGTGATGTTGACGAACTTCCTCCGCTTCTCGAAAATCCGTTACTCCGTCAAATAGCAAGGAAATATAAAAGAACGCCAGCACAAATCACGCTGCGCTACAATCTACAAATCGGCGCGATCGTCATACCGAAATCCCGGTTCCCAAGTAGAATAAGAAGCAACCTAGAGTTGTTCGATTTTATCTTATCCAAATCCGACATGCAACTACTGCAGTCGCTCGATCAATACGGAAAGTATCGGAAGTTCACTTTCAAACTGAAAAGCGGGTAAGTAAAGGTCTGTTATATTCAGAACAGAGTATCGCTTCGATATTAATAATTATTGAAAACTACTATTCTTTTTCAGAATTGAAAATCATCCACTTTATCCGTTTTGGGATCAACTTCACTAATTTAATTATTCTTCATAACATTTTATATATGACTGGCAAATGTAACCTATCATCTAAATAAATATTTGTTAATTACCGAAATATCGAAAATTTGATTGAGCAATAAATTGTATAATGTTCAATAAAAAATGTCTTTTTATTTCTTCTTTCAGAAACATAAAGTACCCAGATTATCCTTTTGTACACAGACTTAAATAATTTAAAATATCATGTTGCGCGATTAATTTCTTTTCTATAAATTATTATTACAAAAACATCTTATCCCTTTCTAAGTTAAAATATGTATAAAATTTTTTCGAGATTATAAAAAGATCTTATTGTGAAAATTCATATAATACTTTACATTCAATAAAAATTTATACAGACTTCTGTCTTTTTAATAAAGTCTGCATAACATTTTTCTTTGCATAAGATGTTGTAACTCACCTCTGCGAATCATAGTGTATATAACTTTATAAACAACTTGTTCAGGGTACTTCTGTTTAACAAATTCACTAACTATGGTTTTCTCTGATACTTGAATGCCTACTGGGAATCTTCTCTTTAGCTGTTTTTCTATTCGTCCTAACATTTCAAAATCTTCATCTGTCGTAAAACCTTCCGCACCTTCAAAAGATATATATCTCGTGAAAACTTTCCTAATTTAAAATAAATTTATATTTTTATTAAATATTTTATTTTACCTGCTAATGAACCTGACATGACGGCGCTCATGGTAGATACTTGAAATAGCCTAAGAGCTTCATCAACATGGGTTTCATTTGCAAAAGGTTGTAATCTCATTTTCGCAAGAGATTCAGAAATTCGAATAATAGCCTCTAGTTGTCGCACTGTGATAGGAATAGAAATCCTCTTTTCGCCTTCTTTATCGTGTTGATTAGCACTGGAACGCATCATCACATAACGATTTTTCAGTTTATCTGCAGCTTCCGGTGTGAGACGAGGGCCGCATGTTCTTCACGAAATTAAATAATTTTTTTTATTATACTTATAAAACGCCTGTAATATTTGCATTCATTTTTATAAAATTTACTCACATTCTGCAGAAATGAATGAACTTTTTAAGTACAGCTATTGAAATTTCACCTTCAGGCAAGTTTTCTTCCATATTGCCATGATCTGCGTTAGCGTGAATACCCAACACGTGTTTAGCTAAGGTAATATCACGTTCTGGCGAATGTTCATCTTTCACAATGAAGATCATATCAAAACGTGATAAAATCGTTGGCATAAAATTTATGTTATCCTCGCCCTTCGTGTCGTCCCATCTTCCAAAAACAGAATTAGCTGCTGCCAAAACAGAGCAACGTGTATTTAATGTAGTCGTGATACCAGCTTTAGCGATAGAAATAGTTTGCTGCTCCATAGCTTCGTGAATGGCTACACGATCATCTTCTCTCATTTTATCAAACTCATCTATGCAAACTACTCCACCGTCCGCCAAAACCATTGCACCACCTTCCATTACGAAATTTCTCTAAAATATTAAAATCCGCAATTAAACAAGTTTTATTATAAAATAATGTTTGAAAATAAAAGAAAATTAAAGCTATTAAAAATGTTTACCGTGGAAGGATCTCTTATAACGGAAGCTGTGAGACCAGCAGCAGAGCTTCCTTTTCCTGAAGTGTAGACACCAACTGGAGCTACATTTTCTACAAACTTTAAAAGTTGTGATTTTGCTGTTCCAGGATCACCAAGCATAAGAACATTAATGTCACCTCTCCTACACAGACCATCAGGCATTCTTTTCCTAGATCCTCCAAAAAGCAAACATGCAATAGCTTTCTTCATATCCTCTGCTCCATAAATACTTGGAGCTATACTCTTTGTAATTCTTTCATAGATCTTTGGATCAGTCGCCAAACGTCTAAACATATCTTCTTCTTCAGGACTAGCTGGAGAATGTGTTCCTGTTAGAAATAAGAAAATTAATATCATTCTTATTTTTTAAATACTAACAAAATCAGAAACAAGTGCAACATACCACTTCCAGAATTTTCACCATCAATTGATATCCCAACAACACGAATGTAAGATGAACGAATACCTACTAATGCTTTATCTTTACTTCCAGCTCTAGCATTTGTTTTTGCTACCTTTCTAATAGAAAGAATGCCTAGAATCTGAACTCTATTGCCTGGTACAACACGATCACATAAGTATCGATCAACATACAATTGCAGATGTCTAGGCATTTCACCTTGAGGTACTTGATCATGAAGTTCTTGCAATTTTAATATTTGAAAATCAACACATTTACATTTATCTGGCATTATGAAAAATGGATCTAAAGGACATTTAGGACGACCAGCTTGTTCTCTAAAATTTAAAGAAAAGATAAAATAATAAAAAAATCAAATACTAGAGACATTAAAGATATTTTTCCTACTCTATATTTTTAATAGAAATACTGAAACTATTTAACCAATAAAATTTAAGAATTTTTTATGTTTTGCAATATTCATTTTGAGATTTTGCAGATTTGACTGGTTTTTATAAGTTTCATAAACAATTGAAATACAAAAGATCTCGTAATTAAAAATTGTTTGCATCTTACGTTGAACATTGTCTTGGCATTGGATATCCCTCTAAACCTGGTTTAATTGAAATATTAGGAATAGTGTTTCTGCATGATCTACATTGAATAGAAATTTTAGTTGCTTTTGATCTTATTCCAGTAGCAGCAATTACAATTCCTGAGATTTTGATTAATTTAGAAATTGTATCTGGCTGAAATTTAGACAATTATATTACTGTAGTAAGATATAGATTACTTAGTTTAAATATTTAAAACTTACTTTCATTCCTCTCAAGGGAATACTATTATCTTCCGATGCCAATAATACTTGAATATCTTCCATTTCTTGTTCACCTTCTGGTCTTGGCTTAGTAATTTCATCAGCAACTTCTTTTGTTGCCTCTTCAAATATTGGCAAATACTCTGTTGGTTGTTTATTGATTTTTTCTGCCAAAGACTCATCATAAGCAGCTAAGTCTTCCAAATTTATTTCAATCCAATATTGTTTAAGATTATAATTTTTTTTTAGTGTATCTCTAAAAAGCAAAAGTTAATATTAATATCAATTGTAATTTATTTTTAAAATCCAAATTTGTCATGCAATGCTTAACAAGATTACAAAATAATGATCAAATGACAATTTTATTAATTTATACTTTGAATTTATTTTTTTCAACTTTTATTTTAATAAAAATATTGTAATTTAACCTGTATTTGTAGTTAAAATTTCCTTCGTGAAATTGTCTGAGAAATTCTTTGAACTTTTTCTTGTAGAGTTGAAAATTGATAGCAGCATTCGCCTGTGGTTCCTCAGAAGTGAAATTGTCAGAGAAGAAAATTTCTCCACCATCAAAACCTTCCATGATTCAATTCAACTAAAAATTAATTTAATTAAATATATTAAGATTGAATATTTTTGCAAAAGTAAATATAGAAAAATATATTATTAACTTAAAGGGGTAAGAAATAGTACTGATAAAATAATACTTCTTAATGATAAAAACAGTTTAAACACACCTGCTATAATAAGTTTTATAAAAATAATGACAAAACAGGAAGATCCAGATTTCTGTTCTAGCTTGGATGTTTACAGTTGCGGAATCCAGGAAAGTTCCACCTAAGTGGGAGAAATCTTGGCGGGAAAAGCCTGCAAGGCGGCGCGTGAAATAGAGACTATATATAATGGCTGGATTGGAAAACGTGTCCACGTTTTCTATTGGCCGCCGCCAGACATTCTGACCCATAAATAATGATTTATAATGAGAGAGAGAGAGCCATACTTCCATTGCATTCTCTAATTACTGCTCTACCATTTCTACGACTCTTGTAACTTAAATAAACGGCATTGGTTTATTAATTAGCTGTTAATTTTATGTGGATGGTTCTTAAAAGTGTCCAATTGGAACGACGCCAGGAGTGCAAACAACCTTAAGAAAAATACAGACGTATTAAAGTATAATTGCAAGATTGCAACCAATGCGTGGCTTGCTGCGTCTCCCACCATGATTCTCGGTCACCAATCACGTATTTGATTCATTTAAAATTTAATACTTCCCGGTATCGTTTTTTAAAAACATTAAAAAAGTTCTTCAAGTTCAGTTTACTTTGCAAAGAAAAAATAATGTATCTTCAAACGATTTCAAAGAGATAACAATTTAAAATTTCTAAATAAGTGACTATCCGAGTAAGAAATTGAATAAAAAGTTTATCAGCCCTGAGTCTCGCGCCAAGTCGTGTCCGTTACGCCGCCTACGAGCAAATGGCGTGCATCCGCGGCGCAAGTTGGATGGAGATCATTGTTTTTGCCGCGAAATCACACTTTACGAATTACGAACTCGAGTGTTTTTGATGTTTGAGAGTCGACAAGATCATCGTAAACATGTACATAAAGTCAATGGTGCTGGAGGGCTTCAAGTCCTACGGGAAGAGGATCGAAATCAACGGCTTCGATCGGGAATTCAATGCTATTACTGGTTTGAACGGCAGCGGTAAATCCAACATCCTCGACGCGATATGCTTTGTACTTGGAATATCAAATCTTGGTCAAGTAAATGCCTCCGGATTTTTGTTTACTAATTTTCTTTTACATGTTTTCATTATTCCCGGCAAACAACTATTCTAATTTTGAGTAGAGGATATACATAGCCTTACTTTTGTTGATATGACATGCAGTTGCAATATTTTTATTGCACCTAATTGTATTCGATCGTTAATGTAATTTACTATAATTTTATTTAATTTTGCCAAAAGAAATTGTAAAGAAAGAAATTTGTTATTTAGGTGAGAGCAAGTTCTTTACAAGAACTTGTTTACAAATCTGGCCAAGCTGGAGTGAAAAAGGCAAGTGTAACAATTGTATTCGACAATCGCAACCGTGATACATCTCCAATGGGTTATGAAGATTATGAAGAGATTACTGTAACCAGACAAGTAGTAATTGATGGAAAAAATAAATATATGATCAATGGTTCTAATGTACCAAACAAAAGAGTACAAGATATGTTTTGTTCAGTTCAACTTAATGTTAACAATCCTCATTTTTTAATTATGCAAGGAAGAATAACAAAAGTTTTGAATATGAAGCCACCAGAAATCTTGTCAATGATTGAAGAAGCTGCTGGAACAAAAATGTATGAAACCAAAAAAGCTGCTTCATTGAAATTGATTGAAAAAAAAGATGCTAAGTTGCGAGAAATAAATGATGTAATTTTCTTTTTTACAGAAATTTTTTATTAAACTTTAATTTTAAACTTATGATTTATTCAAATTTTTACAGATATTAAGAGATGAATTAGGACCAAAAATTGCAAAGTTAAAGGAAGAACGAACTCAGTACCTGGAATATCAACGTGTAACTAGAGAACTTGAACATTGCAAAAAAATTTATACTGCTTATAAGTATGTTATTGCCCTACGCAATAGTGACAAAGCTAATGGAGAAGTTGAAGCATTTAAAAAGAAAATAGAAGATATGCAAAATAGTATTAAGGATGGTGAACAAGAAACTAAAAATATTGACTTAAAAATTGTTGAAATTACTAATAAAAGAAATGCGGTAAAACTTTTGATATTTTAATTCTATACAATACTAATGATAAATTATAAACAAATTGTAATTGCATTATTTTTTATTTGTTCTTAGGAACAAGATGAAAGGATGGGTGAAATAGAACAAAATTTACGTGAAGCAGAGAAGAAAGAACACAAAATAACAGCTGAAATAAACAGTAATAAAGAAAATATAAAGGCGGCGGAAACCAATATCAAACAATTAAAAACAAACATTCAAGATGATGAAAATTTATTATCATCTAAATTGAAAGAGGTAGACAAAGTAGGAGGTTTGTTTGAAAAGTTAAAGGAACAAGATCGGTTAGATTCAGAAGCTGTAGTAGCTGCTCAAGAGGCGTATCAAAAAATCAGTGCAGGATTATTACAATGTGATGACGGAAGCAATGCCACATTGGAACAGCAGCTTATAAATGCAAAACAAAATCTAAGCCAAGCACAAACTGAAATAAAACAGTGTGAAATGGCTCTAGCTCACAACAAACAACAATTGACTAAAAAGAAAGCAGACATGCAGAGCACAGCAAATGAATACAAAAATGACAATAGAAAGTTAGAAGATATGCAAAAGAATTTAAAAAATTTCGAAAATGAATTAAGTAAATTAAACTATCAAGAAGGATATTTAGAATCTTTGGAAGAACAAAAAGGATCTTTAGTAAGAGAAATAAGAAAGTTAACTGATCAAGTTGATAATTTTGAATCTTACTATCCTCAGTTAAGATTTTACTATAAAGATCCAGAGCCAAATTTTAGAAGAGATTCCGTCAAAGGTTTAGTGTGCAAATCTATAACAGTTAAGGATCGAAAAGCAGCTTATGCATTGGAAATGGCTGCTGGTGGAAAAGTATGTATAGTCAACAACAAAATTTTGTAAAATTATTTTATTTAAAAATAAGAGTTATGAACAATTTAATTTTATTATTTCAGCTTTATAATGTTATGGTAGACTCAGAACTTACTGGTAAAAAATTGTTAAAAAATGGTCAGCTACAAAAACGTGTAACCATTGTACCATTGAATAAAGTTTCTGGACGCCCAATGGATCAAAGAACAGTAGACTTTGCTCAAAAGCTGGTAGGTGCTGAAAATGTACAACCAGCATTATCACTTATAGAATTCCCAGAGCAAACAAGACCAGCAATGCAATGGATATTTGGAAATATCTTTATATGCAAGGACATGAATGTTGCTAAGAAAGTAGCTTATCATAATAATATTATGCGGAAATGCATAACATTGCAAGGTGATGTGTGTGATCCATCTGGTGTCCTCTCTGGTGGTGCAGCAGCAAAACAAGGTTCTATTTTATTGAAATTAGATGAACTAAGAGAAGTGCAGCATCAACTAAATGAAAAAGAACAGGCTCTTCAAGAAATTAATTCAAGAATTGCTGGAATTAATAGAACTGCAGAAAGATTTAACAATCTGAAACAGCAATATAATAGTAAGCAGCATGAACTACAAATGGTAATGCAACGGTTGGAAAAAACTGCACATCATCAGTTAAAGCAAGAGGTTTGTTTATTTTTTTTGGGTTTATACTTATATAAAAAGGTACAAAAGTAAACAATATTAATTTTAATGTTTTTATTGTTGATCCCAGGTGGAAATGTTAGAAGCTTCTATAAAAGAATTGACAGACAAAATGTCAGCAGCAAAGGAGCTAGAAAAAACTAGTTCGAAACGGGCCAAAGAACTTGAAGCACAAATGAAAGATGCTGATAGTATTCGAGAAAAACAATTAAAAGAAGCAGAGAATAAATTAAAAACTCTAAAAAAGAAAGCTGAAGCAAGTCGAAAAGAATGGCAACAAAGAGAGCAAGAATCCGAAACTTTAAATTTAGAAACATCAGAACTTAAGAAAACTATTGAAAATGGAAAAGAACAACTTACAAAAGCAGAAGAAAAACTCAATGGACTTAAAGAAAAAGGACAAGAACTGAAAAACGAACTGCAAGAAGCAAATTCAAAAGCTAAAGAAGTTCAAAATGAATTAAAAGCTCGAAAGGATGCTATTCATCAACACAATGTAGAAATTCAAAAATTGCAGCATAAAAAAGAAAATATTTCGAAACAAGCTCAAGAGACGGAACTGGAAATAAAAAAATTAGCTCATGAAGTTGCGACAATAAAAAACACGGTTTCTGAATGTAAAAATAGAATTGCAGATTATTTAAAAAGGTATGATTGGATTGAACAAGAAAAACAGTTTTTTGGCAAAAAAGGTAAATTATTATTTTATTTTATTTAATTGATTTTTATTGCAATTTTACAATAAATATTCTATTTAATTTTTAGGAGGTATGTATGACTTTGAAGCTAATAATCCAGAAGAAATGGGTCAAAAAACACATCAATTAGAAGGACTTTTGGCTAAGTTGAGTAGAACTGTCAATACCAGGGCAATGCACCATCTTAATCAAGAAGAAGAGCAACATATGGATTTATTAAAAAAGAAAAAAATTTTAGAAACTGACAGGAAAAAAATATTAGATTCGATAAAGAAATTAGACGAAAACAAAAAAGTGACACTACTAGAAGCTTGGGAACGAGTTAACAAAGATTTCGGTTCGATATTTAGTAGCTTACTTCCTGGTGCTGAGGCAAAATTAGAACCTCCAGAGAATCAAAGCGTTCTTGAAGGGTTGGAAGTAAAAATTGCACTTTGTGGAGTATGGAAAGACTCATTGGGCGAGTTATCGGGAGGTCAAAGGTCTCTTGTTGCTCTCTCATTAATTTTGGCGATGCTTTTGTTCAAACCAGCGCCTTTGTACATTTTAGACGAAGTTGACGCGGCTCTTGATTTATCCCACACTGAAAACATTGGTGTCATGTTAAAACGACATTTCAAGAGTTCACAGTTTATAGTGGTTTCATTGAAAAATGGTATGTTTAACAACGCTAATGTATTATTCAAAACGCGTTTTGTCGATGGTATGTCTACGATTTCTAGGACTGAAAGATCAAAATCAAAGTAAACAAAATTTTTAATAATCTAAGTTTATTGTAAATAAGTTATTGATAAATAAGATACATTTAGATAAAATTTAAGTTAAGTAATACTTTGGTGTAATTTGAAAAAAATTAACGCCTCAGACTTGAACATTAAGAAGTTCCAGCCAGTCAACACTGGCAAAAAACAAATGCAGTTTTATTTCTGGAATTGTTAAGCGTTCACTGGGTTGATATTTCAATATCTAAAATAATAAAAAGAAAAACATTTTATATTAAGCAATTGCATTTTATGTAAAAAATATTGTATATTTCTTACATTAAGTAAAAGAGATTTTGCATTTTCTGGTAAATTATCTGGAATGTTTATCAAGGAATGTGAGTGAAATTGACCTGGATGTTTGGTTTGAAAGTCCTGTAATTAAAAAGTTTAATTTTTATAAATAAATACTTTACCAATATTTTATCTTAACTTTTTAAATATAAAAATTATTTCTTACGAATCCCGTTAATAATTCGTATAAAAGAACTCCGAAACTCCATACGTCGGCCGATGTAGTTATCGAGATCGGTGGTGTAAACATGCACAGTTCCGGAGACGAATAAGGACATTTTAAGCGCAATAATTCGGTATCTTTACGAGGTACAATGTATGTCATGCTTATATTACCACAATCATCAATTAAAATATTATCTGGTCTCAGATCTGATATAATAACGTCTTGCTGATGAAGCGCTTCTAATGCTAACAGTATTTCTGCTGCCCAAGTCTTCACTACAGACTCTGGTATTCTCCACATTTGCTTTTCATCTTCTGCATTAAAATTTTCTAATTTTCTATACTGAGATTGCACTTCAATTATTTCAAAAGATTCAATTTCATCATTACATTTTTCATGAGATGAATTTATAACGAATGCACCATTTAAATTTGTAAAATTTATATCATTCTTTAACGTTGCATCTTTGTTTGAGATGTCATTGTCTCTTTCTATGACTTCTTCGCCTTTGTCATTACTTAATTCTGTACAACTATCACTCATAGAGAGTTCACTGAGCCCCTCACTGATTTCTGTGTCCTCATTATCCTCATTACAAATTGAATCATTTTTTAAAGAACCTTCCCTGTCAGAAACACTTTCATTCATTTCTTTTCTTCCATTTTGTTTATACAAAAGATTTTCCGATTCATTCAGTCTACTTGCTATAGAATTACTCTTTTTTAAAGTAGCATTCACTGATTGCAATAATTTTTGTGCATTTTGTACTAATTCTTTAGTATCATCTGTATTTGATTTATTGGTTGGACTAATACAATTAGAATTAGGTTCTTCATGTGTAATTAAAATTTTTGGAATAATTTCTTGGTCATAAGATTTTGCTAATGAATCTATTTTGATTACTGCATCGCAACTAAAAGATCTTGTATGTCCTTTTTTAAATAAATTATTACTCTTCTTATCATCTGGTTTATAGTTACATTTCGCAAAATCCCATAATTTTCCTCTACTGAAAATAAATGACACTTTAAAAATTAGAAAATAACTCATAAATAAAATAATAAAATAAAATAGAACTTATTCAAATACCTCATATGTTGTAATACTAAAAAAACAGTAGAGTCAGTTTGCATACAAGAGTATAACTGAACCATGTAAGGTACTTTTCCACGCAATATATAGCTGCTGATATCTTTTTTACAATCAGCAACTTTTTGTACAGTCTGCAAAGAATCATAAAAAATTAATTATTTCATTAATAATAATGTATGTAAATAAAAATGTTTACCTTTATTACTCTTTGAAACCCTTGGAGTGTATCTCTAACTATCATAACAGATTTCATAAGTTCAATGACTTTGTAATTGCGCAATTCAGAAACTGGTTTATGTAATACTGAAACATTACAATTTAGATGCCTGTTATACAGTCTCTCTGCTCTTTGTAAATACTTTGTAATTTTTTCTTGTATTATCATTTTCTTTTCTGGATCTTCTTCAGTTTGAACACCATTAATAAGGTGTGAAATGCCAAGTTTGTACTGTGTAAAAGCTTCTTCATATTCTGCAATTGCTTCATGGCGAAAAGCTGCACTCATATGTGCAGCTGCAATTAATATATATTGTGCAGACTCTCCAAGAGATTGCATAAGATCTGAACCATCATGCATTACAATAGCAGACTTACTTATGGCACCCTTAGGTTTTAAGTTATTATCTTCGCATTTTAATGCTTCTACTCCATCGACAATTTCATTCCAATTGTCGCTACTCAAATTATTGTTACTGCTACTAGTATTTACATGATAATCATTTGTACTTTTAATCTTTTGCTTTGATTTAATATCTTTTTTGCTTCCAACTATGGTTGGAGTTACCTTTTTTGTACAAACAAATTTAGGAAGATCTGCTGAGCTAGGAATATTGTTTTCTTCCTTTTCACCCTTGACATTCCTATCATCTTCTGAAGTATCAGAACTCACAGACTGAGAACAATCAAGAAATTGTTTGTCCAAGTTATCATTTTCGAAAAATTTTACAAAAGCATCACTTGTAAACAATCCACTATGTCGTCCAATGAATTCTAAAAGTTTTAAAGCACATTCTCTTCTCTCCTCAATAACATCAGTTTCAAATCTTCCAAAAAATTTGGGTTTAGGAAATGAAGGAAAGGACTCCTTTATCTGTAAACTCGAGTGCAACGACTGTAAAGAATTATATAGCTTCTTAAAATCACTGTAGCGTTTCCAGATTGAGACTTTAGAGACAACATCGGGTGAAGATTTTAAATAGACCTAAAATTAAAGAAAAAAGTTAAAGTATCAATATTTGTACAGCTTCATTAATCTAAAAGTAATGTTTGCCATCCAAACCGCAAAGACAATACGTACCACCGAGGTTACTTTGTAAATCGTAAAACCTTTTTTGTGCCGACTTGTTTCCGATATTACAAATCGCCTTACCCACTTATCTTTCGGTGGTGCCATTTCAAACAAACACCTTGGCATATAAGTTCACATTTTTTAAAGAATCGACGAGGCAAGTTTTACGTTTTCGTCTTCACCATGAAGCTTCGGAAATTTTGTCGCGTAAATGCCAGCAGTCATTTTTCTAAAAAGGTTAATCGTAACTATTTCATGATTACACGACAACAAATAGATTAAGTAATAGTAGACTGCAATACTGCATCGTAGCAGAAGTAATTTTGACAGATAAACATGGATAAACAACACCCCCCTCTGTTTGGGTACGTTTTCATGAACACAGGTTAATTAGGTTTCAACTATAATTGTTTTTATTCCCTTTAGGCTTTAACAAGCAACTTATACTATAACCACTTACAAATAAATAATTGTAAGTGATATACTTACTGCTTTAGCAGAATCTTTTATTTCTGGTAATACGTCACATTTTGGAGCACGGACGTTTTTGGAGCAAACAACATGAAAACGACTCTTTAAGATTTTGGCGGTTACATGAATCGTTTGTGCAGCGTTCAATGGCGAATTCAAAAACGTAAACTCGCCTGGTTACCTACACCGCTATCAACAATTTTTTAAAGAAAAAAATCTTTTCGTCATGGTCCAGCGGCGATAGTGGTCGCAAAAGCATCTCATACTCGTTGAAAAATAACGAATGTTGATAAATGAGTGACGGATCGGCTCGTATTGCGGTAGTTCCAGCGGCCAGCCTTGAAAATGGTGTGACGATTGTTCGGTCACGGTGCAATGTTTGATTTTGCAAAGGGTTAATTTCCTCGACTGATGAATGGAAAGTTCATCAAAGTCTTTGTTAAGTGAGACATCGCGAGCTTTACACGCAAAAATGCTGATCTACGACGTTTTGCACAAGGAAAAAGTTTACCAAATAGTCGCGGGCAACCTGCGGGCCTTGGGGGTTAAGTACCGCATTAAGAAAAGTTCCGTCAAAACAGACAAACTTGAGCGGAATGCAAGTGCCTTGAAGAAAGTGTTCAAAACGCCTCTGTCATATCTTCCTCTGGACGTTGTTAATTTATCCTCTGGAGCAATTATTCATGTCCCCCTGTTTGTATGCCAGGCCACTGCTTTTATATTGAAAAATGTCAGTCAAGAAGGCTTGTTCAGAAAAGCTGGTTCACAGCTTAGACAAAGAGAAATCATAGGAAGGCTCGACAATGGAGGAAGTTTGGGAGAGAAAAATAGTCCTATAGATGTGGCTAATTGTTTAAAAACATTTTTTAGAAATTTACCAGAACCTCTGATACCTTTTGTATATCATGATCTATTTGTGAGATGCAATATGCTCAAAAATCATCAGATAGAAGCTCTGTTAATGGCATGTTTAATTCTACCGCCACATCATTTAAATACTTTGGCATATCTCATGGAATTTTTAAAAACTATTGCATCTTATGAAAAGCAAAATAAAATGAGCATAGATAATTTAGCTAGAGTTGTTGGGCCAAATGTTATGCCTCTACAAGAAACTACAATGATTGCTGTTCAGTCAAGATTAGATGCTCATTTAAATATTGTTAAGGTAGTTTTATAAATATAATTTCTATAAAAAATATATCAATCATATATATTTTATTGAATATACTTTTACAGCTTTTAATTGAAAATGCAGAAAAAATTGGAGTTTTACCTGATGATATATCAGAAGCCATTTCAATGGATTCTATTGGTAGTATAGAAAATGAACTTGATCGATCAGATCATTCATCTTCATTTAAAAATAAAAAGAAGAAACATCGGAGTGGAAGTCTTACAAGTTAGTTAAGAAATATTAAGCTCATTTAAGAATTAATTATTTATTTATTGCTTTAATAATATTCTTAATTGTACTGTAGGAATGTTAAGTGGTTTGAAAAAAATTGTGGGTAAGAATAACTCACCGAATGGTATGGATACTGCAGATAGTCATTTAATTGCTGTAGAATCAGCACACAGTTTATATACACCATCATTGAAAGCAGGAAAAAAACGAAAAGTTGCTGATTCAACAGATTCTCTAAATATTAAGAGAAAGTATGTATAATTAATTATTTATAATTGAATAGTAGTATGATTTGCATGAGATTTAGTAGTGTTATTCAAAGTTTTAAAGACAATTACTTTTGTGTTACGTTCTTTTGGTACAATTTTTTAGAAATTATTTTACCTTTCCATTACAGCCGAGATTTTCTTGAAGTTATGCCTATTGGTGTTTCTTCTGGTTTTACCTATTTTTTTTCTTCCCCAGTTAGTAATAATCCAAAGTATGTTTTTTTGCATGGTTTTGTTTGCTAATTTTTATGTACTAATGCTGTTTTCTAAATACCCATATTTATTTTTTATTTTTAGTCCTCTGAAAGAGAAGAGTCCTAATCAAAAAGTCATACAAAAAAGTCAAGTCCAAAAAGTTCATCCAGAAAATGAAAAGCCAAAGAAACTTAGACTTAGTTTAGAACGATTCGTACCGAGAAGTAAGAATAAACCAACCGAATCAGAATTGGAATCGCGAAAGAAATCCTTCAGTCCGAACATGGAGAGACGCTGGAGTAACTCGTCGGATCCAAAAAAGAGGCGCCGAGCTCAAAGCATTGGCTCGCCCTTCGCCTTATCGCCTCAAGCTAAAATACGCAATTCCGGCAAGGACAGAGTCTCCGAGCATGTTTTTATGGATGCTGAAGTCAACCTGTCTGACGAATGTGACGACCTGGCCTCGCGGGACAATATATCGAACTGCGAAAACAAGCACAGTAAGCGAGTTAGTTTAACGAGGAAGCCGTCCACCCACTCGTATTCGTTAAGAAAATCCTCGGCGCCAAATACTACGGAAACGATGGAGGAAAAGTCCGGCGAGTACGTTAAAATACCGAAAAGCGAATATGAGGAAATCAAAAGTCGAGTGTCTGCGATTGAGTCTAGAATTTCTCAGGAATTCAAGAATATCACAAGCGACACCAGCAATGTTCTGACAGTAAGTCCGATAAGTAAGGTTCAAAGCGAGTATGAGAAGACCCTTGAGGAAGCTAGCATCGAGAGTACCTCGAGCGCGGATCAGTTGGCCAAACGACTTAGTAGAGAATTAAAAATACGCAAATCCGCCGAGCATAAAGTAATACGATCTCCTAGTGCGCGTAAAATTGGAAGTTTACGAAGGCGATCTCAAGAAAGACCTATAAGGTACTTTGTTGTTCAATTTATTAGAGTTCAAGTTTTTATTTGTCATATAAATTAATTTTTTATTTATAGAAAGATAAACCGTACGGCATCTTGGCACAACCCCGAGAGACCTACCATGAGGAGTGTGTATCAAACCAATCCACGTTTAAACAATTACTATCCGAAACAGTGCAACTTGAAGCGTGGCCGACCCGTGGTAAGTCGCGAATCGTACAAGAGTCTAGAACATACTCCAAAGGCTGAGTCGACCGAGAGCACTACGTTCTGCAGCGAGGAGACTAATGCTCGGTTACACTATCTTCAGGAGCAACTGCATACACTTATCAGTCACACAGCTGAACATACAAGAGGTTCTTTCAGCGACGAAGATTTTAATTCCCTCGAAGACGATGTCTTCAGAGTAACCGATCCACCCTCATTAAGGTAAAATAAAAAAATACTTATTAAACTTATTTCCATGTCGCGTTAGACAATTTTTAATTTTTTCTTATAATAAATAAAAGGAAATAACTTTTAGTTTCAATTATAAGAGAATTCTAATTTACTCCTAATTTTATGCATCGTAAAAAAAGGCAATTAATGAAATGAAATTTTATAGCAGTGCAAGAGGTACTCCTAATGCTGCAACGGTGCGACGAGCTTCCTCATTTCACAGCGGCGAGTTCATTGACAATTCACAATATTTCAATAACAAAATGAAAGAGTTGAAAAAGAGTAACAGTCAGCTAAATATAGCTCCCGAGGGCCCAGAGAGCGCACGTAAAAATCCTGAACCGCGAAAGGAAAAGACAGTCTCGTGGAAAGATGCTGACGATTACTTCCAGCAAGAGTCAAAACTTCTTACGCCAGTACCGACGACTGGTCGAGCCTCCGTGGCCAAACTCCGAACGCAAAATGCCGGCATGGTGCTCGCCAAAGCGAAGCTTTTTGACGATCCAACGAAAGAGGCTGTTGATGTGAGTCGCAGACAATCCATAAGAGTACAGGTCACTGCTCGCACCACTACTGTGGATAATCAACGGACACCTCAAGGTATATTTTTATTTTTTATCTTTCGCTGATTCTAAAACAATATACTTTAAAAAGCAGGGGTTTGAATAATTATATCCTAATAATAATCTTTTCAGGTAATAAAAGACACACGAATGATGTTCGGAGGAAAAATCACGCCAACAACGGAAATCGGCGATCGCCTAATCACGCCTCGCCGCATACAAAAGTGGAATGGACAAACAATGGTCGCAGACAATCAATTCGATTCAACAACTTACGAACGAACCCAGACGAAGTCAAGTCTTATAATGTACAAGAACGTCAAGTGATGAACAATGCAACAACGGGCAATGGATCATCAGTGACGTATCACCCGGAAAATGTCAATGTTTATAAGCCGAATGAAAGTCCGATGTGTAAAACGCCACACATTAAGAAGCCTTTGAACGTGAAGACTCCGAAGAGCGCCAAGTCTCTGTCAGCGAGGAGATCGACGATGCATCCCCGCCGAACGCCCATGAAGGCGGTTATGCCGATTACGCCTAAGAGGCAGAGTCCCAGAATTATTTTGAAATCCACGCAATTGAGTAGACACTTAAATTGATATTAGAAGGTGAAAGCGACCAAATGAATTATAAATATAAATCAGGATATTATTTACGTAAGAAATCGTGGGAAATTTCGTGTAAAGAATCACTTGAAACATTTTTTACGTGATTTTTTATATATTTTTTCGAACTGCGAGTGTACATTTTTTATATGAATTTAGAATATTTTAATTAGCTGCCATGTACAATCCAGTGCCAGACAGAAACGAAGTGTCATAGTTTATTATTAGTCTTTTTTTTTCTATAGATATACTATATAACGTAAAGTAACAATGTACTATTATGTATTTTTACACGTTTGAAAAATAAAAATAGCGTCTTATTTATACAATTTCAGTCTTGAATTTAATCATTAGTTTTCTTGCTCCTCGTTGTCAGACTCACAAATAGGACAAAGCTCTTCATTTCTGCGCCCAAAATGAATGTATAATTAGAAGAACCACTGAAAATAAGCAAACAATAAGTGTATCTAAATTAACGTTTACCTATCAATCAAGGATCCGAATATTCCAGACGCGTGGACGATCCCCGAGTGGTAGACATGCCGGCGCCTTTGCCAGACCTTGTGCTCCGGTTTTGCGGAGCGCATCACGATATCACAGCAGGATCGCGATACCGCGGCGCGGTACTCTATCCGTTGGAACAGTTCAGAGCGCAGCTGCCTCACCTCGGCCACGCTGCAGTCCAGCCACTCCTCCAGCTCCATCAGTAGAAATTCGCCTTCGTCTTCCTCCATATTATACGCTAGAAATCTACTCGTAAAAAATTGAAAAGGCATTTTTAAAAATTTAGTTCTTTTTAAATTTCATTGTTAATTATAATGAGAACAATTAGTGATTATTACAAAGCTGCAAAAAAATTTTGCTTCGTGTATTCTTCCGGCTCGAGGGAAGCTCGTAAAAAGTAAGTGAAAACCATGGCTATCAAATAATTGTCTGCTAAGCGATAACATTTGTCGCTTTCGAAAAAATCTTCCAACTGATCTAAAATAATAAGTATAAAGAATTAAAGATCAATTGTAAAATGATGTAACACACTTAGTAAAAGGAGGTAAGTTACCTAGCAGTTTAAAATATCTTCTAATGTTCCATCTTTCGATGCAAATAAGCTTTTCTCTTTCAGATCTGTAGGGCGATGCTACGAAATCTCGTTTGTGAAGAAAATCCATCTATTTTAAAAAGTTCCTTACTTTTGCTTAAAACAACTACCTCAGGAAGGATAAATAATTAATTTTTCAAACTTAATGTAGAAAAAGTTACACTTAATCTACAAGAATAAAGCCAGAAGAATAAAGTTATATTATACTATCTTTTAAACCGATCTTATATATTGTTATATATTGTTACAAACTTAATTATAAGACGAAAAAACGAATAAAGTAGGAAATGAAAATGAAAGATGAGAACAAAGAAAATCGACTAATGAAAACAATTGAAAAGTTTTAGCAATATAAACATTTGAGGTGCAACAATTGAACTTGAAAATAAATTTCGGAGCACGCATTTAAAACACAATTGAATCCGCTATACAACGCGCGCAAGAATAAGAAATAAAGCTATGTGCGCGATAAAAAGGCATACTAGCCAATCGGGTATCACCGCTTGTCCTACGCAGCCCAACTGGACGTAAAATTCATTCAAATCCGGGAATCGCGGTGCATGCGCTCGCCGAATTGACCGCAGCTCCAATGCGATAATAAAAAGCAATTGTTGACGTACATACAAGATACTCACGCTCCGTCCAGCGCTTACGACGATCTCGGAGCAGCTGTAAAATTGGGTTGCAAAAAAATTTTAATTGCGTAATTGAGAGCGACGCGCCGCTATCAAATTCGCGAGCAGCGTATTCGTATATAGGTATACAGAAAGTCGCAATTGTCGCAAAGCGCATCGGCCGCGTCACCCACACTGGCGCGCGATCGCGCACACCCATGCGCGCAGATCCCAATAAAACGAAGTAACATTAACGTAGCTCTCGCGGCCAGACGACACGTATGTTCTCGCTTAGTTGCTCGGAGTGCCGCGGCTCGAGCAGCGCCTATCTCGTCGCCTGCTGGCTGATTTGCCCGTCCGCCTCCTGGCTGATGGTATTCTGTCAAGGAGCCGCGCGAGGAGGTGAAGAAAAGTGAGAGTCCTCCCGCGATACGTCGTACAGTGGCGAGGGCAGGGTAGGCGTGCGGTGACTCGTCGGGGCTCGTCGGGGCGCACTGCGAGGCCGGAGCCGCGGAGTGCAGTCCGTCGCCGGAGGAGTCGGTGCGAGTTGGCGGCCTCGGGGGTCGGTGGTCAGGTACTGGATACGCGAGCTGGATAGGCTGCCTGGCGCAGGCCCGCGACAAAGGTGGATCCCAGGGCGAAAATGAGGAGCGCGGGCATCGTGCTGATCAGCGTCGCACTTACGTGCGCCGTCATCGGCAATGCCTACTATCAGAAGAAGCAATTTTACCCATCGGTCGTCTACATAACCAAATCCAATCCCAGCATGGCTGTGAGTATTTTTCCTTCGTTTTAGCGCGCACCCGCTTCTTATTTTCCTTTTTTCAACGCGAGAAAATCAGTCTGTTGCCTTCCCAGTAATTGGAGAGTGCACATCAGCTATCTGGGCTTCAAGATGTTTTATTTTTGTTGCTTCCCACTCAAGCAGTATCTATTTTCTTTGCTTTGTTTATTATCAATGAACTCCACACTTTTTGGCTTTTAAACACTAAAGAACACTAAAAAGTAAACCAGCTTTTTTTAATTTGCACTATTATTTAAATATTCTATTTTATGCTAGTAAATTACTCCTTGAAATTACATCATTATTATCGATAACATTAAAATACAATTATGGTAATATTTAAACTTTCAGGTCATTTATGTTCAAGGTCTTATACTTGTACTAATAGCAAATTCATTTTTGAGGAAGATTTTTTTTGGAAATTTAAGAGCAGCTGAATTTGAAGTAAGATTTTATACTTTTGTATACAAAAAATTGTTTGAAGTTTTCTTAATGAATTTGTAATGGTGTTTTTTAGCACTTGATGGAAAAACTTTGGTATGCAGTGACAGAAACTTGCTTAGCCTTTACTGTTTTTAGAGATGATTTTAGTCCAAAATTTATTGCATTATTTACGCTACTTTTATTTTTGAAATCATTTCACTGGTTGGCTGAAGATCGAGTTGATTATGCAAGTATTTTAAAAGTGTTTTAAACTTTTATTAAGGCTGAATTCTTTATAAAATAATAATTATTGTTATTACAGATGGAAAGAAGTCCTGTTATAACATGGCTATTTCATGTGAGAGTAGGAACTTTGCTAGCACTTTTGTTTACAGTAAATTTAGCAATGTTTAATTATGCATATACATCAACAATTGCAAAAGGAGCTTCTGTACAACTTGTTTTTGGATTTGAATATGCACTGTTGCTTACTGTAGTACTCAATATTGCTGTCAAGTACATTCTTCACACAATTGATTTGCAAAGAGATAATCCTTGGGATAATAAACCTGTATTCTTGCTGTATACAGAATTGATCATTGGATTGTTAAAGGTACATGAAATATTTATATCTCACATGCTATTTAACAAAATTTATATTTTTTAAAATAATATTGATTTTTGTTGAATTTTTATCATTATAGGTTACACTGTACATTGCATTTGTTGCAATTATGGTTAGAATATATACCTTACCTCTGTTTGCCTTCAGGCCTATGTATTACACAATGAGAAATTTCAAGAAGGCATTCCATGATATTGTAATGTCTAGAAGAGCTATTAGAAATATGAATACTTTATATCCCAATGCAACTCCAGAAGAATTGGCTGCAGCTGATAATGTTTGTATTATCTGCAGGTATTAATTGTTTCAGTTATATTGACAATCTTTATCTTTATAATAATATCAAGTGATTCATTATACCATTTAAAAAATTTTACAGAGAAGAAATGGTTTCTGCAAGCAAAAAATTACCATGCAATCATATTTTCCACACAGCTTGCCTAAGATCATGGTTCCAACGTCAACAAACTTGTCCTACTTGCAGATTGAATATTTTAAGACCCACTACAACTCAATCAAATACTCGGCCTCAAAATCAACCACAAGGCCCACCTGCACCTGCTGCTCAACCTGCTCCTGCTCAAGGACCTAATCTACAGCGTAAGCAAATTTTGCTTGAAACATCAAGTTCTGCAGCACTTGATTTTCAATTTCAAATTTCAATTGGTAAATTGCATATTTTTATTTTTTCTAACAGAAGCAGGTCCTGCTGGTTTTCAAATGCCTGCTTTCTGGGCAAATCTTCCACCTCCTCCCCCGCCATCGCCACCTGGAGCTGATGCAGCTCAGCAAGCTGGTACAAGTTCTTCAGCTTCATCTGCTCAAGTGCCTCCATTCCAATCGATACCTATCTTTGCGCCATCATCATTCCATCCAATTGTACCTTTGCCACCCGTACCTACACCGCCACCGAATTTGACTGCTTTGAGCGAAGATGAGTTAAGAATGATGGAAGGGGATTTGCGACAGGCTGTTGAGGCTAGAATAGAAATGCTTAGAAGAGTTCAGTTATTACTCGATGCCGCAATTGCTATGATGGGGCAGTATCAAAGTGCTGCCACGACTGTTACGTGAGTACCACCATAATTTATTGAAACGTTGAATAAATCTAAAGTTAAAACATTATAAATATCGGAATTTTATATTTTCAGCATTCCTATACCTACACCTGGCACGAGTACAGTGCCGACGGAAGACTCATCTTCGAAAGCATCGACTTCAGCCATGAATGCGCCAGAAGAAAGTTCGCAGAGCGGTGCAGAGGATCCTAAACCAAAAGTCATAAATAAAGAACCTACGTCTACTTCGCAGAAGACTGTCATTGACGCGCAGACGGAAAGTATAGCGTCGTCTTCGAGCACAAGTAAAAGCGAATCGACTCCTTCAACGTCTAGACTTTATGAAACGTCCAGTGAACAGGAGATGTTGAGGCGAAGGAGATTGGAGAAATTTACAAAAGATCCTTCCATTGAGTAAGCAGAAATCGGATGTACTGATTTACTGACTTAATTTTCAAAATGTTTTGGATAATTACTTTCAGAGTTTATTTGGTCCTTGCTGTATAAATGAAAAATTTTATATTTAGTGAATCAATAGAAAATTGCCTCATGATTTGTTTAAAATATTAATTGTAAATATAATTTACAATTAATGTGAAGAAAACAATTTTTAATGTGGTAATTATCCTCTCAAAGATTAAGAAAATTGAGTATCAGCGATGTAGGTACTGAATGTAATGCCGATAGCCTCTGAATGTGTGATATAATGCGCGAACATGCAGTATGAAAAAATTGGATCAGTCGTTTGACTGAGCCTACGCTTCACTGCAGTCTCCTGATTTACACGGGAAATCGAAAGTTCTGACAAATGATCGTTAGAAAAAGGACAATTTTTAATGATTAAGATTCATAATTTGAGCTCAGGTTAAGGCTGACTTCCTTTAAGTAACGTTACGATTAATGTTAAACGAATGCTATGGTAAAGATATGAGAACTCATTTTCTAGAAATATGATCCTGAACTTTTTGTTTATTTAAAAATTGAAGTAGTATTAAAAAGTCTAGGAGTTACTGTACAGTTCAAAATTGTTTATTTCTTAATATATGATTTGTCTTGATAAGTAAAAGAGTACTGGTGTAATAAAGTGTACAATAGCTATTCTAATGAATTACCATATGTAATAAAATTATTTGTTTACTTATAAATTTCATCATTTATATTTAAAACCTCTAAAAACATGGTATAAAGCAAATGTTTTCTTAACTAGTTCTAAGTAAAAAAAGTCATTAATGTACTATATTTAACTTGACATACTATTTTTTTCTAAGCTTTTTTCATACATTCATCATAGGGCAATAATGGTTTATTACTTGCTTTTGAACGTAACATATAAAGACAAGAAATTAAAAGGTCGAAAGTTTCGTTACATTGCTGTTTAGCCTGAGTGAGCGTTTTTATTATTAAATATGTGAGTACATATAGAGATAAGTTTGTTGTATGACAAGAAGAAAAGCCTGTAAATAAATAAGAAATTTAATAAATTAATTATTTACAAGTAATCGATGTTAAAATTTCTGCGGACCCCATGCTCCGGATTTGAAATCGAAACAGGGGAACAGTCGGCTAGGTATCGGGAAAAACAAATGCTGACGATGTTCCAGCCGTGCAATAACAATATATAAGAATATGAAGCACTCGGCGGGCCGCACAGTCGGTTCTTACGAGAGTTGCGAAATCGCGTCAGCGGAAGCGAAACGTCACCGCGTAAACATCATTGCAAGTGACGTCAGCCAAGCTGGCGAGCGTTTGATCGCAAGCCATTTTAAAATTCGCGGGCGATCCCCTCGAGGTGAAACTGTGAAAGTATAATATATAGCGGCCGAATTCCGAAAGGCTCAAAGCTGCTCAAAACCCGCGGCGACTGGCGCGTTCATGACGCGCGCCGCTCGCAGGACTCATAGGAGGCACTCACTCGGCCTGTGCACCGCGCGAAGAGCGACGGGCATTAGCTGCGACTCCGTCACAGGGCAGAAGCAGCGGACAGAGAGAAGAGGAGCCGCGCGCATACGCTCGCACAACTACTACTGCCCTCAGGCGAGAGTACAGCCGCACGGAGTGCTCACACACTGCACACACAGAATTCATTTGGGTAATTCGCTGGTGTGCGCGGCGTGCGTGTTGCGGCGCTGATCTAACATGGCGGAGTGTTGTGTGTTGTGGCTGTTGGTGCGGGAGCGTGTCCACTCGAGATCTTGAGAGTCTGGTGAGTCGCGGCGGCGGCGACGGCTAGACCAGGAGTCCGGGGTGCTGGAGGGAGGCTGCACGCGCACCCACCGACACCGGAGGCCAGCGAGCGTGCGCGCTCGCCAAACGTCGGCGGCGAGGAGCCAGCGAGCCAAGCGGGGGAGCGCGAGAGAGAGGGAGCGAGGCGGGCGCCAAGCGGGAGAGCGATATGCTCGAGGGCATCGTCGCGGCCAGGGAGACGAACGCATCACCGCCGTCCTGAGCGCCGGCAAGTGCAGCTGGGACACGCGCGCCAGGCAAGCATCGCGCGCACTCGGCCCGCTGCTGCGGTGCATAGTGTGCATCGCGCGCGCGCGCGCCGAATGTTTATTTGGCTCCGGCAGTCCGGCCTCGCTGCTCGTCGCACGCACACACGCGCACACCGTCTCGTCGGCATCTCGGCGCGGCGGCGGCGGTAGTGCCTCAGGGCTATATCTCTCGGCAACAGAAGAGAAAAGCGCGAGCGAGACGGAGCGAGGCAGCGAGAGCTGCGAGCGCGCGGCCTGAGGAGCGGCGGCGAGAGAGGGAAGAGAAAGTGCCCGGGGTAGAGCGAGGATACCGTCTCGGCGAGGACGGACGGAAGGAAGCCGGTCGGAGCGAGGGGGCCAGTGGCACGCGCTCCGAGCGAGCCAGCGCGCCGCACGCACACCAGTCCGCGCCACGACAGAGCTACCTAGAAGGAGAAGCGGACCGACCGCTGCTGCTGCTGCTGCTGCTACTACTGCCTGGCTTTCCCGCGCGCACCAGAGGAAAAGAGACGGAGGAAGGACGGAGAGTGAAGCGCGGCCGCCTCATTGTTGCCCATGGCTTATGCAACGAGAGGCGCGTAAACATTTCGGAAGCGGCTACGACGACAAGTTGGCGGTAAACAAATATATATTTGCGGAGCAGCGGGGAGCTTGTGAGCACTGGCGCAGCGCACCACGGCGACGGCATTCACGGCGAGCGCGCTCTCTCTTGCACGCACACATACACAGCTGATTAAAGAGAAAAGGGCCGTTACGTTCGGCGGCCGATTTGCGAACGCTGCTGCAGTTTCAGAGTCGCGAGGAGCGCGCCGCGCTGAGACAAGGGCTTCTGAGGAGGCGAGCGGGAACGAGGCGCCTTGCGCTACGTACACGCTGGCGGGGCTCACGTTCGCGCGTGCTGATAACCTTGAATTATGATTAGCTCTTAATATTTCAATGGATACAGGACTCGCTTCGTTCGTCCTTCCACAGTGCTCTTTGTAGTGAGTATTGACTTGCTTCGCTCATCCATGATCCAGTGCAAAGTGATTTTGGTGAATATGTGTCTTAAAAGAATTCTTACAAGCTGCTGCTCCGAAAGATAAGGAAAGATTGTGCTGCTTGTTTTCATACATAAGACATGAACTTGTGATCGACAGTGGTTTATGTATTGATGTACACTAGTTACTCATCAATATTCATTTTTTTCTTCCCCTTTTTAAAATAACATAAAGAGTTGTGAAAAGAAGAAGGAATGCTAGTTGGTTGGTGATAATAGTTTATGAGGCCAAATTAGCTTTCCATCATGACAGACACACGCAGAAGAGTAAAGCTATATGCATTAAATGCAGACAGACAGTGGGACGATCGTGGGACTGGACACGTGTCCTCTTCCTATGTCGATAGGCTAAAGGGAACTTCTCTTTTAGTTAGGGCTGAAAGTGATGGAACTGTACTATTAGAAAGTAAAATACAGCCAGATACTGCCTATCAAAAACAACAGGTATAACATTTATTTTAACAATCTAATATTAGTTTAATAATAGTAATAATATTAAGCAGCCACTTCAAATTTTTCATATAATCTAGTCAAACAAAAAAATTTTGATTTACAGAATTAACTTAACCTATTATTTATAAAAATTTACTTGAACAATATTGGATTTATGACTTTTAATCTCAAAATTTCATTTTGTACTTAAATTTTTATGTAAAATTTCTGTTTTGAAATACATTAACAAAAATACCAAAAATTTTAAAATTAATGTATTATAAAATAATAATACTAATCCATTTATTTTATATTACAGGATACTTTGATTGTATGGTCAGAAAGTGATAATTACGATTTAGCTCTAAGTTTTCAAGAAAAAGCAGGATGCGACGAAATATGGGAGAAAATATGTCAAGTACAAGGAAAAGATCCTTCAGTAGAAATAACTCAAGACATTGTCGAAGAATCAGAGGACGAGAGATTCGACGATATGTCAGACTCAGCACCACCTATAGAATTACCCCCTTGTGAGCTTGGTCGTTTAGAAGATATAAATGAACTGATAGGAAATTGCCTTTCTTCTCCCATGAGAAAGGAGAAATTGGCAATGGCCTTAGAAACGGAAGGTTACATTAGAAAATTACTAAACCTATTTCATACGTGCGAAGATTTGGGAAATATGGAAGGATTGCACCATTTATATGACATTTTTAAGAATATTTTCCTCCTGAACAAAAATGCTTTATTTGAGGTCATGTTCAGTGATGAAACGATTTTCGATGTCGTCGGTTGTCTGGAATACGAACCAACGTTGCCCCAGCCGAAAAAACACAGGCAGTACCTTCAGCATTTGGCCAAGTTCAAACAGGCCATACCTATTACAAATCCAGAACTGCTCGCCAAGATCCATCAAACCTATCGCGTCCAGTATATTCAGGATGTTGTGTTACCTACACCGAGTGTGTTCGAGGACAATATGCTTAGCACTCTGAGCAGTTTCATCTTTTTTAACAAAGTCGAGATAGTGACGTTGATTCAAGATGATGAGAAATTCCTCACAGACCTGTTCCGCCAGTTAACGGATAAAAATACACCGGACAGTAAAAGACGCGACCTCGTTCTGTTCCTTAAAGAGTTCTGCAACTTTTCGCAGAATTTACAACCACAGGGTAAGGAAGTGTTCTACAAGACGCTGACGGCGCTAGGTATTCTTCCTGCCCTCGAGATCACACTTGGTATTAACGACGCACAGACGAAAACGGCTAGTATAGATATATTGAACTACATTGTCGAGTATTCGCCGAGTGTCATCAGAGACTACACGTTGCAACAGATCAACAACACAGAACAGGATCAAATGCTTGTCAACGTTATCGTCACTCAGCTTGTCAATGACATGGATCATGAATTAGGTAAGAATTATTATTACGACATAGTATACATTCTATTTATTTTGCTGCAATGCAAAAATAAATAAATTAATATTTCAACAATGCACTCAATCTTATTTTTATAAAAAATTTTAACTTTATAATTTTTTAAAAAATTATAAAAATAAGATTAGTAAGTAATTAACAATCAATTGTAAAATTTTATGAAAGAAAAGCGAAACAAAAATAAAACATTTTCCTTGTCACATGGATTTCAGGCGGCGCTGTACAACTGGCAGGAGTATTGCGTCTGTTACTCGACCCCGAGAATATGGTCGCCTCCGTAAACAAGTCGGAGAAAGCTGATTTTCTGAACTACTTCTATAAGAATAGCATTGGTTCGCTTATTGCACCTTTGCTAGCCAATACCATCGGCGACCGACCTGTGCGCGAAGACTACAGAACGGTTCAGCTACTCGGACTCATTCTTGAGTTGTTGTCGTTCTGTGTTGAGCATCATACGTATCACATTAAGAACTGCATTTTGAACAAAGACCTTTTGAGAAAAATCCTCGTGTTGATGAAATCGACGCACACGTTCCTGGTGCTCTGCGCCTTGAGGTTCATGCGCAAGATTATTGCATTGAAGGATGAATTTTATAATAGATATATCATTAAGGGAAATCTCTTTGCACCTGTTTTCGACGCCTTCACTCGTAACAACGGCCGCTACAATCTTCTCGACTCGGCTATCCTCGAAATGTTCGAATTTATAAAATTGGTTAGTAATAAATTCCACGATTTTTAATTTTCAATTTAAATACTGAATAATTGTAAAACTTTAATAAATTTTAATAATAGGAGGACATCAAATCTCTGTGTTCACACGTCGTGGAGAACTTTTCGAAAGAGTTGGAAGCGATAGACTACGTACAAACATTCAAGGCCTTGAAACAAAGGTACGAGCAGCACCAGGATAAATTAAAAGATCGTGACCGAGGGACTCTCGATAGGTAATATATATTTTAATTATTCATAACTTATTACTTTTCTAAATATAAGTGTTTATAATTTTGAATAAAATTTTAGTGTACCATCGATATTGAGAAATAGTCGGTATCGACGGGACCAACGCCAACTTGATGAGGAAGAAGAGATGTGGTTTAACGAGGAGGAGGATTTTGATGAGGGGGAGGCGGTAGTCCCAGCGGCCGCGGCCGATCTTGTACCTCCGACTTCTGCCAAGAAGCAACCAACCTCACCCAACTCCGGGAGTGGTTTAGTCGAAGCCAGCAAAGACGGCAGCAACTCTCCAACTCAGCAGCAGACCATCCTCAACAACAACACAACCAACAGCAGTGTGACGGCGACGGCAGTTTCAGCAACGGCGCAGCAAATTAATAGCGGTGGAAGTCCGACAACGGCGAACGATCTACCCACGATGAGCCCTAGTGCAACCATCAGTGCCGTCGACAAAACTAATATGTTCAAAAAGGTTCGAAAAAGTTTTTAATTTGCACTATTTTTAAACTTGTAAGATTTCAGATATTTTATAATGTTGAATATTTTTGTGTTTATTAGGGATTGGTCGATTATGAAGGTGATTCTGATGAAGAGGACGAAGAAACAGAGCTGAGTCCAACGCCAAAGCGGCAACGACTCTCATAGTAGGCAAACTATCCGTCAGTAGTAAGAGTGCTGTGACCAGAGGTGGGCAAAATACTGTATTTAAACATAAAAATACAAGCACTTTTATGTATTTAAATAGAAAATATAATACGTTACACGTATTAAAAGCAATTCGGAACCATAAAAACAATAAAATAAAAATTAAGTTACAATGGTCATTGTAGCAAAGAAATTTTAAATACAGTATTTAAATGCAAGTGTATTTAAAGTACGTTACTATTTTAAATACAAATGTATTTGAAATACATTTGTTTTTTAAGCTTTTATCACAAAACTGAATAAATATGTACATCAAGTTTTTAACCCGTCGTTGGAATTCAAAAATACATTTGAATTCACGTGCAGCTATCAACTCTAATTGTAATAACAATTGTTGACGAAAGTAATTACACATAGTCGTGTTACATTGAAATTCCTTCAACTAAAATTTAGTTCTCGAGATGATGTTTATTACGATCTCATTTATTATATTTTCGAAATCTAACAACTCTCTATTATTAAGCTTGGTATATTGGACCAAGGAAATATGGATGGGACATGGTCGTACGAGTGAACTCTTGCATAACATTCCTTTGCTTTTGATGATTCTTCGAAGAGGATGCAACCTCAGTTCCGTCTTCCATCTGCAGGGGCCTTACAGTGCATGACAACGAGTCTGATTTCTTTTTTTTTTACAGTAGTAGCTTAATAAAAATTTTATTTCTCTTCAATTATTACTCACTTAATAATATATTTTTTACTTAGTTACACTTAAATTACAATATTTTTTTAATGCTAGTAGAGTAGCTCTGCAAATTTGGCTAATAATTTTTAGTTTTGATATGTTACGTATATAAACCCCTGGAGTTGGAGGTTTAATAAAATTGTACAGCAAATGCGTAATTAAATCTCGTTAAAAGGATTGATAAAAAATTATTTATTGTTTTGATGATGTAACGTAATTTAACTTTTGTAATACTTGACTATAAAATAAGTACGCAAAATTACATTGAATATTTGTCTAAAATTTTAAAAAGGGTCTGTCTCCTTAATCACTGAAATCCTACTGATTTTCTTTAAGGGGATCTGAAAGTAATATCCTAATGTTACAAAATATTTTACAATTTCCTAAATTCACTGCCGCATAGATTTTATCACCTGGGATTGCAACTTTTGAAGCAATGCGTTATCGTTGTACAACGATTGCTTTAAAACTTGTTATTTTTTTAAATTTATACAGTAACATATAAAGTAAAAAGCATTAAATTTCGAAAATTGTAAAATAAGAACTTTAATTAACAAATGTTCTCACGATTACGCAGAAACCTTTCACATTCCTTTAAACATCCACACTTGTCCTTACAGAGTGTTTCTTACACTGAGGTATCCTGCTTTAACATTTCCAGACTAGTACAGGACCGAAGATCTAAGGCATCTTCAATTAACTCGTGCGACATGTGGGAAAAAAATAAAGGTGCGGATCGACGTGTCGGTCGATTTTCTAATCTTGTCGCAGGCAGAGGTGGGCAGTACATTTTAATGCGCGTACTTAATCACATACGTATAAATGCAACGTAAAATAAATTTTAAGAAATTTCATTAAATATTATTTCGAGAATAATTTAGATTGTAAATTTTAAATTGTATATATTAAGCAGGTTATATGCCAAGAGTTAATTGAATCGGCTATTAAACATTTAATTCTAAAGGAAATGAAATATACTTTAATCATTTTACCTAGATTATTTGTAAGAGAGTTTTTAATACTGCATTGCTGTAAGAATGTCTGAATGACCATTGTAACGTCAAATATATGATGTGCATCAAAATTATTAAGGAATTAAAAAAAAAGCTTGTGTGTCACATACTCTGTATTTAAATACATAAAGGTTTATTTGTATATTGTATTTAAATACAGCCATTTGCCCACCTCTGTGGTAAATAAAGAAAAAAAATTTTTATTAGGGCTACATCGTTATGCTGGGTGCGATGAATGCAAGAAGAGGCGGAAGAGTGTTGAATGTAAATGGTTCAAGCCGTATAATTTGAACTTGAATGTGCAGTCTACGAATGCTACTTTGAGTACATATAACTGAATTCAATGTGTAATACGCGGAGTGTTTCGGAACTTCTATTTCTTTTATATATATATATATCAGAATTTATCAAATTTGATGCTTCAGTGTTGTTATGCTTTATACACTACATATTGTAAATAAAATGTCATAAAATTCCTAGCTCTTTAGGAATAGATATCTTTCATCGCCATTGTTCGAATGTTTTTTTTTTCGAATCAACATTCTGAGTACAAGAACGACAAAATATTAGAAAAAGAATAATAAAATTAGTGAGAACGAGAAGAAGAGAGAGTGCGCGAGAGAAAGATTTTCTGTTAAATTGTAGAAAGTAAGACTCCGAAGCATTTCGCGTGAACTGTAAGATGCCGAAGCTACTATCTGAGAAGATTTTTTTAGCAGTTGCATCGACATTAGAAAGGAAAAATGGAACTACCGAAGGGACAAAACTTATATGCAATGTACAATACCATATAATGATCAATATTATGCGTTTTACTTTATATACCAAGATTATTCGAGACAGTTTTTTCTCCGCTCACCTTTTATAAGAAAAAGAAAAACTAAGTAAAGATGAAACATTTACAAAAACAAATTGAGATCCGAAGGTCTGAGGCATGCGTGTACGTCAGAGGACAGGGGAAAAGTAAACGATGGAGCGTGAGTGATGCGTAACGGTTCAAAAAAGAGAGGAAGCAAAAGATAAGTGCGAATGTCTCTTGCATTTTTTGCGTGCGAGTGCGTGTTACTGAGTGTTTGCCAAGCACGAAAGAGATGATCTATAGCAGAAAACTCGATTCTTGACAAATCCGAAGTATTAATTTTTTGATCTCTAAAGAGATTGAGGAGAGTAATAAATGTATACGGAGGCTGCGTCAGGGCTGAAGCGCACAATTAAACATTTGGACGTTTCGATTGAAAGCTTTATCTAAAAAATGAAAAATTATCCGGCGGCTTACGCCAAAGAGAAAATTAGTCTACAGCCATTGAAATGCATGCGCAAAGTACTTTAGTTCCTACCACTTGTTGGACTTGCTGAAACGTTGGATCCATACCAATGACGCGAACGAGCGATAAAAGAAGCAAAAAGATCTTTTGTAATAAAAAGAAAATAAAATTTCTGTTTTCTGCTATTAATCTCGGCTTGCTCGAGTTGTGTGCGCGTGCGTTGTAGAAGTGAAATGAATTATTTAATTAAAAATAAAACTTAAAATTTAGAAGACACGGTCTAATAACTTGACGACGATTGTGTACCACACGTGAAAGAAGCAGTCACCACCCATAACACACCGAACACAAACGCGCGAACAGTCATTATACAATGAACACACGCAAAAGAATCCGGTCTCATCACTTCGAACCAGGGGCATTATTTATTTTGAAGGCTCGCATATGTTGAACAGAGTAACAGTAATAACGTTAATCACACACTCTCCACTTTGCTCGTATTAATTTGTACCGACGTCAATGAAAACAAAAATCTCTTTAATTATAAGCGAAAACATTTTACAAAGAATTATTATTATAAACGAAGGGACGGCATGGGAGGATAAAAGTTTTTTCGACGAACGACGAAATACATTGGAAAATGAAAAGAAAAGAGGAAATACAGACAGTAAGAAAAAAATACATCTCTTGGTCTATGACGAGTTTCATTGATTTCACTTCTGCACGACCTCGGCCTTAAGTCGAGCCGCGAGCGCCTTGCGCACCTGGAGTATGGACGCGTCCATGGCTTGCTGGTGGGCCTTGAGCTCCTCCTGGTTGCCGTCGATGGTCGCCTCGGCCACCACCCGCGCCGAGCTCGGTCTCGCCGGGTTCGCCTCGAGCTTCTGACTGCGCGCCTGCTTTTTCAGGGCCACGAGCTTGTCCCGCTGGGCCTTGAGGTACTGCTGCCGCTTGCGTATGTCCTCCTCTTTCATTTCCTCCTTCTGAATACGATTAATAGGCTTTATTTTCTTTTTATTTCACCTTTTTTTGTAAGATTAAGTCATTAAAGAAATGTATGATACATTAATTCACTGATTCTGTTTTCTCATTGCAAAATTTTTAATTTACCTTAAAACAATAATAATTAGTACTTAATTTTTTCCTTCGTATTTTTACAAGCAAACCTACAAATAAAATTGTAATTCAATTCTAATGCTTTCGTTAAACTCACAGGTTTAACTTCGAAGTCCTCGCGGGAAATCGTTGGCAGACTACTGAGAGCTGGAGCGGAAGCGGCATCGTCAGATTCCTCGAGTTTCGCATCTGTTGATCCCCCATTGAATTCGGTCTCTTCCTCTTCGTCTTCCTCGAGTATAGGCGCGGTATCGGTCGACTTCTTCAGCGCTTCCTTAAGTAAAGCACTCTCCACCCTGTACTCGGCCGCGAGCCGTTCATGTTCTAGTCTTAACGCATTCTCCTCTTCATCGACTTCGATCTCGGGGCTCTTTTCGTCGGCCGCACTTCTGTAACCCAATAACACATATTATCAAAATTTAAGCAATCATTTTTTAAAAATCTTTTTAATTCAATAAAATGCGCAAATTTTAGCTGTTTTATTGCGGCTACATA
>JAXIUT010000037.1:15178829-15200637 GCA_035586675.1 Eurytoma californica | reverse complement strand
GCGATAGCTGCTTTTAATTCCAGAGACCTGCTGAGTATAACGGTACCGTGCGAAAGTGCGCCGGTGAATGACGTTTCGCTAAAACGGTATCGATCTGAAACTTAAATGAATATACTTACGTTTCTGTTTGGAGCAGTTCCTCCATCGGCAAGTCGTCGTCCAAAAATTCGTTGTTTTCGTGACTCAACGATGCCGGAGTTAGGCCGAACTTCTGCTCTATCATTTTCAACGCTTGAAGCTGAAGCTCCAGATTCTTCTGGATCATCATCCGCTTGAACACCTCGTATTCGTTGGCTGCCCATATTTGCTCGAAGAGACTCTGAATAGTGTTGTAGCAAATTTTAACAGTCCGTTCGAAAGAAAACATTTATGCACACCACGTCGACACGTACCTGCTGAAACTGCACGGGCACTCGCGTACTTTTGTTCAAGGTGCAAGCTCGTTCGAATTGCTCGGGCGTAATGCTCATGTCTTCCATGTAACAACCAAGGAGCAAATCTACCAAATTTTTGTATTCCTGATATATTTCGTGGTAGCCTTTGCATTCTGTCGTTTCCGGCTCAAATACTAGACATACGAATTGCAATTGTAATTAACTTTATAAAAATCAATATTAATTCACGCTTAAAATCAGAATGCAATTATTATATAATTTTTTTCTTTTTTACGATCTTTTGATTACAAAAGATATACTAATTGAAAAAATTGTATTTACTCAAGGATCTTTCCTCGATGAAAGTCAAGAGCGGAGCTGACCAGATGGGGCCTTGGAGGAAGCCTACGAGGGAGTCGAAGACCCATGCACTATCGTCCTTCTCGGCCATAGTTTATAACTTTACAGCTGCCAGGTAGTTTGCCGCAGTGCACAGTAGCTACTGGTGTGATTTACTTTTTGTTTTTCGAAAGCTGGTGTGAAAATTGTAATCTGACGTAGAGGGTATCCCTGGCAACGAGCTGCATAACATTACTTATATCTTGCTATCATGCTTTACTTTATCAATGCTGTAAAATTCTTTAATAATTTAAATGCGCGGACGATCAATGAAATAGTAAATATATTTTCTTTTGTTTATATTTACAAGGATTCTTTTCGTATCATGCATTCAATCAAAAGGTACTTTGTATACCCTTTTCATATTGATTCATTTTTTACTTTACTTTAAGTCATTTAACGGTGAGCTGTTTGAATAGTTCATGTATTGTTATGTAACTGAAGAAATAACTTGGAGGTATGTATCTACGTACACTCCGCTAAGTGTACATACGAGACGACCTTTACCTTATTGAGAAGCTAGTGCACTGCAATTCAGCTATAAAGAAAAAATATTGATAACCAATGACCCTTACATGGATTAAACTTTAATTCAGAGTCCAACAATAGTACTTTGTTTAATGCTCCGTTGAGTAATTAATATATTTGACATTTTAAAAAGAAAAATCAATAAAAAAATTTTAATTTTCAATTTTTAGAGGCGTCCATGTTAAAATAAATAAATAAATAAATTCATTCTTCGAATTATCATCTATTACATTATTATCATGATTCCGAAAAAATTCATCAAAATCTTAATAATATTTGCCTCTTTATCAATCACAGTGAAATTTTGAAAACTGCCTTGAATTCGACAAGCGTCGTTGTTAAGAAAATTAGACTCTCGTTCGATTAGCGGAGTGGAATCTAAGTAGCTGGCAGTAGTCGACATGTCCTCTGCATTCCAGCATAAAAATCATCACAGTGCTGAGTGCGCGCGCAGGTTTCGCTGCTACAAAAATAACTATATAGTAAGCACTCTACAATTTTACAGTCCGGCAATATACACAGTAAAGTACAGTATAGGTATACGTGTAGGAGGGCTGCCTGGCGAGTGGGCGCTGGAACTGGCCGAGATCGTGTACTCGCGGTCCGTGTGTGCATTGTGCAACACAACAACGGCTGGGCTTGTCATCGGGCCGCGAGATTGACAGTTGCTCTCGGCCCATGGTTTCGATGAGTCAAAAGTTGTACGGATGATTGATTTTTAGCGGAGCGACGAGCGCGTGGGTGGCAAGGCGAGATAAACCCATAGAGCCGACCATCCTTGGGAGTATCGACGCACGCCGTCGGGTCGTACCCGCGCGACTACACCGAAGTACATGTAAACTGCGGTCGAGATGACGAGCAAAAAGGGCCAGACCTGGCGGATAGAGGTCGAGATCGACAAGAACCGGGAGGATGGTCACTGGAAGAAAGTCATCGAGCTCTCGGATCAGCTCAGGACACTCTGTCCCAGCAATGGTACGTTTGGCTTATCTTTTGTTTCACTGTTTTTGAGAGAAAACTTTCCTCCACGTGCTGAGCGACAATGAAAGTGGTTGCGCCCAATGATAATGTTGTCGATTCTCAGTGTTTTTATTGTTTAAGTTCATGATTTTTTGCGGTTTCACGGAACCAAAGTTGATAGCGCGTTTTTGGTCACGTGCGTTTGCGATGTTTTGTTTCAGAGTGTCTCGCCAATTTTCTGGGAGGTGAAGCTAGGCTGGAGAGTTTTTTGGAGCAGACACCACCTATCGATGTCAATGTGGCTAAGGCAAAAACTGGCTTAGCTGAAGCAAAAAGGTTTCTTTTATTAGCTGCCAATGAAAAGGACAAGCAAGTAAGATAGAGTTGCTGATAAATGACTTGTCATGTCATTTAACTGAATGAATGATTTGCATTTTAGGCACCTGTAGCATTGGACGCTCAACTTCTTCTTGGTAAATTGCATTATGCTATGGGAATGTACAGTGAATCTTTGTTTCATTATCAAGAAGCGGAATTGCAATCTCTTACTGAAAAACAACTGCCTAGTCGTAGTTTACGTATTGTAGCTGAGTCTTTTGCTATAAAAGGCCTGTGTCTTGAAAAACTTCCTCCTACCTCAAAATCTAAGTACAAAATAGCAGAATGGCACAGTCAAATGATTAAATGTTTCGAGATTGCTGCAGATATCACTTTAGTCTATCTGCAGGAACAAGATAAAATTGCTATGCAGCAACAGAATGGTACTTTAACAATAAACAGCAATAATATTGGTATTAATGATTTTATTATCTTTATAAGATTTAAATGTATCCATTGATAATTATTAATACTGAATATTTATATAAATATTAAAGGATCATCTACTCCTCATTCTGTTGTTCACTCAACAAAACATATGGGACCTATTTTAGAAACTGCAATTCAAAGAGCTCCTTTAATACACTTACAAGCAGGAAATATTCAAGCAGCTATAGATTGTTACAGGTAATTTTATTAAATTAAATATTAATCAAACATGTGCATACATTAACTAAACATTTAATGAATTTTAGAGGAATATTAACTGCTCTTGAAACTACTGCTACTCAAAGTTTAAGGCTATCTTTGACTAGACAGTTAGGAGAGATTTTGTTAAGGGGTATGAAAGGAATTAATTACTCTGTACCAGAGTCACCAGGTATGTTAAATTATGCTTAATTAAACATTTTAATCAAATTGACGTTTAGTAAATTAAGTTTCTTTCTAAAATATTGCAATTTTTAGCTTCAAGTGTAGGTAATAAAAAGGCAGCAATTGCAGGAGAATCTCCTTGGAAACCAAAAAAATATACTGGAATAAATTTATTTGTTCCAAAAAATGAATATGAAGAAATGATTTTACTGTTATTAATTAGTGAAGCTATGGCTGTGAGAGATGCTGTTCTCAGTCAATCTCCAGAATTCAAAGAAGCAAGAGTTCGAGCTTTTGAAAATGCAACTGCTGTTTATGATCTTCTTACTGTTGTTGTTGTTAGGTGGAGTCAAGTAGAACTTTTACACGAAGTAATTTATCCAAATAATTAAATTTTAATTTGTTTTTTGCATATTCCGTATATTTATCAGTACTGATGTTTCAGTCATTTGAAAGAGCAATGAAATTTTCTCATGGCGAGGTACATGTCTGGACACAGTATGCATTATGTTTGATTAGTTTAGGAAGATATGTTCATGCATATTCCGTTTTACAAGTTGTAATTAAACTTGCACCACAGAAAGTTATGCCTTGCCTTCTAGCAGCAAGATTATGCTATGAACATTTAAACAGGGTAAGTTTCTTTGATTTATCAGTTTTACGCTTTAATTTATTAAAATTTATAATTTAAATTTGATTTATTAATAACAAATAAAACTGTAGGTATCTGATGGAATTGAGTGGAGTCAAAAGGCTTTACAAAGAGAAATGGCTAATCCACAAGGATTACAATCTCGATGTCACCTATACACTGGAATAGGGCATAGTACACTCTGTGCAAATACTATTGTTAAACAAGATAAGGTTCAGCACAGCTCAATGGCTTTTGAATCATTTAGCAAGTAGGTTATGATATAATGACAATTGATCTGCTTTATTTTTGTAATGAACTTTGAATTGTAACAATATTTACACATTTCAGAGCTCAACAATGTGATCCAAATGATCACTTAGCTGAATATTATTTGGCTCATGAATATGCAATGAACAGACAAATGTCAGATGCCATGACCCATGTAAAAATTGCTTTAAGTTTAAGAGCAGAACACATTCCCTCACTGCACTTATTAGCATTGCTACTAACGGCACAAAAGCAATATGCAGAAGCTCTACACTTAATTGAAAGTATATTAGAAGAGTATCCTGATAATTTGAATATTTTATACGTTAAAGCAAATTTAGAATTACATAGTGTTGGTGGTGAAGAAGCTTTATACACAATTAAACACATGCTTTTTCTTTGGAAAAACTTATATGAAGATCAAACGAATGTTGACATTAATGAGCAACAAAGTGAAAAACGCAGTGAAACAAGAAGTGTCTTCCAAATGTATACTTCAGAAATGTCAGACAAAGATTCTAGTAAGATGTTTTTGTCTTAAAAAATATTAGTAATAGACAAATATATAAATATTTATATAATAGTAAAATATGAATATATCCTTTAATTTCTAGATTCTATTCATGCGCAATCCCTTGCTGCTTCAAGAGTTGAACAAGCATTATCTGAAGTTGCATCTTCTCTCAGTTCCTTTGTTCCAAAACCTGGACCACAGCGAGCATGGCTGTTGCAGTTGCAAGTGTGGCTACTGTTAGCTGAAGTCTTCCTAGTCTTAAATCATCCAAAAGAAGCAACGTTATCAATACAAGAAGCATCGAATATATTTCCGTTAAGTCACCACATCATGTACACAGTAAGACATTTACATTTATAATTACTTTAGAAGTAAATACTGTTTCTGAATTTTCACTTTTTTAGCGAGGATTACTACATGAATATAAATTGGAATATGCAGAAGCAAAACAATGCTATCAGAATGCAATCTCGATCAATCCTTCACATGTAAAAAGTCTTCAGCACCTGGTAAGTGATAGAATATAATTAAATTAAAAAATCAATGAAAACATACTTATTTCAATTTTTATTATAGGGTTTAGTTTATCATTATCTCGGAAGTCAGCGACTGGCCGAGAAAACTTTGAGAGATGCAGCCAAAATTGATCCAATGTCTTATCAAACATGGTAACTAAACATGGTTTTTTCTATACTATTGAAATGTTAAAACTTATTCTAAAAAAATAATGTTTTCTTTTTATAAAAGGTACAACTTAGGAAAGGTGTTAGAATCGTTAGACGAATTTGAGGCTGCAAGTGATTGCATGGAAACAGCTTTGGAAGTTGAGACATGTAATCCCATTCTTCCTATTTCATCGATACCAATTACCTTTGAATAAAAATATGTAAATGTATTCTTTTATTAAAATAGGCTGCGATGTATTAAACAGAATATCTAGATTCTATTGATTATGGATGAAAAACTGTATAGTTACATTGTTAAAAATCTTATTTTAATTTATATGTCGGGGTAATATATTTATGTAGTAGATGTTCATATTGTACAAATATTTAATGGTTAAGTGTAATCAAAGTTTAATAAAAGTTATTGTTAATTAAAAAAATTAGGTATTTTATTTTAAAAATATACACTTTTACACCAGAATTCATTTTTTTCAAATCATTTATTTTTATATCTTCAAAGTATGATACAGTCAAATAGAAACTGCATGGTGATTTACTTTATGTACACATATATTATTTTTATTACGAATATTCTTTTCTCCTTAAACTTTTAAAAAACTTGTGATTCAAATTAATTGCACACAATATATCTACATAACATTTGAGTAAGTATTAAGATTTAACTTAATAAGAGTAAATTAGATAAACTGTAACTAGGTGATATTGTTTAAAAAAAATGCATAGAATCACACACGTTATTTTAATAAAAATTCTTAAAACGTATATTTGAAAAGATATATTAATGACCCTCTTTTTGATCAAAACAATATTTAAAAATGTAATTCTAAATTCTTAAAAAATTCAGATTCATATATATATATTTATTATTTTTAAAGTAGATAAACGCTATTGTCGAGTTATAAAATTATTCTTTTCATTCCATGAAATAATGCAGTTCTTTTATTGGATTTTTGTACTTTCTGAAATCAGACGATTTATATATCTACATGCACTTATTAATATTTGTATTAATTTTTTATGAAGTAAAGCAGAAACATTAAAAAGATAAAAACTACCTGATATTATAGGATTTTATCATTGGAAGGTAAAAATTTATTAATAGAAATGTTATTAAAAAGTATGCAGATATTAATATGTTAAAAAAATATATTTTTATTGAATCCTATAAGGTAATGTTTTGTGTAGCTTTCATTGACTGAATATAATAGGATCTTTAAAGAATTGATGTGACAATTTTCAACAAGACAATCAATTTTATAATTTGATTTTATTTGCCTTAGCACAGTAAAAACAAGAGTATGTTATATGTGTTTATTTAAAACGAATTTTATGCGTAAACATTAGTTTAGCAAAATATGCTAAAAACGTGCTCAAATTTACGCATTTATAACGCATTGAAAAAAATTGATTTACTCTTAAGTCTTTTTATACTAAAACTGCTACGATTATTAAAAAGAAAATGTGACAAATAATCCTACTCAATTATACAATGAATATATAAGTCTTACCTTTTAAAATTAACTAATCTCATGAATTAAAATAAAAATTGATGTTAATAGCATTTATGAGCAGAGAAAAAAATTAAAAATTATACTTAAAAGGAAAAACTTACATAGCCATTTAACAATTTGATAATAAAAATATTAGTATATATTCATTTTATTTCTATAAAAAAAGCCATAGCCTTTTCCTTGTCATTAGTATTTCTCGTGTTCTCATTAGAGTAATCCGGAAACAGAATTTCCGGATCTAATCTATTAAAAGTACAAGTAAACCATCATTTTTCCTTTAGAATAGAGGCAAATTTTTTAGGATACTAATGTATCCATTTGATCAAATTAATTTAGTCATTTGTGAAAGAGTGAAAAAAATGAGAACGTTCATATTTGAATCTGTTATTTCAATGTTTTTAAATATGGAAATATTAAAACATATATAGCTACACAAAAAATATTTTTATAATATTGGAATATTTCTAAACAACTACTTTACTGTAAACTTCTTTAAGTATTTTACATAATGAACAAAACTGAAATGTAACACAATTTAATGTTGGTTTTAATATATTTTGTTATTAATTTCACAGTGGTATTTTCTACAAACGTCAATGTTCATCAACTACTCACAGAAATTACTAATCCCTACAGAATCAAAAACCCATCCCCTGCCTTTCGTATTAAATACGGCATTTTGCATGTATGTCATTATATTTTTTATTTTTCTCCAACTCCACTCCATATACTGAGCACCTTTTTTTATCATAATGCATTCATTCAATATTTACAACATATACATAAATTAATTTGTAAAAGCAAGCTCGCAGAATTTCAAATATTTATTTTCGAATTTTCTTTAATATATCTAATGCGGTATTCAAGACAGCTAAATAATAGTAAATCTTAGCGTTAAATGGAAACAAAAAATTTCTTTCAGTTTTTAGAGGAGAGAACACTAAAAAATAAGTTTCAATTTTATTCTTTTTTTCTGCTATGACTATTGCTGCTTATTTAGGTATGATGTCAATTACCATTGCTGTGAATTTTATAAAAATTTGCAAGATTTATAAAAATTAAAAAGCAATTTTTATAATTCATTAATTACTAAATTACCGATTTTTATATTTTACAATTCGTTAAAAAAATTAATTTTAATTATACCTAAATTGGCTTACCGTAGATAATTAGAATAATATTTTCAATGGTCTCTCTTCCTTTTTTACACGATCCAATATGCTAGACTTAACATATTTAATAACAACATTTGAATCACATATGTAGTTAAAATAAAATAAATCTGCAATCTAATGAAACCTACGCTTTTAATGCAGGACAAGATATTGATGTTTCTTGCAAATACAATAATGAATATGGAAGTAAAGTAAAAATTGTAACTGTGAATGAATTCAATGTACAGTAATATACGTTATGAACGAATACCTTAAAGAATATTATCAAACATTAATATCTTGGTCCTTACTTATGCAAATAACTACTTAAGAATAATCATAAAGGAATAACGGTATAAACAGTGCTATTGTGCAGTGCATGAGATGTTTTTGATAAAACTCGTAGAAAAAACCGTACTATTTTTATTCATATAAATTTTATGTAAAAATTGTGAATTTGATCTAAACTTTTCTTATGTTAGTTTCTCAAGTCTTGTAATGTTTGAAACTCATAAACATTGCGATTCCTTTCTCTTTACGTGATGCTCTCATTTCCATTTTGCCTTAGATGACACGTTTGTATACTTAAAATAACATGTCTTTTTTCTTTGTGAAAACCTACATACACACTTTAAAATTTGAAATTGTAAAATGATGTAGTTAAAGTAAAGATTTATTATCCCAGTCTAGACATAGTGTGTGCTTCTTTATACTCCACAGAATTCTTCTTTCTTCAAAACTAAAATAAATAAAAAAAGTATTAGTAAAATATTTTATTTATCAGAAAGTTAATTAGAACATAACGTTTATTTTAGAATTCATTAAAAATATATTAGTGTGGATGAAATTTTAAACTTGATGTGAAAAAATGTTTTTTTTATTGTGAACATATAAAATTTTATGTTAATTTTTTTACATTTATATCACTAAAATTTGAAATATAAAGGCTTGTACATACTCTTTTCTCGGTAAAAAATATTAAGAAAATTTTGTAGGTATTTGCTAGTCCTGAAATGTAAATTTTAACCTATTGGTTATCCAGTGTCAAATAGCTCTGATTTAGGATTAGGAGATTATGTGGACATTCGACATTTTAACAGAAAAATCATTTATTAGTTTAACGATTTTAATGAATATCTAATCGCAAAGTAATTATTTTTGCTAGATATCATTACAAAACAAAAGTAGTTACGTCGAGAATAAATTTCCTTTTTTTTCAATGTATATATAGATTATGAAGTACAAAAATATTCAGTCGTAGAATTATATATAGAGTTGTTATGTAATTGTTTGATTTATTTGTACCATTTAAAAAACTTGTTTAACATTTTAACAACCGAGATGAGTAACTAATTAACAGCCTTATTGATTAATTAGAAGCTTTCTAACTTGTAAATCACTGTTCCAATTTAAGTCGTACATGAATTAATAAAATTCTTTTTTATACAATGTACAAAGCCTTATTACTTTCTATTTAGGTATGTACATATTTTCTTTCGTACGTAAAATCATCTAAAAATAATCAGTCCTAAGTTAATTTAACAAGTAAGAAAAATGTCTCTCTGTTTTGATACATTTTCTTAATAATTAATTTTTCAGATTAAAAATCACACTAACTTCGATGAAAAATTTTTAAATAAAAGCATGAGATTGTACATTGGATGTTCTTGTTATAACATGACGAATAAATACATGAATAAATGTTTTTTGTAAATGTAGAAAAGCAAACTTATCGATTACTTGCTACCGACTAACAATACTGTGCACCTGACTGCATTCATCAAGTATAAAGCTAAATTCTTAAAACGATTCCTTGTAACGGAGGAACAAATTACAACTTATAATCATACAACTTCAAATAATTTTGTCTGTACTAACAAACAGTAGCGGAATACTTAGGTATTCTTATGCTACTGAAAAACAACTACAGAGATTCTCTCATTGTAGGTACAATATTCTCGTTATCGATCGAGTGTAATTGAAATAACGTTGATGTTAATCAGGTTCTTTATCTCAGTAGTCGTGATTCGACCCCCAGATACAAGTGAGAACCAGCATTTCGAGCATGAGCTTACGATTCGGCCCTGTAAAAGAATTTTGTACAATGATAAGAAAATTTCGACAATAGCTGAAATTTTTAAAAATCAAGTAATTTAATAAAAAAGGAGTGTTAAATTCATTTGATTACTTTGGAGTTGCTTTAAAAAACTTCTTTATAGCTCTTCTGCAAATGAAGCTTTAAATTATTAACAGTTCTTAAACTCTATGAAAACGTTAAAATTAATCGTTACAACTTTCATTAATGCAGTGTTGAAAAGTTCAGTTTCAAAACCTACTTATTCCATTGTATTTAATAAAAAAATCGATACACTTGCAATTATAAAATTTATAGAATTCAACGAAAAGCATGGAACTTTATTTTTTATTTTCTTAAAATAAAAAGACAAAAAATACAAGGGCAGATTTTAAAAGCGAACTTCTGCAATTTTAATGAAGAATTAACCGCAAGTTTAATCGAAAAGCTGTGCCGTCTTATACTTACACGACAGAGTTGCGGGTATTCACGATTGAGGTGACCCGGAGTTATTTGCTATCAGCGAATCAAATATGTTCCCCTTGCTGTCGCTGAGTTCGAGGGGGTCGGTCTGTCCAACGTTGTTCCCGTCCGAAGCAGCGGGCGCAGGTGACGACGATGACGGTCCCAAAAATATGTCATCATCGAAATCCAACAAATTCGGGGTTGTATGTCCCGCATTGTATGTCATCAGCTCGCCTTTGTTGCTCAAGCCTCCTTGATCCGCTGTAAATAATTGTGAAATCCACTATTGAGTTCTTTGTTTTGCATTTCTGTAAAGGCTTCGTAGTTTTGATAGTTTTTATCGATCATCAAAAACGACGACAATAAAGCACGAGCAAAGAGACGGAGAGCGAGAAAAAGTTTTGTGAATAAGGACGTTATCAATTGTTAATTAAATGCACGTGGTGCCTACGGCTTTTATTCAAAATATTTAGTATTTTACGCTAAATGCATAATTAGCAGACTCGATACACGTTATTAAGTTTTACTTATTTTTAATGTTACGGATGAAGCCTTTATGAAAAATTTACGAGGTAGAAAAAGTTATCAACTTTCACTCAATGGAAATAGTACAGTGCCTAAACACTGCAGGTGATAAATTAAAATCGTATATAGCTTTTGACCGTGTTGCCCGATAGCGCTGAGCGGCTTTTATGCAGTGAAATCGATAATGTTTGCTAGGAAAGCACACTGCTTTAGTTCAAAGCGATAAAATTTCATTAACATTAAAGAATTTATTGAAAAAGTTTTGTTAACATTAATGACTACTTTTCTACGAAATGTCGAAGCTATCGGACTGAAAAAATTATTACTTTTGATGAATTTATTTTTATCACAATAATAATCATAATAGTTATATAATAATAATTTTAGCCGCTTTTGCTCGGGAGAAACACTTTTTTCTTCATTTAATATAATACGACCTTGAAAAGTTTATAACCGGAGAATCAGATATTCTTAGATCAATGTTTCATCGCGAGTGTCAAGATATAAATATAAGCACCAAGTAACGTGGCAAAAATTCTTGTTTTCCAAGTTTGTGAATAATAATAACAAAAAATGCGACTAACAACTTTGGAACTTGGCAAATTATTCCAATTACTTTCTTAATTTATAGTTAAGAAATCCTTGACGATAGGTCGATAAGTTTCGGTTTAATCTAATTAATTTTTACTATCGCTATAATTGCAACTTTACCATCAATTTGATTTATATCCTCTTTTTCCACGTTTGAGTGCGGATCCAAGTCCGGGTTTACTGGTATTCCGAACGACATCGGATCCTCAGCTCCAAACAGCTGAAAAATATGGAAAAAATGTTGATAAACAAATTGCAGTTGAAACAAAATTTAATCTGCTATTTGCAATTATTGAAAATTAAAATTTTCGACATTATCAACTGCAATAAAATACGTATACGATATTACTTACTCCTAGAAGAGTATTGGCATCGATGCTGTAACCTTCGCCGCGCAACATTTCACGCAGATTTTCAAGATCTGATTGCATCGAATCAAGATGCGTGTCGACTTCCTCTCTAAGTAAAAATAGATAAAAACATTTATTTATGGAAAAAATATATTCGCTAAGTTAATCCCAATCATATTGAAGTTGACAACGCGATGACTGACTTCAAAATAGTAAATTATAATTTTTCTTTATCCGCGCGTTTAAAATTTTGGAAAAAAAGTTTAATCTTTGCAATATTTTAATCGAGTTATTTAATACTAGATTCTACACAATTGGGATTGGAAAAACGTAATGTAATTGTATTTTAAAATTGTAAAAAAGCGTATTAATTAAACATTAAGTCAGATGAATATGTTTAATACCTTTTTAACTATTCATTGAAAAAAAAGGTTAAACGTTAAGTTTTTGAATCACAGATCATAGTTACGGCAATATCATGCATCAGTCAAACAATTGTCTTTCTTTATAATATAAAATAAGTATAACATATTGAATGTAGAGACAGTAACTGGGATAGATGTTACCACTAGAATCGTAGACTCCTGGTGGGGTACGACGAAAAGGCAAATAACCTCACATCAACTCCTAAAAGGAACTCCTAAATTTTCAAAAATTATATAAGGTTGTTCATTTATTTTTATGAAATTAATCTTTGACACCTGTAGAAGAGTATAAGCTTTTTTTAAAGAGAGTGTGCTTTTGTGTTTGACCAATTAAAAAGCTAGGTAGAAAGGATCTTAACTCGGAGTGTCTCGTAAATAGAAACTTTTGTAGCTCCGCAAAATAGATTGTAATCAGCTAATAGAAAGTTTCAATCTTATTTTGAAGAATGAGCTATTAAAAAGCTTTTAAAAACAAAATTTGCATCCCTGGCTTCACTGTTAACTATCTTTCCACAGAAAATTTTAGGGTATCAATCACAAAAAACAAAATTTTGCTTGCCTATTGAACATTTTTCCATCGTGGCAGGCTTTATTCATACAAAACATTGACTCAAAAGAAAACTTCTCAAAGATACAAGAAAAAGTATGTATTTGGAAAGATAAGTTTTAAAACTTTTACGATTTAGAATAATAAAACTAAATGGTGATAAAACCGGCATAAATTTTCATTTTGAAATTACATTCAAATGAAATCACTGCGCCAGAAAGCAGACCACACCTCAAGTCAAGTTTTATGAAACTTGCAACTTTCTATGACAATCTGGAACCCAGTGATTCGTTGATAATACCGATGTCATTCATCACCACTAATTAGTTTTCAACACTCTCGAGTAATATGGATTAAAACTTCCAGAATTTAAAAAAATTTAAAAGTAACTGTCCTATTTAGCAAGGTACTGCGAAAAATCACTGCAATGCCACCTTTTCTTTACGAAATCTACAAGAAACGGTGAAATTTCTTCAAACGATTCGTGTCGATTTGTAAGCAGGATAAGTATTTGGTTGCAGAAAAAGTAAAAATTATCGAAATTTAAAAAAATTAAATTTCGGAGCAGTTGCGTTTAAAATTTTTTAAAATTGCAGGAAATTATAAACCTCTCTACATGAGTTCGCATAAAAGTCAACCTCGCATAAAAGTCAATTGGTTTAAAGTCAAAGATTCTTAAAATGTATGGCGCCAGATCATCCAAATTTAAAGTACTAGAATTTTGGATTTTCCTCAACCAGGCATTTGTCCCCAAAGTAAGGATGATCGCAGTAGTATAAAGAAAAAAAAAAGAAAAAAAAAAGAAAAAAAAGAGCAATATAAAAAGCGGCATGCAGGGGATTAAGTTAACTGAGCTTAAAAAGACAGTGATAATCACAATTAAAAAAATGAATTGATTAAAAAGTCGAGAGTTATAACTGAGGACAATAAATACCACCTCTGTGATTTAGTCTTTACATTAGTCGCAGTGTCCGTTTATAATGTGAGCAGCGCTTTTTAACTCATGGCCTGTGTTGAACTTACATCGATCCTAATCTGTAGCTAGACTGTGTCACGCTGCCCGGATTGACACGACTCAACGACATGTTCTTGGCTTCGCTCGGCTTGTTAGCTGCGTCCACTGAGTTGGCTCTGTCTTGATCTAAGGTCTGATCGCTACCAAGAATGAAGTCAAGGTTGCCGAAGCTACCGTTGCCGACATCGGAAACGTCGGGGCTGCCCTGGGCTTCCTCGCAGGGGCTACCGCAGTTGGTGCTGAGGCTGCTGATGGAAGAGCTCACGTTGCTGCTCCCCACTACGTTGTACTCAGCCACCTCCGGACTGTAGTCATCATTAAGCTCCGGGTCTATGAGAATGTTCTCCAGCTTGACCATAGGATTGTTCTTCGGCTCGGGCTCTGCGACCTCCTGGTACGAGTCCAGGTCCAGCTCCAGCTCGGCTTCCTGGCTCCTCTTCATGTTCGCGGCCATCGCCGCGAGTTTGGAGCTGCGCATCGATTTCATCGGCACCGGCTTCGAGATGGCTGCCTTAGCGGTCTCAGTCACAGTCGCAGGCGGAGCTGCAGCTGCGGATGATGACCCTGCCGGTGCCGAGGCAGGAGTTGGCGATGCCTGTACCGACTCCAGCGGCACTTCTAATAAAAGTGTTTCTTCCCTAAAAGACAGAGCGCTTCGCTAGTCGCCAATTCGCAATTAAATTTAAATTTCATTTTTTTATTCTCCACTTGTGACTATGCATTCTTTTTTTTAGCATACTCGATTTTTACATTTTCATAAACTAGGCTTAAAAAATAAATTACAATAGAAGTGACGCGGGCATTGCACTAAGAAAAATTTTCGCTATTTACATTTTATGAAACATTTTTTTAAATGCACAGAATACAAGCGGTGGTGTTTTGTTCACTTTTAGAATAAATTACGAATGTACTGCATTTGTACAGCCAAGACAATTTAAAATAATATCAATGTTTAAAACAACTATTACCTTCTACTGTCTTTTTATCCATTTCTAATTTATCAGTACATATATTTGTAAATCTGTGGCTTCTCGGCATTGACTTAACACATTTGTTAAACAAATAGTATCCAAGTACGAATAAAAAGTTGAGTAAATTCATGATAAATTCTTACCAAATAATGTAACTCCAAAGTTCGCGGCACAACAACTTAACCGGACATTTTTGCGAAAAACTAGGCAATCTTTATTGCTTAAAAGAGGAAGCGTTTTAGTTAGATACCTTATCAAATTATTACGGTATGGAGTTTCATCTTTTGTTATTTGATTTTATACAATTCAATGGAAACATTAAAACCTTAAAACATGAAAAATACAGTTAAGTTATTATGTCAAGTAGCCGCAGATACATAAGCCGTTTAAAAATGCAGGTATACCGGATTTTTATACGTAAATATTCATGCAACTATCAAATTATAATAAATATTACTCAATAATATAGTCGATCAATAATATAATCACTTTTACATAGCTATAAAAGTTAGAATAATAAAATTTAATTTTCTTCAAGAATTTTTTTTTCATTAGTAATGCGATTATATATTAAAATTCGAAAATACCGAGTGTGAAGTTCAGCATCTTTTTTTGAGAGAGAAAATTGTTAAGCAGCGTAATGCGAGGAAAATAAATTTTCAAATGATATTTTTGAAATTTTCTACAACGAATCGAAATAACGTGGAAATAAAATAATAATAATAATAATAATAACAACTTTCACATACTTTTTCCAATTTCTTCTCTTCATCTATTTTAAAACTTTATGGTAATAACTTTATTGAAATTATACAAATTAACACAATTTTAATATTGTTCAAAAAATCAGAAGGTAAAGTATCCATAAGATGACAATTCACATTTTTTGAAAATTGTGAATAAATATATAATGAATATTTATGCTTTTTTTCTTTGAGTTTTCAAATGAAAATGGGTTTAAGTAGTTAATTTAACATGAAATTATGAAAAATAAAAACAATTGCAAACAATGGACGGTGTTGTAGAAAAGCAAATGAAAGTGCGAATTACCAAACATTAAGAACTTATAAGAAATCTATAGCGACATTGGAGCCTTAAAAATAACATGAACGAGCACATTTATATTACTGCAAAAAAAGTGTAACTACAAAAAAGTAACGTTCACGAACTTAGTTTAAATAAATGAGAAAGTGCCATTTACTTTAAGTCTTGCAATAAGAGAGTGATAAATAAAAAAATATTATTTTTACATTTTATTCATGCAAATTGCCTAATTTTGAAGAAAGTTGAAAGACTTTGAAATTTTAGAAAACCCAATAGCAAAAATGGAATTTATTTTAAACTAATTATTTAAGGCACCAACACCAAACAGCTACTACAGTAAAATGTTAACCTTGTTTCGACTCCATTTTCCGGGGATGGAATTAAAATTTTGATGGGTACTTTACTTTTCCTCCTATTAATGTTCAAATCGTGATTATAATAAGGCACAGTAAAAAATTTTTATTTATATAAGTAAATAGTTTATTTTTTAAAATAGCTCAGTTTATCTTTATATACATAATAAGTTCTTTTGTGTAATTCATACTATAGACTGGTATGAATTAATGATTAAACGCAATCGTTAAGCAAAAGTGTTCTAATTTTCAATGAAATGTGCAATATGAATGTTTGATCTTGGAATATCTCAAAACTGGATTGAAGAGTTTTGTTCATTACTATTGTGTACATCTTGTTCATCCAGTTACTGTTACTCTGTTTATTTGTTTAAAACTAGCTACTAAATAAAAAAAAAAAGTTTTACACTTACCCTTTCTTTTTGCTCTTCAATCGTTTCTTTGATACATTACTATGTTGACGCAATTCAATATCTTGCTGTACTTGAACATGCTCATCAATATAATATTCACTCAAATTATCTTCAGCAGCACTTGGATGTTCAGGACTCTCAATAGTTGGAGTCTGGTCATCTAACATTCTTTAAATTAAATATTTTATTGTAGTAAAATAATAACACAATAACTGATAGTATTTATAAACATTGCATACTCAGCAACTATGTAGTCAGAATCTAAATCTGAATCAGAAGAATCTAGTTCATGAATGGCTGGTCCTGTTGGAGACTGTTGCGCCTGGGATACAAAAAAATTTGATATTAAAGTAGATGTTAATTATCAGTTAAAACCGTTTCTTTACAATTATCAATTTATTCACATACCTTAGATAATTTACTTTGTTTCACCCTCTGTTGTCTTGAATCATCAATCATAAGTGGATATCTCCTTTTCATTGATAATCCTGAGTTTCTATTTGGCTGAACCAAGGATACAAGGAAATGTATCAATTTATTAACTATTTGCTGCTGCTTATGATGCTTTTGCCTTAATAGCGCAAGCTCTCTCCAAAGAGCTTCATTTTCTCTTTTCATGGCACCTAGTCTAGAATCAAAGTGCTCTTGTCGTCCCCTCATACTTCTTACTTCAGTTAGCATTCTGTTCATTAATTCTGGTTTTATGGGTGCTTGAGAGGGATCCTGAGTTTTATTTGATGCAATCTACAGAACATAGTGAGAAATAAATTATAATCCAAAATATCAAATATTTGATCTAGTTGTATTCAGCTAATTACCTTTCTTTTTATATGATCTAAAAGATATGGATGATCTTTACAGAAATATTGGTGAGCAAACTCCATCTCATCTCTATCGCATTTTAATCCACCAAGTTCTACTGATACTTTTTTGTGGAAACCATCTGCAAAATTAATTAAAATTGTAGAAATATAGAATAATTTTAGGATAAAAAGCAATAAAAAATAATTACACATATTCAGCTGCCTGACAAAGCTAGCCATATTATTATGCTTGTAGTAATGTGGCAACAATTCTCGAGCAAATTGAGCCTGATTTCTGATAAAAAAGCTCCGCCCATTCTGTGAAAAAATATTAAGTTAATGTTTAGTATTTTACTTTTATACATTGTGAAGATTTATATTTTAATGCGAGGATTGATTTTTTTCTATTAAATTTACTGCGTTCTATTTTAAAATTGTATTTGATCTCTTTTAGCGGAATGTATTTGGTTGATGTATATTGCGCTCTATATTTATCTGTGTACATAGTTGCAAAGTTATCAACCTCTCAAGTCATTTTTTAAACATTTAGAGCTCTACTTTAGATAGCTGCATTAATACAGGTGGAATTGTGTGCAAAAAGTTAAAAGCTCATATATTTGTGCAGATATATTAAATCAAACTACATCTTGAATAAATGTTTCTACCCTTTCTTTTTAACCAAGAATTTTTTTAATCCAATAATCCTATTCTAAACATTTACATTTGAATAAAAAAATATTTAGTTTGTTGATTTTTTTTTTACTTTGCATGTACCCCAGTTTATGATTTCATTTTAATAATTAAATATAAAGTTACATAAGAAAAGTATTATATCTCATCAAGAGCACAATAAAAATTGAGCTCTACACTCATAATTCTTGCATAGCAATTCTTCTTCGACAAGGCTTTCTCCGATCAGTACAGATCATTTTTAAAATAATCATCTCGTCTCGCGACTCTTTCAGCCTCGTTCAATCTCGTTCGTGCCAACGACCTGGAGGAGAGCCGATTTCACTCTCTTTACAAGGGTATGAAAACAGAAGGAAAACCGAGTCGTACGGCAAAGTGACGGAGCGTCGAAATTTTTGCAAAATCGGTGCAAACATCGGAAGAGATGTAGGCTGGTGTTGCCATGCAAAAGGGAAAAACAAGAAGAAAAAAAAGCATGAAACCGCGCTTCTCTCGACATCGGTTTCCCCATCAAATAAACGTATTGCATACGTTTATATCAACGGAGCGACCATTATGCATAATGCCTTGTGGACACTATCCGCCTACCTATCTAAGCAATAAGCGAATCAGTTGGCCCAGCCGAGATTGGGATCCGCATATACATTTTCTTTTTCTCGTAAACAAGCGGCAATGCCTCGTTGACAGTGCGGTTACGTGCAAGCGGAAAAAACCACGTTCCCCGCGCGGCTACAATGCGACAGGCCGTTTAACGATCCTTTCTCCACTAGCGATTCGCAGCAACTTGTCCCGGAGCCACAAAAACATTGTCATCAACGTACTCGACGCGCGATACCAATTGCATATCATCATTTTTCCCAACGTCGGACAACGTTTCCGCCCTACGGCGAAGTTTAGCTACGAAAAAGACTAGCCCTACCCCCGGGGAGTAGCAAAAGGTGAGGGAAGAAAATCGTGTGTTGCATATATAGCACATACGAGTGCATGTACATATGAACAAGGAGCACTAAAACATATGTAAGAGTGCGAGGGGGCACACCAGCCGACACACACATACGCGATGAATCGGCGCGACTTGGAGCTGCAGGAATAGCGTGCCAGCCTGTATCAATGCAGCTGCCGGCGGTCGAGGAGACTACGCGAGTCCGCCGGCTCGTGTTTATGTCCCTGATGGGGGAAGGTCGGTCACTTCGCGGACGAAGGCAATAAAAAAGCAATGGGTCGCCCGTGCGGCTGTCCTCGCTCTCTAGTCTCTCGCATGACCCGCTCGGTCTACTCACAGGCGACCAGCAAATAAGGTCGTCGGTCTCCGGGTCCTCGACCAGCCTCCACAGCTTGCCCAGGAAGGCGGGCACGCTCGTGCCCATCTCCGAGACCGTGTGCATCGCTCGGTCGCGAGTCTTCCCTCACGGTAGCTCGTCGGATCTTGCACTCGTTGTAGCTCGTCGGGTTTTGCACTCGCGGTCTCTACTCCCGTCGCACTCTCTATCTTTGTTTCGCTGCGGAACACGGTGCTAAACGTCGTCCGATCACATCGCTGTGGGTCCGCACTACAGACACTGCCGCGCCGCTGCTCTCCTCTCGTCTACTACAATAACAGCGGGCTAGCACACGACACGGACTCTCGGCCGCTTAGTTACAAGAGTACGGTAATATGGCTGCGTGCGCGAGTCGTCGATGTGCGAGTATACGAAATCGCGGCTATCGCGAGGTAGCACTGCAGCAGAGGCCTGTCTGCAATGTACACGCCACGCAGCCGATCAAGCCGCGGTTCTGCCGCGTCGATTCAGCGTTTCTTAGATATAGAGATAGACCAGGGGTAGACAATCGTGTTATCTGCAACTTGCAAGTGAGATAAAGACAGATGGATGATCGCGTTTTCTCGGCGGAACAGCGTACAAGGGCCCAGGCCGTGAGACACCATCGTAGAGCTCCCCTAACCCTTAACAGCTAAAATGCCACAAGGTTGCCACACGAACGGACAATAACCCGAACATGTGTGCGCGCGCATCGTGCTCCAATATTCTTAGATGATTGCACATACGGATACAACACTGTATGTTATATAGATTCGTACTAGTTTTCCACAGGTACTTTTTCGAATGCCGATTGCGCGTTTCTCGCTACTTAACGAATTTATTTTCTGGTGAAGCGGTCGTTTAGTCGTTCAGACCATCGTGGGAGAGGACGGCCGCGTGTACTTATTTTTCGGTGATACAATAGTCAACGACGTCAATGCAGATATTTTCCACGAGCCATCACGTGGTTTCAACTTATAATAGCCGCGAAAGCGACTCACGATATAAGTATAAAGTAACATTGGCCGCGCATTGCACTTCCCGTGGCCGCGAGGAACCATTTTTAAATCCTTTATAGCAGTGTTTGATCAAAATAGACCTCTGCACAAATATTGAAATATTGTGTAACTTATCCTGATGTAAACATTGCATGATTCCGATTCTTGGACGTGCGTCTTTTGAGTTCGAGTACCCGAGACTGCACGAACAACGTGGCTTTGGCATTCAAACGTGCATAAACGTACACCTGCTTCGAGTGATTCATAACTTTTTTTAATATTTTTCCTCGAGGTTTGATGATTTCCGTCGCTTAGTATTGAGTGTTAATCGTTTTATGAGGCGACAGAATAGACGCAACTGACAAATCGATTTTGGAGCAGACAAACCTAAACGTCCGTTATACGTTTCTTGAAAGTGCATATGCATGTGTAATTTTTTAAAGAATTGCCGTTGATCGATTGTCATTATGTAAAGGAAAAATTTTATTAAGGATTCGCAGTTTCGTAAAAAGATAGTGTACTTGATCCCTACTTGAAATTTAATAAATGTTTGTAAAAAAATTCTTAAATATAATCATAAATTTCAACTACGCCTTAGCTTGCTTTATTTACTATTTAAAAATTAAATTAAAAAATTAAGATATTTAACGATTGAATATATTTTATGAGCTTTTAAAGTATTATTTTTATAAGATGACTTTATATTATTAACAAGATGTAATTTTATTAAATTTCTCCATATTTAAAAATTAATTTTATGCAAATTAGAAAAAAATATTTATTGACATTTTGCATTTTAAAATGTACTCATGCCATTCCTACATAAATGATTTATTACAGTATTGATTTGTATCCTATTCATATAAGGGAAAGCGGGGCATAGCGGGCCATGGGGCAATGTGAACCTTTGGGGCATAGTGGGCCACCCTATTAAATATGTTTCATTTACTATGAAACATATTTCTTAACAAATCTCACTGAAAATAAAGCATTTTGAAAGAATATCATTTTTACATTGCTGTATTACT
>JAXIUT010000037.1:15154137-15178729 GCA_035586675.1 Eurytoma californica | reverse complement strand
ATGAAATATCTAAAATCGTGTATAGTCAACATGTTGCAGGTACATAAATTAATAACAAAGGAAGTTCTTTAAGTAAATATTTACTGCAACACGTAAAACTTCATTTTTATTAAGATTTTTCAAATTTAAACTTTTATTTGTTTAAATGAGTGAAGATGATTCAAGATCCCTTTTTTATAGAAATTCATATTTTTCCTTGAATTATTTTTTGTGAAATAAGGAATAGGTTATGTTTAATAGAATGAGTGCTGTGTAATTCTATATTATGTTATATTATTCTATTTTTGAAATTATATATTTTATCTTATAGAACTGAAGTGTTATAATAACTAAAGGTTTTTTTAAGTACATTCTTTTCAGTTGTTATTTATTAAATGTCAGAAATTATTTTGAAATAATAGAAACATCAATTAAAAAATAGTGACAGTAGATGCAAAGCTAGTTGCAAAAGATTAGATAAACTTGACTGCACTTTTTTCAATAATAAATTCAAATAAAATTTACACTTTTTGTACTCATTGTAAAAACAGCTAGACTATTATTTCTCTTGTTTTAATAATTTTTATAATCTAATAATATGGATCTTTGAGCCTTAAATAAAAGTTGTTTTCTTATGTGTGAAGGTAGTTGATACTATATCAATTCAGACAATTTTTGGAGTCTTTTAAGTAAAAAAGTAAGGAAAAGACAAATTATTTTCTCAATTTTTCTATACAAAAATTTGAAAATTATGTAGTTATCAGAATCTGGTTTTTAGCAATATTTTTTTATATTAGTACTTACTTTTTTAATAAAATTAGTTATTATAATATACATTTTGTTATTTTAAGTAACAGATGTAAACAGAAATTTATTAAAATAAAAATAATTTTTAATTAAGATAATGTAGAATAAGATGTTAATGATGGCTTTAACGTTTTTTTTTTAATTTTATCGGAATAATTTAAAAAATATCGTGGTACGTATTCACATCGGATATCAGGAATAATTTTCGAGGATTAACCACGAACGTTTTCAATACAAACAAAAAGAAACAACATTAACATAATATCGCAAAAACTCCTTGACTCAAATTAATCTAGATCATGCCTCTTGGACGCGGCAAGATAAGATGTTTGCAGTAATGAAGTTCTGCGACAGGCCCGACGCTATTGCATTTCCCCACGCTTTCATCTTGACAGTTAAGATTTTGAACCAAGATCAACAATTAGTCGAGAACAACATGGGTGGTAAAGAGACGAAACCTCAGTCCCCAGTATCCGAAGACGGTGCTGTACCACCTGAAAACTCGTCATCGGACAAAGTATTAAAGGACAAAGAAAAAATTCTCGGAGTGGTATCGACGAATAACCAAGAAGAAAAAGAAAATAAAAGCGACACTTCTTGGTCTCTACGAACACGGTCACGGCATAAAGATACAGATAGCAATTTATCAACAAGTGTAATTGACAGGTACTGTTGATTGCTATTATTAATTATTTGTTTATTTCACCTTCGTTAGTTTTATTTTTTCATATGTTATTACTATGCAAGAGTAGATTATTGTGTTTGCTGATAAATTATCTCACTGGCATATAACTGTTTTAAAGATAAAACCATTAAGTATCTATTGAATTTTATCTTAAAGTATTTGAAATATTGAAAGAAAATTCATATTTTCTATTTATGTGTATTTGAAAGAATAATGTTATTAAACAGTTTCACTAAATTTAAAGGATTTGTAATTTTAAACTTTAATTATTCTGCTTATAGCAGTAATTTAATGAAATGATTAGTTGCTAAAATTTACTGAAATAAGTTGTAAATTAAGTGCGGGTGAATATTCAAAATGCAGATGATTTCTTGGTAATAAATTATAATTAAAAAAAAAAAAAAAAAAAAACAAGAATAGAATTTAAACATAATAGTATTTTATAGAAAAACAGAATCTTATATACACATCTTATATGTTATCTTTTATAGAAAAATAGATTTTTTTTAAAGAATTAAAATTAAAAATTTTTAAAAATACTCAGAAAATGAAGATAATAAAATCTACCTCTATAAATCTCTAATTTTAAAGAAAATTTAGTACCTGCCTTACTCCAATACAAGTTAAGCTTAACTGCAACTGGAAACAATACTTTTATGACTCATGGTAAACGCCATTAATCCTATTTAGGCCGTTGTGAAAGGTCTAATGCACCGCCTTACTGAAAAGTCGTTAGAATGTTATGACATTAGCGTAAGAAACAACCTAGAATAATGCAAAATATTGTCGTTTGCAGGCACGATTCGTCAGAGCAGGAGTGTCGGAATTCAATAAATGGTAATGGCGCAGTTGAGTCGGACAAGACCGAGGAGGTGCTCGGGAATGAAATGGAAAGCGACAGCGAGAAGGCACCTAGTCAAAGGTCAATCGAGCCGGCGTCAGTTCCCGTTGATCCCGACGAGAACAGCAATTCGAACGACTCACATTCGGACTCCGCCAGTCTGCCATATCAGTATCTCATCGAGCGGGACATCGAGCGCGAACTGGAGAATTCAAGGCTCGCCGGGGCAGTCTCGTCGAAGGAGAATGACTCTGGTAGCGCCAACGTCGCGACCAAGAAGCCCGCCTCCCCCGGGGAGCAGGTAGACGACGTCGAATCCCAGGGCTCGAGAGATTCTCGGAAAAGTGCGGGCAAGCAGAAGACACGAAGCGAGCCGAAGGAGAGCGATCCCACTCCATCTCCACCCGACGTGACCAACCTGCGGTCTTCCGACATAACGGACCTTGTGATGAAGGGCCTTATGTTTACTATAAGGCAGGACAAGGACACGGTGACAGTAGTCGAGCAGAAGACGAAGCTCGAGCTCGACGAGGTGCTGGAGAACTCGGAGAAAGTCGAGACGAAGGAGGGTGACCCGTGTTTGTTGAATTCGAGTTTGTTGAGGCTTGAAAAAATGATAACACGGATGCAGGAACCGCCTCCCGTGCTCACGGAGCAGAGGCACAACGGACTCGCTGAGAATGCCTTTGCCTCTTTCGTGGATTTGGCCGACGAGATTAACATTGAGACTGAAAAGATGAAAGTGACAGAACAGACGGATAAGAAGAGCGTTTGCCATAGCACCGGACCCGTCGAATCGGCCAACTCCTGGTCGCAGTTTTTCACGGACAAGGCGATTTCCGATGCGACCTTTCAGAATATCGAGAAGGTTTTGGGTGACTCCAGTGTGTACTTGAGTGATCAAGACGAAGACTTGGAATTGAAAGTTGACGACGACGAGGAAGAGGACATCATACCAGAGGCGTTGGTGAATAATTCCTTTTTCGATGGCACTCTTGATGCTATGCGAAAAACTCCGATGTTGGACACATTTGAAGATTTACTCATGGATGACATGGAACCTGACAGTGAGAAAATTATTGTTGTCGATGACGAAGAAATAAAACAAGATAATTTTATCCAATCAAACAGTGATTCTAAAATTAATGGAGTGACATCTGTTAAAGATTCATCAAGACTTCCTAAAGTAATATCAAATCAAATAATTACAAATGATCAAATACCACCAGCACTATTAAGAGCTTTAAAAAGCAAATCTACACTTAATCAGATTTCTCATAACAATGAAGTGAGCACAAGTAACAACGTAAATAATTTATCTGAAAATAATAATAAACTCAATATGAAAAATATTGATAGTGAAATAGATGTAAAATTAAATTTGAATGGTTCAGTGCAAGAAAACATTGAAAATAATGTTGATAAGTTTAACACAGAAACCATTTTAAGGAACAGTGCAGTAGTAGTATTAGAAAGACACAAAGAAAACATTCATCAAAGTAGGGAGAACAGTCCAGTATTCAATTCTGTGAGTAGTTCTAAAGTGACTCGGAAATCTTTACTTGTTACTGAAAATAGTAGCAGTGAAAAATCACAAACAAGTAATGAAATTAAAAATAGTGATAATAATAATTCTCTTTCAAATTCTAATTCAACTAGTAGTATTAGACTAACTCGATCAAATTCAAAATTACATATTAAGACTAATGAAATTTCTGCTTCTATATCTGATGAAAGTGTATCTAGGCAGAGTCGCAGAGAAACAAGATCTCAAAAGATATTAGAAAAAAGTTTTAATCAGTTATTAACAAATAAAGACTTGAATAAAAAGAGTACTAAAAGTCAAAAACGTAAAACAAGTGAAATCGATCACAATCAAATTGCATCAAAACTCCAAAAATTTGATAACAATGGAGGCAATCAAGAAGTAACTGTTAAAATGTGGAAACTAATTAATGACCTAACACATGGAGTTAAAGTAGTTGTTGAACGCGTGGACGTTACAAAAATATCTAGATAATAGGTTGTGCATATAAAACATTTTTTTAACGAATTTTTAATATAAGTGAATTTTTGTTTAATATGTAGATATTAATTTTTTGTTTAGTGTCGATAAAATCTCATATTTGCCTAGAGTCTGAAATTTCTAAAAATTCTAAATTGTACATGAAAAAGAAGAATTTTTAAGTTGTTAATTAGGTATATTATATTGATAAAATTTTAAATGTACACTGCGCTTTTTTATTTTTATTTTCTGTTACATTCATATAATCACAGTATAAAACTGAAATTTAATTTTGAACTTTTAGTTGTAAGTAATAAAATTAAAAACTTTTGGATCTTCCATTACTATGGTAGCTATTCCACATAGGTATTTACCTAAGTACCGAAGTGTAAATAATCATTACGCATTTCATATGAAAATATTGTGCTTGTAATTTTATTAACGTTGATATTTAAATAAACAAAATTAAGTTGAATATAAAAATATTTTATTTATTTCAAAAATAAAGATGCTTCATTATATTACGTCATTTTTTTTTATTTACCTTAAATAATCCTATGAAAACTTATATATAAAAATAAATTCTTAGACACATTTATTGTTAATGTTCTTCTATTACTTGGCGTATTTCACAATTCTTTGATCTTTCGATTTGATTAACTATACTTTTCAGTTCTTTAATCCTTTGCAAGACTGTTCGAGTGTCTGTTTTTGAACCAGATTGTTTAACTTTATCCTTTTTTTCTTCCATCTTATGAAATAGTTCTTCCTGCTCGCTAGTTATTATTGGTATTTCAAAGTTTGGAGCAGATTGTTTTTTAATATTTGCCGTCTGCAAAATACAACAAACAATTACGAATAGTTGGTTAAAAATGATTTTATATGTAACGACTTTATCATAATAAAATTTTTAATTTTACCTGCTTTTTAGTTATCAACGCCAACTGTTTCTCCATTTGATTGGCGCATCGCACGGAGTAACGCTCTCTCGTGCAACAAATTTGAAAAACCACATCTTCGCACTGCTCTTCCAAATCGTCTTCATTCGCTGCATCAATTTTGCTGGATTAATACCTATGTAAATTTATAAAATTGATGCATGTACTTACTCATTTTGGAATCTTTGATTAACAACACTTTTTTTAATATTTGTTTTGATCAGCAAACGAATACAAGTAATCTACTTTGCCAATGACCAATCGCCATATTTCCCTCCACATCGGCGCCCTCTACGTTAGATTTAAAAAATAGACTCAGAATAGGTTAGGGTAAATCACAGGTAAAGCTAGATATATCGCGGGTGTATTTCGGAGCGAATTTTAAAAATTAGAATTCGACCAAAAAATGCAGTAATATTGTATTGAAATAGATAAATCTACATCGTTTATAAATTCTTTGAAGAATATTTTTTTTGCATACATTTTTGATATTCAAATTTTAATAAAAATAAAATAATAATTATTACAGAAATCGAAATATTTGTTTTACTTTCATTTAAACTTTTTACAAAATTCTTTAATAAAAATAAATGTCGAGGTTTCATATCTGATTTTGTCATTAAAAGACAGAATTTAATTTTTTTTCTTTTTATTTTATTTTTCTATAAAAATAAAAAAATATTGTCCATATATATACAAGCAATTAATTAATAAATAAATCATTATCAGTCTACAATATCTCAATATAATTTAACAATAATATAATATATTATTTTTTTAATTCTCTAACTCTTTTATCTATTGATTGTTTTTGTTCATTGCTTAGTTTGAATGTTTTTATAACCAATGCCTTTTCATTTTTTTTAATTTCTATTTCCATTAATGCATCCATAACTCTTAAAGTTTGCTGAGCTTTTTTTAGATCCTGAAATACAGTTTGGATAATATAATTTTTATTTTAAAGACCCATACAAATTTTGATAGTACCATATAAAAAAAAAACTTAAACTTACCTCAACAAGTTGGTCCTTAATACTAGCATTTGCTTTGCTTAGTTTCCTCTTTTGACTAAATTCTGATGGACTGTAACCAATGATTTTTTCTAAAACCTTAAAAACGTAACACAAACATTTTTTTTATTTAATTCTTTGCAGTAATAAATTTTTAAAAACTTATATTTTAATTAATTTCATACCTCTGAAGAAAAGACAATGTCTAAACATCCAGTTTGATCTGTGATAGATCCTTCTAAATGAAAATAAGATCCGTTTTTTCCTTTCAGAAGATTTAATTTGACAACATTTACAACTTTTCCTCGAACTACTGTATGAATTCCTTTATCGGTCACAGGTTTTTGTAAAACTTCCTGAATTAATTCAATTATTTTTGGAGCATCATCGCATATTAATGAAGGTTTACTCAGAAAATCTGTAATTTTTCTATTGCTAGTCTTATTAGCTTTTGGAGAATTTTGTAAACAACGAACTTTTTGAGGTGCAGCTATTAACGGAGACATTGTATTCTGAAAAATAGAGAAAATAAAAATTTATTATACAAGATTTCTTTTATTATCTAGATTATATTTTTCAATTTACCGCTGTCCTTTTGACTCCTGTTTCCACATTAGATATTTTTTCTGTTTTGACTTCAGTCTTGATCGATGTCATTTTACTTTTGTCAGTAATGGCTGTTTCTTCCTTTTTTATTAATGGTTTAATATTATTAACTGCAGCTTCGAATTCGACATCAAATTCATTGCCATATTCATTACTAAAATTTTCTATTGAATTACAATCTCCAAATTTCGTTTCACTAGAAGAGTTTATTGAAGTCTTGCTTTCAATGTCCCTGATTGGTGAATTTTCAGCTTTAATACTTGTTGTTTGTAATTTTGACGTAATAGATTTACTTGAAGACTCTTGACTGGATTTCTTTTCGGAATTTTTATTGGAATATTCTTCAAAAACATTTGGCTTTAAATCAAAGTCACTAAAATCAAAATCATCATCTGGAAATTCAGTAGCACAACTGGTAGATGGTTTCACATCAGCAACTGATTTTTGTAGAGAAGAAAACTGTTGTGGTAAATTTTTGTTTGAAGCATCGGAAATTGTTTTTTTATTGGTCATTGAAAAATTACTTGATAATGACTGAATGTGTGAATTAGAAGATGTTTTAGTAGATGTTTTATTTTGAAATGAGGAACTGGAGAAAGTTGGTTGCTTTCTTTGTGCATTTAAATCAATATCGTAAGCTTCCTCATCTGTTGGAAATTCATCTAATCTATTGCGTTCGACTCTTGATGATGTTGATGGTGGATGATAAGTAACATTTTTTTCAGATTTGACTGAAACAGGTTTTGGGAGTGCAGTTGTATTATTAAACGTTTTATCGTCAACCATTTCTAAAAATAAATCGTCATCATCTTCAAAGCCGCTTATTTTATTTGAAATTTTATTGTTAAAATTTGTTTTTTGCGTATCATTTTTTTTAGTATTTGAAAAATTTTGAAAATCTGATTGTTGACTTCTCATGGCTGATGAAGTTACATTACTGTTAGTTCTTGATATGTTCTGAGATTGGACATGTTGATTATTTTTATTACTATTAAAGTTTTGTTGTTGAATTTGTTTTTCTATTTGGTCTAAGGCTTCAGAATCTATGTTAAAATCATCTTCTATTTGTACAGTTGTTCGAGTTTTTTGTGTTTGCTTATTATTGTCATTATATGGATCTGGATTCTCCTCTAAATTTCTAAAAAAAAAATTCGAAAATACATTAAAATTAATTAAAAAATGTTATTTTTATAGTACTTGTAATTATAATTTCATTTTAAATAAAGCATTAATGCAAAATAAATTAAAAAGAAAGTTAGTTTACAAAAAAGGTCTGAATACGTATTATGCTTACAAAGCTCTTGCAAAAACATTTTCTACAGCATTTACAATTAATAAACTTTCAACTTCTCCACCAATTTCCACAATATTAATTTCTTCAAGTAAAATAACTCCTTTTCTGCAAATTACTGGACCCTTAATCATCAATTTATAACCAGGAAATAAAGTATCCTAAATTAAGAAATAAGGCAATATAGTCTGTTTTACTAAATAATATTCTATACGTAATGAAAAATATCTCACTTTTAAAAATCTTATAGGTTTGTATTCAATGGCTAAAACATCTTGTATACCATCTGTTAAATATAGTTGTAACATTCTTTTAGATTTTGGTTCCCATGCTTGAAATTTATCTTCTTGAGCAGCATTTTCATTTTCTGTAGCTTCAACATTTTCAGATGACACATTTCTTATTTTTTCAAGTTGTTTATACTTAGAGGTTGATATATCATACATTTTATCCATCTAAAAATATGCAATGTTATAAAAAAACCATCAGATGAAAATTGGGTAAGAAAATAAAAAATTTATATTCACTTGAAGAATGTATTTTCCAGGGAGCGTTGTACATTTTTGTACTTTAAGTGCTCTTGGTAAACATCCCTTTTCATTATTTATTTCTCTTAAATCACATAGTATCCACTGATTCATGACAAATGTTATAATTTCATCTTGAGTTGACTAAAAATAAAGTGCAACAAAAATATTATTAATAATTTAGTTGATATTTGAAAAATATATCAAAGGAGTAGCTAGTCTTACGTTTTCATGTTCTGACAAATAATATTCTATGCAATCTGACAACCATGAATCATTCATAGTATAAAATTGTTTGTTTAACGAGTTTTTTACTCGACCTACTAAAGCCTCATTCATTTTTTGTAAGTTTACTAAACTTTTAGAAATAAATTATATCGTAATAAAATTATTTTGTCAATAAAGAGAATTGTGTTATAAAACGTAAGTACATCTGAAGCATTTAAAAACAATTGTTCATTTTTATGACGATAACTGGAGATAAACATATAACAAAAAATAAGGTTATCTACTAATACTACTGGAGAGTGGAGACCGGAGTAGTACTACAATTATAGTGACACTGACTTTCGTGTCTTCTGCTAAGCAGATGGCGCAGCTAATATGATTGTTTTGTTATCGTAAAAATATACATATATATACTCCGCCATTAATAATAATATACATATTGCGGCTGCACTGTGCGCACAGTATGTCACACATGTGATGCCCAAGTTGTACATAACCTATCAAAAGATCTTGGAATTGAAAAATGAATTAATAAAATTATTTAATATTATTAGAAATTAAATATGTTAAGTTCGTGGAAAGCATCGGCAGGTGCCGCGTGCACTATTGCAAGATCATTATTAAATGGAAAAACTACCCATTTAACTCAGCAAACGCGAGTAAGAATTTGATTGATATTTAAAATAATTGCTGTAATGATCTATTACTATGAGTTTTTATTAATTACAATTTATTTATCTTTCAGAATACTATGATTTTAAAGAGAAAATATCCCCTTCGTTTGTATAAAAAAGGAGGGCAGCCGCATAAAATGAATCACAAAGATTATATCTATGAAGTAGTGGAAAATACTGATATGAAAACACCACCACCATTGGATATTATTCTAACGCAATTTGTTGAAGGTTACGGTGAGAAAGGAGATAGAATAACTATGAAACCGCACAAAGCGTACAATGAATTTCTACTACCTGGTTTGGCGGTGTACGCATCTCCAGAAAATATACAAAAGTATTGGGTAGACAAGGCTGACCAACAGAAGACCTATAGTTCATTAGCTGCACCACTAACATTGGGTTTGTTGAAACGACGTTGCATACGAGTAAATATGTCCTTAGAAAATCCATGGGTACTTGAAAAGTGGCATATAAGAACCAACTTCCGAAAATCTGGCATAATTTTAACAGACGAATCAATTACAATGCCAGAAAAACAAATATCTGGTCCCAATTTAGACAACGAGGGCAAAGAGTTTTATGTTACAATAACTATAAACAAGAAAGAGCAGACTAAGGTTCGATGTAAATTACATCACGATACATTTGATTTATCTAAACAACTGGATTTGGAGCCAGAATATTGGAAAATTCCTGGAGAAGCAATATTTCCAGAAGATCAAGAGATTTTAGATTCTCTACCAAAGCCTAACTGGGATGCGGTTCAAGCTAAGAGTGTTAAAAAATAATTTTATAAGTGTTTGATAATTTTTTTTTAAATAAATAAATTAATTCTATTACTAATTATCATGTAAATTATTTACTAAACTTATTTAATAGTACCCAATTTAAAATTGCTGAGTGAACTCTAGAAAATCTTGGCCAATCTAATGTATAATTAGATCCAAACTAGTACACCCTGGCACAATCAATAATTCAATTCAGTTCTAACTTCAGTTTCCAACAATCAGTTTCTGTCAGTGTCAGTGGGTTGTGCTCCAAATTCTCTTATTAGGCCACACAAAATTATCCTTTTGTTATTTTACTTTTCAATTATAATTATTGATTCGGAAAAATGGACGAATATTTCACGTGGGATGAAGTTTTCGAATCAATCGTTCTAGCAGGGTAAGTTTTTATAACATCTAATAGTGTTTTTTTATACAAATTTGAGATTTTATACTTTTTTATAGACCACTGAAAGCCGACAAAGAAAAAAAGGAAGAAAAGAGGAAAAAGACTAAACAAATAGGAACGAAAATTTACTGCCCTCATAAACGTTTGATTTTTCATTTTAAAGACACACTAAGCTTTCCTGAACAGGTTGGATAACATTCAAAACGTATTATTTTATCGCAAATTTTTTATTTTTTTTACAAATAATAAGAGATTAATAAAATGAAAATTAATGAGTTAGATAATGTTAGGCTAACGTGTATTTGTTTATGCGTACCTTCGCGCAATTTTTACTGTTTATATATATGATATATTTTTTATTTACGTTATAAATTAAGTTCAGATAGTATAGACTTACTTTTGTTTTTGTTTTTAATGCAATAATAATTAAAAAAGATAAAAATTAATTAGTTTGAAGTTAAATCAAATTAAGAAAGTAATACAAAATTGTACTAGGATTATTTTTATATTTTAAAATTTAACTTCAATTTTTTAAATTATTTTTCAATTAACGATGAACTCATGAAATTACAAAAGTTTTTAAAAAATCCTAAAGAAACGGACTTGAAATTATATTTTTCAATAAATTAATACTCTTGAAAATGAAAAAAATGATTTTCCAAAAATGAGAAATGACATGTAACAAAGAAAGAAAGTGTGTATATAATATGCTTTGCAACAAAGAGATTGAAATTAATTTTTTTTGTTTTTAAGAAAATGATACTTTAGAGTTTTATTTACACAATTCAATAATTTTCGACTTGAATATAGGAAATCTTAATTCGAGATTTTTCTGGTACAAAATGATTATAAATACATAATACGTAAAAAAATAATAAAACGAATGACTGATTTGGGTAAATTCTGATAACAAGCCAGTACTCTGGTGGAAATAAATAAGTTTTGTTCAAAAATGATCAAAAGTGTTTAAAAATCATCTATTTCAAAACCGACTTTTTAAACACTTTTGATTATTCTTGAACAAATATTCTTATTAAGTTCTTAAACAAGAGTTCTTAAGTGAAAATGAAATATGAAAAAGTTGAGGTTTGCTTAAAAATGGTTAAAAATGTTCACTTTTTTATAATTATTTACTTCTGTCTATACATGTTTATTTTTTTTTTAAACGTTCATAACTCCTATCGAAATATAACAGAACTGTTAAACATTTTTTCCTCGAAAGTAATTCACTCTAGTATTATAATGACTTATAATCATTTTTTATCGAAAAATCTTGAATTATTATGATTTTCTATTTGAACCAATTATTTTCGTATTAGTTTTAAATTGGATAACAGTAGGACAATTTCTATAAAATAATGAAAATACCGTACTGCCCAGCTCTTATCACCGATGGAAAAAATTTTTGTTTCAAAATCTTCAAAAGTGTTAAATAATGTTCAAAAATGTTTAAAAGTGTTTAAAAGTGTTGCATTTTGTCACACACTTTTAAACATTTTTGAACAAAAATAAACAATTGTATTTTTAGTGAGTACATTATCATCACAGTTTTGAACATTTTTAAACATTTTTAAATGGAAATGAACTTTCTCAAATTTGAGTTTTAATTAAGTACATAATATAAAAAGTATTTTTTGTTCAAAAATGTTTAAAAGTACACACATGACGAAATGCAACATTTTTAAACACTTTTCCACCCTAATCGTCAATAAAATCTATTTTATTGGGGTAGCTTAGGGTGAAAAAACAAAAGAATGAACTGGACATACATAATACATACGCATTATAGTACTTATAAAAGTCATTACTTAAAATGACATTTTTTGTTTTCGCGGCTTATTCGCATTTCCTTAACACATTTATAATTGTTATCAAATAAAGTAGACTTTTGTAAATGATTAGAGCGAAAAATTTGATATGCACCTCGGAAGTAATAGGCGATTATTCCCTTGGATGAATGACTGCCCTCGCTATCAGGCAGCAAACTTGACCCGCGAGAATATAATCACATAAATAAATATATTAAACACTTGAACATTTTTAAAGAAAAACTATTCCACCGGTACTATTTCCGGATACCCATCGAAATACAAAAAAAAAAAAAAAAAAATAAAAACCCGGCTGCCACCAGTCCCGGTACCGGCGCTGGTACATGCGCAAGCCGCCGTCGGGCCTGCTGGCCGAGGAGGACGTGGTGCTGCTGGAGGACATAAAGAACCTGGCGTTCTACCTGCTGCTCTCGCCTACCAGCCTCGAGCTGATCGGCTTCCTGCACCTGGCCGCCGTCGATCGCTTCCTGCGCGCCCTCATCCTCTACCTGCAGAGCTACGCGACGACGTACGCGGAGCTCGGCGCGAAGCGCGCCGCCTCGGCCAAGCGGGCGCCCAATCCCCTGGCGGGCGGGGCGCGCGTACAGCGGGCCGACGAGATGCGCTGCCTGCGCTGCCTGCTGGGCCGCGAGTACGCCGACCTGCTGGCCGGCTACGGGCCCGGGGTGCAGCGCTACCACCATGCCGGCGCCGGCCAGACCTCCTTCGCCCAGTCGAACGGCGAGAAGGACCTGAGGATCTTCGAGGGACTCGTGCAGTTCTCGCACAGGGTCGCCTGGATCGCCCTCGAGCGCAAGTACAAGGAGCTCATGGGTACGTCATGGATGCTCGATTTCTACTTTCTAAATCGTCGCGTTCCTAACGACGAAAAACACATTTCAAAAAAGCCCTATTTTAATTTGCCATTTTTAACCCTTTAAGGATGGAGACTACTCGAGATTTTTTCCTTACTTTTATAGTGGACCTTATGAAAAATATTTTATCAAAAAAGTAGTAGAAAAACTAAGAAAATTGGTCTAAATAGAGCTTTCAAGAGCCTTTAGAAGCAGAGAGAATCCATTTCGAACTGTAAAAATTACTTATTCTAAAAATAGTACTGGCGATGAAGTATTTCGTCTACTTAATAAAAATATTTATGGTGCGGAATTATTGTAGCTCATTTTTAAGAAAATTTGCAGCAAGAAAACTGATTTTTTAACGTATTTCGAGTAGTTTCCAACGTTAAATACGTTAAGAAACCGGTTTTTGTGCTGCCAATTTTCTTAAAAATGACACAATCATTTCATACCACAAATCTTTTTATTAAGTACATTAGAAATAGCATATTTAATCTGAAGTACGTAGACGAAATATTTCATCGCCAGTACTATTTTTAAAATGAGTCATTTTTACAGTTCAAAATGGATTCTCTCTGCTTCTAAAGGCTCTTGAAAGCTCTATTTAGACTAATTTTCTTCGTTTTTCTACAATTTTTTTGATAAAATATGTTTCATGAGGTCTACGATAAAACTAAAGAAAAAAAATCTCGAGTCGTCTCCATCCTTAACGCCCAGTGTTACGCGTAAGTAACATTTTACAAAAGCATTTCTCACGTTTTTAGTACAAAAAATCTAATAACGTAAAATAAATTTACGGATGTTGTAACCTGCATTATTAGGTATCGTTTACAATAAATTGTAACAGTAAAATGTCTAAGACAGTCGATAAAACAAAGAAAATCTCAAAATAATTTTTTTTGCAGATATGTCTTAATTTAAAGATTTCATATATAACAAATTTTTGAGAATTTAAAATTGATGGGAACTTAATGTGGTCGTCAAAGGGTTAAAGCACTAGAGAAGAGTCTCTTCCAGAACCTGGTAAATTGAGGTATCATCCGTATTACACCCTACGTTTATCAGGTTTTAGAAGAGTTTACTTTTCTCAAGTGCTTAAAAAAAGGCAAATTAAAATAGGCCTTTTTTGAAATGTGCTTTTCTTCGTTAGGAACGACGAAATGTCATCGTGTCTTTTAGAGGAACAGTCAAAGCGTTTTTCACTTACTTTTTAAGATACTGTAATTATTCGATATTTCGCGCTCAAAGCATGATTTTGCGTACGTGCTCTTAAAATCGGCTTCGTAAAATCATACTTTGCACGCTTTGTTTTGAAAAATTCTGTTCAATACACGAGCGATGATTAAAAATCTCGCACTTGTATACTATTTATTAATGTTTTTGATATTTGATGCAAGTAGTTCAATTTTAATTCTCAGTTATCGTTAACAATTATTTTGTTGCTTTTGTTAATTTGATTATTTAAGGGCAACACTGTCAGTGTATATGTGGTACTAAAAACAAAAATAAAAAAAAATAAGATAAAATAAATCGGATTTACGCTGATGGTGCGCTCACGTTACGGGACGAATTATTGCACTCCACTCTGAGACCGATTTACTTTGCAATTGGAGTGCAATTTTGCTCTGTACGGGATTCAACTTGTTAATATTCTAAAAATTAACGCAAAACAGGATTAAAATTTTGGCTCTTTACTACAGATGTCGAAGTTTTAACCGATCGAATTTTAACATCGACGAATGTTAACTATCTGAAAATATATAATTTTATTGTTGAAACTAGACGTGTATTTCCTATCTATACAGCAAAAGGATCTGCCATTTATTTTATTAGTACGAAGCATTAAAAAAACTTTTAGACAAGACTAACATTTCTTTCAAAGCTAAATTGATTCCAAACCTATGTGTTCGAGTTAACATTGTGAAGGTCATTTAGAGGTCAACTTGCACATTCCAGTAAAACGTTTTTAGCTGATGTAGGATATAGTTATATCTGTATTATCTTTGACTTGTAGTTTTTGTCAATGACCTTTACAATTTTTCCTTGTTAGTCAATTGAGATAAGTTAAATTGAGATGATTTCCAGTACCATTTTTTGATACTCGACATACATATAAAATGACAAACCCTTTTATACATATAATTTTCAACCCTTCGTATCTTAATAACAAATCTAAGCTTAATTTGAATTTTTTGAAAATTGAATTTTTAATTGATTACGCGCAATATTAATTACCACAAAAAATGTATTAAAACTTGGATTCCATAAACCGGTCGACTTTGGCGGTCACTCTATCTACATGTGAGAATGAGTGTTACCGATTGTAGACAGCCAGTGCAATTTGTAATAAAATATTTGAAATGGAAATTAATTGTATTAATTAATTTGCAGCAGTGGAAATGCACCGGCTGTTCCGAACAGTTGGCTATAGCACGGCAAAAAGAAAATCGGAGGAAAGCGGTACCAGCTGGGAAGTGCCGGAGGACGAGCAGTGGATATTGTACGGTCCGAAAATGCCTGCCAGGAGAAAAATAATGGGGAATTCGCTGTTGCCTTATGAAATTTTAAACACCAATTGCGACTACCGCCTCTTGACCGTGGGTAAATAATTAAAAAAACAAGACATCCATGCAAGTAACGACTAATTTTTTTTTTATCTTGGTCACTAAAATATCTTTATCAACTTAGTTTAACATGTAAGATTTTATTGTAGAAATCAAAATGATTTAACAAGTCTCAGAACGATTTCAAAATTCTAAAACACTTCATACTGCAGCACTGCAATTGTTTTTCTTTTTTTTCAAATTTCAATTATTATAGCGCGAGATCGGCTTCGAGCAGTCTAAATTACAATTTTTTTTCCAATACGAATACAACATATATTTACAATTTAGCACACTGAATTTCGTCAATTTATCTCATCGTCGTCATCTCCGACAAGCGGCAAACTTTCAAGAGTCTCTTTCGAACATTTATTCGTCTACCTTCGTTGAATTATTGTTGCGAGCGAAAAAAAAGAGTTAAACGTTGTAAAAGTTTTTTGTTATTGCCTAACGTTCTTGTGTGTTGCAAGGATTAACCAGTGCTAAATCCGAAGACCCCCGCATAACGTTCCTCGAAAATGCGCTCCTCGCCAAGGAAAAAGATCTACCCCGCCTGGGAATCAAATTGGGAATTTTGGGTTTACCTCGGACGGACTTTGACGTATTGTTGATACCACAGGCGAACGAGGATGATCAGGTGCTGACCGATGAGACTACCGACGAAGTAGATGAGGTAAGCGGTTTCAATTTAAAATTGCGCCGCAAAATGTTCACTTTGATAAAAAATAAAAAACAAAAAATGTATCCGACAAAGGGCGCCGACGATTACGAGACGCTGATGCCACCGTGGGGCACCGACCTCGAGCTGGATGCGCCTTTCCCGATGGAGAGTAGGTGCAGACGGCAGAGCGAGGGCCCGGGCGAAGCGAAGCTTCGTAGCGGCAACCGCAGAAAGTGGAGGAGGCGGGAGCTGTCGCGCGCCGAGATGAATTACAAGGACAACGTGTCGCTGGTGACGACGCTCAATGAGAAGCGTTGAAAATAACGGGGAGTTCGTCGAGTACAAAAGCGCCAAGGCTACTTTGTTACATTTATCCCCGGTGTTTCGAGAAGAACAAATTTTGTTTCCATCAAGACTGTGCCTTGTCCGCGAAAGTAGTATAATAAAGATATTCTTTTGCCGCGCGTATGCTGCATTCTTTCGTTTTCTTCTGTTCGGTCAATAGTAAACAGTGAGACGTATGAGAATAATGATAAAAGTTGAGCAACTGAAAAAGACGATAAACTTATGTAAACAATACATGTTAGAATGTCGGATTTGCATGTACAACTAGCTCATAACAAAATAATTTAAATAAATTAAAAAAAAAAGAAGTAAATACTGATATAACAAATGGAACTGCTTGCGATGTACTGTATCTACGCCGGCCTTGTTATAGAAAAATATCAATATATATCGTACGTATCTTTGTGTTTTGCGTGGGGAACTAATACAAAAGTAAGCACTAAAGAAGCGATGTAAAAAATATGCTTATTATGTAATTGGTACAGCCTAATGAAAAGAGTGATAAATATGTTACAAGGGCATACACACTACAAGGTATACTTTTTTTTTAAGCGGCGGAAAAAATATATTCGTTGCTTCTCCACCGCAGTGTCTAGTTGTTATATATAATAAATCGCTACTATACTTGGTATCTCTCTTGTCAAATTACAGCAATCTAGCGATATACAAGTCGAGCTATTTAGCGCTATTAAATCAACCCCAATGTGGGGAACTCTTTTCTTTCTATTTAAATATTTATGAATTTCTTTTTTTTTTATCAAGATTCTTGATTTCGCAATGTCATTAATTTTAATTCTTTATCAACGTTTTTGTGGCACTATCGCCTTGCGCTGAGAAATTTTTTAAAAGATTGCATGTGATTCATCCTTGGTCAGTCTCGTTATTGTTTTCACGGACCTTGCAAATGTGAAAAGTCAGACCGCATTTATAACTACACATTTTTTATTTTCCTTCCTTTACTTAAAAAAACGTTTACTTTGTAAATTCAAACTGACCAGGTGCCCGAATGAATAGAAATATGATCGTGTTACTAAATTCAAAGATATTTATAAATAAGAATATACAAAGTTGATCAAAACAAATTTTATAAAACCGTTGAAGTGTTATTAAATAAAGAGTAAAAATATTTAAATAGTCTTCAGTTATTATGTACCCGTTGGTTGTTGAAAAATAAATTTATCTGTAATTACGAGAAAGTCACTTTTCTGCACTTACAAAATAAATTTTGTTTTCGGCACTCGCTTTTGTAAGTACTACTGAGCGACTATTTGATAAAAAATGAGAATGTATGAGGTTTTCCAATGAAATGTGGGTATTGCTTGTTTTTTTTTTGTTAAAAATCGTAGTTTGTTTTATTACAACGAAAAAAAATTGAAGGTACTCTTAATGTGTTCTTTTTTTCGCAATTTTTTCACTTTGTAAATATCATCTACTGGACAAAGTGCGATCTAGTAGGTCTACCACTTTACACTTGTACAAGTGCCTGTGTGAATGCATAAATAGAAAAACAAAAGGATCAATGAATCGTTAGGATTATGGAATATGTTACACGTGATTATACACACAACAATACAAGTCGATAAATAGTATTTTTTTACTGTGTAAATTCATTTTGCTAATCTCTTTAGGCGAGATACAATACAAACAAATCATCTTCGATTTGAAGGAACGAGAATATACTAGTAAAAATAATGCATAGCGTTCTTCGAACCCCGGTGTTCGGACATTCTCTTAGATCCTTTTGTTTTTTAAATTATTAAATTCAATGTCTACCGGTATTTCTTTGCACTTTTATTTAAAATCAAATTTTTCACACAACGTACTTTATCACGCACTTTACCTCTTTGTCTCTTTCTCATTCATACATGTCTTTTTTTATCGAAATTCTAATACCTGTTTAGAATAAGCACAAGTGAATACTAAATAACGTTTAGACGATGATCTGTACATGCTTGGCAACCAGCTAGCATCTCGCACTGTGCCCACATGACTCGCTCTCCCATTTTTTTTTCATTTACTCGTAAAGAAACTATCGCACATGACTCTCACGCATCGGAAAATCGTTCACATTTGTTCACGATACAAAACTTACTTGTATATGCACACATTCTCTCCACCTAATCTCTAGACAAAAATAATATATGATCGAATGAACGGACTCCGATCCGTTGCGTACACAAGATTCAACAAGACTCGGAGCTACTGCCGTTTAATCTATAGGATCTTGAGGGTCGAAAAAAAATGCTCAACCGCATACTACTTCCTTAATTACACTCTATACCATTCGCCGTGCTCGCGACCGGCTTAGGCGATACACATGCTTCGCCGATCGCGAGCAACATACAGTTTTTTCGCGCACTACGCATATCGTCGATATTTTTTGTTCACTTTAGGTTGATGCTTTGTATGTGTTTTTTTTTTTTTTTTTTTTTGTACAAATTAAAGACCGTCTTGTTAGAGCATCGGATTTACTACCCTCACAGTCTGCGCGTACTCGAGAAGGAAGGATTCCCTCTCGCCGTACTCGGGCGGCGATATCCACCCTCTTGCGGAGGAATGCAGGCGCCGATTTAACCACTTGTCGGAGGCTACGAGGCAATGTCCGACATGAGCTGGGCGAGGAGGGCCGGCTCTAGGAGTCCGTGTGTCTGGCCCATGCGCTCCAGGTTCCGCACGTCGAAGGCCTCCACTGCCCTCTCCAGTTCCTCCTCCTCCTCGCGCGTCGGTTCATACTCGCCGTTTCTGCCTTCTGGGGAAAAGAGAACCGGCATAATAAAAAGAACACAATGTTGGGGGTCGGATTTGCGAAGCAGCCTTCAGTACACTGTCCTTCATCGTCCTTTTGACTTTGAACAAATTTATAGTCTCAAAATGTCAAAGGTGAAAGAAAATAATATATTACTGAAATAACAAGTGGAAGAGAAATATTTAAAAAATTACAATTTAAGCTTGTATACAATACATGCCACAGTAGTAGTAAATTAAGTTTACATGTAAAGATCACTATTTTTACTTGAATGGCATGCTTACTTTTTTGCACAGTAAATCGATGGAAGACATTAAAACGAACAATTTAAACAATCTTTTTTTGAATCAATTGAATATTTTTTCTACAATTTATATTTTGATCACAGAAAGTTTGAACTGTTTGCACCGATTTACAGTAGAAAATATTTGTAAGACGTCTCCATTGAAATAAAATAGATCCTAAAATGAATGAAGCGACAAATTGTTCAAATGTTCGAGCGACTGTGGAAAGGACGAATCGGACGTTGAAAGCCGATAAATTACCGATGAAAAGGTCGTTGAAAGCGTCGGCGGGCAAGTTATTGAGGACGTTCTCAAAGTCGTGCTCGGTCGCGTGGTCCAGCGAGGCGAAGACCTCGTGGTCGTCGAGCTCGACCTTGAGGGCGGCGCCGAGGCCGAGCGAGCTGATGTCGAGGCCGAGGTTGTTCAGGCTGGCGACGGCGTTCGGGCCCTGCTGCGCCGGCGGCGCGTTGAGGTTGTTCAGCGTCTTGGTGTGGATCTCGCCGCCGGTGATGAAGTGGTTCTCCTCGGGCAGCAGGACCGGCGGCGGCGGCATCGCGGCCACGGGCACGCTGACGGGGGCGACCGGGGCGACGACGACGGGAGCTGGCGGCGCCGGCACCGGTTTCAGCTCCAGCTTGCCGCCGCGCGACGGCGGCCTCTTCCGCTTCTTCGGCTTGGACTTGGGCTTGCTGGGCCGGTGGCCGGCGGGCGACGTTGCCGTCGGGGCCGTAGGAGTTGGCGGGGCAGGCGTCGCGCTCGCCTGCACGCTGGGGGAGGCCGGCTTCTTGCTGCGCGCCTTCTTTGGTTTGGACTCCTGGGCGCGCCGGTGGTAGTTGTCGCGCTTCCTCGCGTGCTCCGGGCACAGGGGCAGCTCGTGCGCCACGTCGAACACCGGCACGCAGCACTGGGTGTTGTCACTGAACTTGGCGGTGCAGTGCTCGAAGAGCAGCTGCTCGCTGTTCATCATTATGTGGCGCGAGCAGTGCCGAGTGCAGGGCAGGGAGGCCTGCTGGCAGCCTTCAGCCCCACAGGGACCACCGACTGTCAGAGGTCCATCTGTGATCTTGTTGCTGCCAGTGGCACCACTTAGTACCCTGGCTGTTGATGTGGGATCTCGTATAGCAGCATCCAGTAGGCAGCGTGTTTTCTCCTTCAACGACCTGTTCATCTCCTCATCCTCCGTTTGTAGCTGGCTCAGTTGTCGTTGAAGCTGCGAGTGCAACTGTGCAAGGCGACTGGATCTTGCACTTGTTGGATCTGATTCACCAGAGTACCAGTGGCGTTGGTACGTTTGTAGTTCATCTCCACTAGATTCGCTATCTGATATCTCATCACCAGCTCGAGGGTAGTATTGCAAAGTGTGGTCTCTACATTTTCGTTTTGCCTTTAATCTTTGTAGTTTTTTGAGATACCTCTGCTTTTGCTGTTGTGTGTAATGATGAGTTTGATGGAGATGACTAACCGAGTTGTCAACATCTGATCCTGTTTCTGTTTTAAACACAGTATTTAATATAGGTTCCGATTTAATTTTTGTTTTCAGACATTTTCCTTTCGATTTGCTCTTGCTGGTGTTAGGTATTTTTGAATTTTTTGGTGCTATTAATTTGATATTTTTGCCGCCTGTTGATACAACAAGCGGCTGTTCTGTATCATTAAATACATAAGGATCAATACCTTTTTGTATGTCTGAATTTAATAAAACATTGAAACGATCAGAGAATTTTAATTTATTGTCCATTGCTGGCTGCTTTGAGTTGAGGATCTTCATTGATTAATACTTTTTTTATATTTTCCAAAAGTGGCATACTAAAACACTCCTACCTCCCTCTTATTACTATTTCAGACTTTATTGACGATGATTGCAGGAATTTGATACTTCATAATGATCAAAGCTTCTATCACTCAGTCACTATAGCAATTAATAAAAATAGACTTTGTTTTCCTTTTTACACATGATGCACTGAAATATTACATCTCTGTATTAAAATATACAAAGTGTAAATACATATTTAGTCAATTAAAAATTCGTTATTCATGAAATTGATCTGAGAATTCACATGTGTTTTTGATTATTTCATTGGTCAAAAGAGTTTCGTTAACACTGAGATAAACACTTTGCAGAATGATTTTCATAGTTACTCATCTGTGTCCTTTTTCGTTTAAAAAATAAATTAAGTTCTTTGATTTCATGCGTAATACAAATATTGTGACGCATTCATCTCTACAAACACTGAATTCTTTAGCTTACTAGTTTTGTGAGTCACTTTTGTTAATCAATGCTCTCGCTCCAAACAAGGCAGTCGTAGGCTTTTTCACAGTGCATCGCTTAGCTGTGTGACAATACACACAAAAACAAAACTTGCACAAATCATCACTATTGTTGCAAAATAACGATCTTCAGCTTAGGATCCACCCTCTCCTGGCTGGAATAACAACTGACAAGCCAAAAAACAGAGGATGCAGGTCAACTCAGCTCTGAAGCAGTGCAATTTTGGGGTTATGTCGTCCTTGTTTTTTTTCTGACAACTGCATTCTTCGCCAAGGTACCCGGGGAACTCGGCGGGCGGTTGTCGCGGAAACGCCAGGAGCGCGCGAGGATTCGCTCGGCGACCACCGGGGCTGTTGGAAAACGGCGCGAAGGGGTTAGAAAACTACTTTTCGCAACGACACTCGCGCAAAAGCAAGAAAGAGAGAGAAGTCCGTGTCGGTGCGGTCAGCCTTGTCAGTGTGTCCGTCTCTCTCTCACCTCAACTCCAGTGTGTATTTATCTTGGGCACGCGTGTAAGTGCGCGCGCGACTTTTCCAATTTCCAAGCATCGACGATCGACGACGTCTCGTGTACGTAGGTTATGCTTATGCGTACGTGTGGGTGGCTGGGTCATGTGTGTGTACGTGCACGAACGCGCGTGCGCCTCAAGCTTGTGTGCGTCTATGTTTGTACATCACACTGAGAGGGAGCGCAAATGCAAAGTATATCTCCCGTCAGCGACTTTCTCGCTCGGGACACTCGATGCGCGCAGCTGCCCCTCGAGTGTTGTTCCCTCGGGCACGGAGCCTCCACTGGCCGACGCGGTGCTCCTCTTCGCGATGCTCCTTGGTCGATAAGCCGCGATTCTCGAGATGCAGCGCGACGTCCTCACTCGGGGTCGCGCACACACGTTCGTTCAACATTCAACGTCAATAATAACATTAGAGAGGCACTAGCACACACACACTCCCCGCAAGGTCCCGTAAGTGTTGTCGCACACCGATACTACGCTGCAGCGCGTGTGAGTGCCGCGCGCGCACACAAATGCGACTGAGGGATGAGCGCGTGAACGTGACTCGACTACAGTACAGTGTATACGTGCACGGAGCACTAACACTGTGCAAGACCAGGCTCGATTGCCCGCGCGAGTGCGATTTCCTCGGTGTATTTTACACCTATACCTGCGTAACTTGTGTATAGGAGCAGGTGTAAGATTTCAAAAGTCGTACTGTTGTAACTTGCTTGGTATTGCTTTTTAATATTTAATACTGTTTATTTCACAATAATAGCATGTGATTTATCATGCTTTTTTCTTATTCTTCAATTACCGTTTTTTTATATATATTTTTTAAATATAAAAATTCCACTTTTTATTATAATATTACCTTCAATTGTCACTAGCATTTAAATTTTGAAAATATTTCAAATAATTTGAAAATTCTAGGTCAAAAAAATATTTTTGTATAGTGATAATATTATAAAGCCCAGTATAATACGTATTTTTCTACTGCAAATTATACACCAGTAGAAAAAGTGTGATCTATATTAGACGTGCGCATCACAAACGCAGAAAAATCTTTTTATAAAATTTTTCATGTTGACTTAATGATTATTTAAAATTTATTGATTCCTGCAATAAAACAAATAAAACAAATAAAATTCCGTTTGTTAAGTGTTTCGATTTTAAAATGAAATATTAATTATTATATAACCTCAACTGATTAAATGGCATTTGGTTTCAATTTTATAGATATGTAAACACATCAAATCCATTTAAGTATAAAATAATCAATCACCAATTCAAAATTGTAATTGATATAACTTGATTATTTTTCAACCAATAACTAAATTGCATTAACAATATAATTTAATAATTCATATCACTTCCTGGATTCGATTTTTCATCTATATCGTGCGGCATGTTGTAACAAACAGTCGCTAAATAGATTACAGAGAGTCAGTGACGACTTGACGAGTTGTTTATATATATCTCACTTTAATTGCGCGCGTCCGCGTGATACCGACCAGAGATTTTCCGAGTACTTGGATAATTTCACCTACACCTACCAAACTGCTATATATCAATGCTTTGAGCTATTTATTATTCTTATCTTATTTATCTTTTAGTTAATGTAGAAAAGTATCTAAACCAAATATTTTTACAATCCCTATAGTGAAAAAACTCACACGATTCTCACATGATTCTCACATGATTCTCACATGATTCTCACATGAGAATCATATGAGAATCATGTGAGAATCATGAAGGA
>JAXIUT010000037.1:15133058-15144743 GCA_035586675.1 Eurytoma californica | reverse complement strand
ACATATTTAATGGGGTGGCCCACTATGCCCCGAAGGTTCACATTGCCCCACGACCCGCTATGCCCCGCTCTCCCCTAGTAATACTGCAGTGTAATAATGACAATCTTTCAAAATGCTTTAATATAAATGAAACTTGTTAATAAATGTTTTTCGCACCAAATGCAACATATTTAATTGGGTGGCCCACTATGCCCCGCTTTCCCCTAGTTTAATGAATCAATATTTTACGAAACGAATTACAATTTTAGGTATTACTTCGTGCTCTAATTTCGAAACAACATAATCATATAAATCTAGCTGTTAATTCGGCATATTAAATGCGACGAGCGAGTTGACAAAGTTCAAATTGACGCAACTAATTTTCACCCTGCACTACCTCGTTCCCTTCTATTTCCACATTTATTATCCATTACGTATAATCCACTATGTATTATCCGCACAATTTCCCGAAAGTACAGTGACAAAAATGTTCCCTTAAAAGTTCCAATATTGAATGTAGAAATTTTCTCCCTCGCCACTCCATCTCCTCCAATAGCTTCAGCACAAAAGGCGCGGGCGACGGCGACGGGGGAAAAAAAAGAAGGCGCGCGCGTATATATATATCCCGGCGCGGCGCGCGGAGGAAGCGGTCAGAAGGAGCTTCTCGGCTCTAAGCTCCGAAATTCGCCCCGGGGAAGAGGATCGCGCGCTCGACTGCACTCACACGCGCGCGCGCGGAAGCCTGCGCGAAAATTCCATTTTCCCGTCGAATAGCAAAGCGAAGATGACAAAGTTCGCGAGCGGGGAAATTGAAAAATTGCCCGGCGCTTGCGTCGCGCCTCTGAAACTATATATGATATTCCCGCAGGAGAGAGCGGAAGTCCTCGGGAGGCGGGGGGAGGGGGGGGGGGGTTAAGTGGATTCCCGGCGGCGCGAGTGCGCGGGCTGCTGCCGCTGCCTTTGTAGCGCGGGGCCGAGCGGGGCCCAGCCCCACGCGCCTTTTCATATACCTACTCCCGCAGGAGGATGCATAGGCCAATCGAATTCCGGAATGAAGGCGTCAAGCGGGAAAGGGTCAAGTGGATAAGGCTGTTAAGGCTTCGACTATCTTTTATCGTAGAGCTTTTTTTTTCTTTTTTCAGTTGCGCGGAGCGATGGAAAAACTATTTGCTATTCTCGATTCACTATTTCTTTTATCTTTAAACAAATTTGTACTCTAATAGTTTTATTATTCATTTATAATTTCACGATATAAGTTTTTTACGCGATTTTATTTTATATTTTGTGAGTGAACAATTTTCTAAAAATTACGGGCATAAACGTAATCGTGAGATGATTTTAATACTGGAAATTTTTATCGGAAAATCACTGTAATTTTTACCTGAATCTTGATAGCTCACGGAGAGCTCCGTAATTTTTACGAAAATTCACCATATTTTTTACGGAGCTTTTCGTACCATCAATATTTAGATGAAAATTGCTATGATTTTTCCCGCAAATATTACCAGTGTTCACAATCTAAATTGTGATTTTTTATATTATTTAAACATATAGCTATGGATTCCTATTTCTATTTTTTGGCTGAATTTTGAGTTACTTATATATTACTTATAATATGAAGAGCTATATCCAACCGAAATTGACTAAGAAATCACCGTAAAAGTCTCAGAAATAGGTAAATTTTTGGGAACCTTTGAGAGAGTCTTATACAATAAACTTTTTATGATTTCCAAAGATTTCCAGAGATAAATGCATTATTGATTTAAGAAATTATCATACACAGTGACAAATTTCTATTACAAATAACCATTGTTTTCACGGTAATCATGTACTTTCTGACACTACGAAGTTTATTACAGAAAAAGTTTTTAATTTTAAATAAAGGGATCTGTCTGCTTTAGGATAAAGTATTTTATTACAGATACATCTGTTATTACCAATAACGTAATTTTCGTATTAAAAGAATCTTCTTAAATTGCAATGTCGAAAGCTAGTAGTTGCAAGAGATCAAATCGTCGCTCCTAACGAAGAAAAGTACATTTCACTCTCTCCGCGAACAAAAGCACATTTCAGCGAGTTCCCCGTGAAGAAAAGCACATTTCGCAACTCCCTGCGAAGAAAAGCACATTTCACGAGATTCGAGTGAAAAAAGTACATTTCGTGAGTTTCCCCCTTGAAGAACAGACATTGTTCAAAAACGTTAAACGTTTTAAAACCGTTTAATAAACGTCCTCTTGAAAAGTTTGTGCGGTTAGACCCTCAAAAAGCACATTTTGCTAGATTTTCGCAAAAAAAAACTTGAAAATTCCTAAAAAATGTACTTTTCTTCGCGGCAAAATACGAAAAGTGCTTTTCTTCGCGGCAAAATTCAGAAAAGGGCTTTTGTTCATGGCAGATTTGAATTGTGCTTTTCTTCGTCGCAAAAAGTGAAATGTGCTTCTTTTCGTCGGAAAGAAATAAAAGTTTCTTTTATTCGTTAGGAACAACGAAATGGCTTATGAGCTAAAAATTGCCTCCTGGTATTATAAATAAAGCTTTACGTCGTAAAAATCTCAATTCTTAAAATAATAAACACCGAAAGTATAAAAATAACAAAAAGAAACTAAAAAGTACGTAAAACAAAATGTAGTAGGTATGTAATTAGTTATTTATGCAACAAGGGAGTACAAGTAACGAACGTCTCAGATCGCATGTAATTGACTGCTCGAGCCGAAGGCGAGGGCGTCAAACATGCGATCTGAGGCGTTCTTTACTTACTTCCGTGGTCCATATGTAATCTTTTTGTCTAGCGAGGGCGAAAATACGACTTTTACGAACAAGCGCCGGGAGTAAAAGTGGCATTTTAGCCCCGCTGGGCAAAAAAGTAACTATTACATCAACAATTGTAATACAGATAGTAAACAAAAAAAATTGTTACTCCAGAAAGTATAGACATAATTGATTAAGTTTCATATATTTCGCAACTAGCAGTAACTAAATCATCTAATATTTATTTATTTATAATATTCTTACTAAATTTGCATCAATTTCAAACTACAATTCCAAAAACGCCGCTTGAAAATTGTTACTGAACTAAAAACAAGTAAGCTCGCCTTAAAACGTCCCCGTGAATTCTTAAACTTTCAATACTAACTCCCCCTAAACTCACCCTCGCACGGAAGCCCCCGAAAGATGATGCGAAATACATACGCGGCGGATTAACCCCGAAGCGGGCCACGTGAAATCCCAATGATAATTTAAGGCTTATCGGTGCGAGCAAAGGAAATTTCCGAATATCCGCGACACCGTTATACTTACAGAGACTCGCGCGCCGGGATAACATCAAAGTCCCATTGGGCGTAGGAGAAAAAAAAAAAAAAATCGCCGAAGCAAGTAAAATCCACATCGCTCGGGATTTAAAGCCTTGCCTTTCTTCCCGGCGCCGGCGGATCTCTTTATCCCCCGACGGCACAAAGGCCCCGCGAAGATTACGGGCTGCCGCCTCGCGGGATCCTGCCGCCTTCCGACGACACACATATCGGCCGAACCCAATATCGCCGAGCACCGATGCACCGCGTCTATATCGCCTTCGGACACAATGGGCCGGGCTCTCCTCCCTTTATTTCGCTCGCTGCGGCACGGATTCTCGCCGGGCTTTCATTACGTCGCGCCGGCATCGCAGTCGCAATTACTTAAAAGCTGCGTATTTCGCGGACTTCTTCGATTGCTTTCTGAACGTATTCGTTGCTGGAGAATTTTGTTTCTTTAGGTCTTTTTTTTCATTTCTTAAGGTTTTGGTAATGTACAGGTTTTTATTAACTGATTGTAGGTTTTTTTGTAAATGAATTTTATGTAATACTTCAATGTGAACATGAGAGAAATTTCCCGCAAAAATTACGTGAAATGCGTAATCGTTAACTGATTTGAAACACTAGAAATTTTTACGAAAAAACCACTAACTTTTACATATAAGGTACACATGTAACGGACGGTTGGCCAAACTTACAATTAGTAACTTTTACAAAAAAATTTCCGAACATTACGAGGATTTTTCCGTAAACATTGCGGACCTTCTTTGGTAAAAATTAAGGAGCTTTCCGTGAACCAGCGAGATTCAGATAGAAATTATGGATTTTCCTGTAAAAATATCCAGTACTGCAAGCCGTCCGGCACGATTACGTTTTATCACGTAAATTTTACGGTGAGCTTCATAGTAATGATTATGGGAAATATCTACTAGTGAATACGGTGTAAGCTTATAATATCAAACTTGAACATGAAAAAACGTATTCGTGGGTCCTTTTTTAAGAAATTTTTAATTTTTACACGAAAATCACTGTCATTTTTATCTGAATCTTGGGCAGTTGATCTAACTAGTTGGACAAAGTTAACAAATTTTTATGAAAAACTCCATGTAAGTTTTCCATGGAAAGCTCTCTAACTTTTACGAGAAAAGCTCGGTAATTTTTACGGGAAAAGCTCCATAATTTTTATGGAGTTTCTCATATAAAAATCTCCTGCACTGTTTCAAATCCTTCAAGATTCAGATAAAAATCACAGTTATTTTCCCGTGTTGCAAATTGTCCCACGATTGCGTTTTATCACGTCATTTCTTGATCACCTTCATCGCGATTTTTACGAGAAATTTCTTTTAGAACACTGTTAATAGTGGAATTTTCTTTGTAACAATCATAATGTTCCGTAAAACTACCAAAACTACTCAAATCTGCCTATAGTTATTATCTTTTTCGTGGAATGTGATTTACATACTGTTTCCTGTACTAATCTTACGTTATGTACGCAAGTACACGCCTTTACTTAATTTTAATTTTAAAATCACACCAATTGACATAAAAAAAGGCTTTTATTTTCAAAGTAAAATGCTGAAATATTAATTTTGAAATAAATAATCTTGGAACACATTATTTATTTTCAATCTTTTAAATTTTCAATCAATTAGAACTAAAATATTTTTTAATTGTACTTCTACTTTTTAGTCATTTACAGAAAAATATTGATAGACCACATCTCATACCTGTAATCTAAATTACAAAAATTTGTAATTTAGATTACAAAAAATATTGGATTTGATTCAAATAATAATTAATAATAAGTAATTTAAAAAATAATTACAGTAAATTAGATATAATTTAACTTAAAGGAAACATAATATTTCTTAAAATTATGCGAATTATTTTATATTGGATTTTTAAAGGAAATTATAGGGTAAGAGAAAAAACGTCATTGCGTAATGTTGATAGTCGTGTATTTCAGAAATAATCGTTTTATGCACACTTATACAGCAGATTTCAATCGAAAAATAAGCGAAACGTTTACATTGTAACAGCGAGGGCGTTAAAATCCGTCGTATAATAATAAAAAAAATCGAACATTACAAACTAAAGTTTAATTATTCGCACAGTTTGCAGTGGCTTAATGATAGTACAATACCGCAATATACATTTTTTACAAAATAATCATCAGCTCGCTTTGCTTTGCTTCATGCGATGAACATACAATATTCCATATTTACAAATGTCGCTTTTATCCTTAAACCTAGTTAAGCTCTAACGTTCTTTGTTGCGTGTTGTAATACTGACTTTTAGTTATAGTTTGCGCAATTTTCTCCAAATCGATGACACAGTAATTTTTTTTTTCGCTCGCCCGCCTTAAACTATCGATACAAAATTCAAAGTACAATCGCAAACAAACTGTAATCACCGACGAAAAAATATCGAAGACTCGAATCGAGACAAAAAATATCGAAGACTCGAATCGAGATGAAAAATATCGAGGACTCGAATCGAGACGAAAAATATCGAGGACTCGAATCGAGACGAAAAAAAGTCGCGTATAACAGTGAGGTCGTTTAATTTCATTATTAATTTTAAAGACGCCGGGGGCGATCCAATCGGCGGCCAAATGACAGCTTATAGTTTTCCAACACACTTTTTTTCACCTCGGGAACACGGCAGCGGGTCTCGCGTGCCTCGTTGAATAAATTGCGGGCTCAATGGCGCGCGCGCGCACTTTCGCCGACGAAAGGGGCGCTTAACGCCACCGGCGATCGGGGCCGACTCCGTGACCGGGGCCGTGCCTGCGAGTTAAGAATTAACGGGCAAACTAGATTTTTTTTTTCACTCCTCCGTACCGAGGAGATTAGGCGCTACTTTGTGCACACCGCGATCGTAACACCCGTTGCGACGCCCGCCAACGGGAAATTAACGCTGTACACGTGGCTGAGATTGCATTACCGCCCGAAATTCGCACTTTTCTTTTTAAACTTAGAGAATTCACCTTTTTTCGGGGCGAGCTCGATAGATCGCCAATAAATGTTTGGTAAGGCTGCGAGGGACTTGTCTCGAAAAGTTCGGAATGTGTAATTAAAAACGAGATCTCGTCTCGCCTCGTAGATCTGACGAAAAATATAAGGAAGGATATATGTTTCAAAAAGATAATTCGAGATTTTTGGTTTTCACAAGAGCTTTGAATTTTGATGTGAGAATTTTTTTAAGATATTTTTTTTCAATTGAAAGGCTGGAGTAATATCGATATTTTCGCACTGAAAAAATATGATATAAAAGAAAATTTACTATAAATTCTTGGGGGTGGAGGACTTGGATTCTTGGATTCTTGGATTCTTGGAGACAGACTTGAAATATGATGAAAATTACTATAAATTTTGGAAAAATTAAAATTTTTATTGTAAAAACTTCCATAATTATGGCAAATTTTGCTATAAAAATTGTAATTTATTTTCAAAGATTACAGTAATTCTTCTCACGTTTCCAGTATGTCTTTCATCTCAAATAATTTGTAATAAATTTTCCTATTTATATTTCTCAGTACACAAAAAGCGATATTAAACTGAGATCGATATATTAGAATAAGATCGAAAGAAACTTATTTCAAGACGAGACGAGAAAATCTCAATACACCTTCCAAGTCTCGCGCACTCTTAACTAAAATAAGCTTTAGTTTCCTATTCCCAAAAAGGTCCGATTGCATTATTTTTGACAATATATCAACGAAAATTAAATTAATATCAATTAACATTAAATTTCGTTATTCAATCCACAGCATTTATTTGCGATCCTCGGACTCGGAAAGCGAACGAAAGGTGAATTAATTTATATAAGAACCCACCTTGATTCTTCTATTTCCAATGCGGCGTAAAGCGAGGAGCGCTTGACTGACGCTCGCCAGCGCCCCGGGATTTAATTCAATAAATCCGGGTGTGAGAGATAGAGAGAGACTCGCTCCTCGGTTTAAGCGCGGCGGACAGTGGGAGCTTCGTTAGATTGACTAGAAGAAGATTGACTTTGGCCAGATTATCCGGTGAGACAACTCGAAACGCAATTTTTCATCGGGACGAAAAATAAATTCAGCGAATTAGGAGCCGTGCTCGAGTGACTAGAAACATACTCTGGCGCTCCGCTTGTAACGCGGAGCGAGATTAATGCGGAAAAGAAAAATTTTAATTAAACTGAAAATTCTTAAATTTAGCGAGATCTTAGCGTTATATCTTTAGTAGGAATGATTTTTATCGTTTATCAGCTGCTTATATTTATTAGACTTTTTTTATATTGGATGTTTACTTTTTTTTTGAAAATTAGAGATTAGAAGTTAAAGTGGACTAGAAAAATCAATCGACTTACTCGCTCTCCTACATTAAATAGATATACCCTATATTTGTCGACTAGTAATTTTACTTTGGCTTTCAGAGATCTGCTCTAGTGACTAGAAAGAAAAAACAGCAACAGCGCCTATTTCTTAACGTTTATTTTTTTATCTTCTTTATCTAAACAGACTAGATTCCTTCCTTCCTCTAACCTTGACTTTTATTTCTATATTCTTTGGTTGGTGGTTTTTTTCGAAACGAGCTTTATTACGTATATCGTACACTTAAGCGTAAAATGACTAGAGAGACGCGTATCTCGTGGAATTCCTAAAGATCGAAAGTCGTTATCTTATACAGGACGACGATATTCTCGTGACTAGAGCATGTTTTTTTTCCTTAATTTCTATATATGCCGTGGGCGAATCTTAATTATCTTTGATAAGTTTTAGCTGTATGATTTTTGTCGAAAATAAAAGAGAAAAATACTTTCCGAAGGCGCGCGTCCTCCGCGGCGCCGGAACATTAACGATAGCTATTTTTACGTATAACGATTAGAGCGACTAGATCGTTTATTCATTCTTGAGATCTCGCGATAGCGCCGTATCCTCGAGGAAACGCAAAATTAAGCCCTCCCAATTGAAAATGTATGTACATACTAATGGCCTCATTTTCAAAAAAATACATCCCCTCGTCGCATTATCAAATCATTTCGGTGCTCATTTCGAGGTAACGTGCACTCGACTCTTTAAAAAGAAATCGGATACTTTATTTTTATTTTGTTTTTCTTTTAAATGTGTACCTTAATTTTGCCTTTCCTCGAGCTTCTCGACAATGCCTTGCGCATCCTATTAAACGCTATATACATAACACATCGAAGCTGCCCATTATCTACACATTTACATAATCGAATCGTCGTGAAATACTGATACTTTCATTTTAACCTACGATTATCGCCTTTTATCATTTACAGAAATTTACAAAACAGAACTTTGGTATTTTGGTTTATCTATATGCCTACTGCTTAGTTATCTTAGTTACGCGCGGGGTTCCCAATGTTTTTGGCAAATAAAGCTGAGAGTTCCTTACACGCTATTGTCCGAGGCTTCATAAGCCTCGGTGACTAGATACGTTTCGTTCTTTTTCCTCTTATCTTTTTTTTCTTCATTTTCTTATTTTTTCTCACTTCCTCAAAGGAAAAGTACAATTGCAACCTTATAAGTACATTAATTATTACTTTCTATTTATTTATTTTTTTAATTATTGTTTTATTTATTTTTTTATTTTTTACTTATTGTTTTATTTATTTTTTTTTACTTTTTAAATAGAAATGAAAATAAATAATATTACATGTCATTTTTAATAGTCAACGGATTTAGAAAAATATAGTGTCGTTGCAATGGTACTCTTCCCGATTTTTTCCCGATATCCGACTTATTTTAAAAGAAAGGTCGCCAAATATAAAACGCAAACTTAAACAATTTTCGACGCAACTTAGGCTACGCAAACTAGATTAGCGGACTAGAAAAATTGAAAAACTCGCAAAATGTGAAAGAATGAAAAAGCACTCGATTAGGGTGAAAACTGAGCCGATTTTTCCCAAAATTCTTCCAGTGAAGAACAAATTCACTTATTTCAAATGAGTGAGCACTTATCACTGTAAATAAGCGAATCTTCAGTATTTTTCAGTGATAAGTGCACAACTACGAAATTTTTACCGAAATAAATTTAGAGGGATCGAACCTATAGACAGGCTCAGTTTTTCCCGAGAAAAAGTGTTTTTTCACTCCAATAGTAACTTTTCTCTCTAAAGTCGAGTAAGTGAAATCTCCTTAAACACGCGAATATTCTGAAATTTCACTTCCTCAGTTCTTTAGACAGAAAGACACACTCTTCCGCACTGCGAGAAAAAAAAGACTATAAATCGGATAGCGAGCCGCGTTTTGATTGTGCACTCAGGAATAGATTAGACGATACCTCGCAGCCGTCGGCGCTCACATGAGGTCCAGGCCGAATCTCCAGTAAATCCCGGGCGTGCCGCGCAGGGGCATTGGTCTCGCGGGGAACTGTTGTCAGGCGATCTCCATGGCCGCGGCCGCCAGGCCCATCTGCTGCTTCCCCGTCTCCCCGTCCGCGCCCCGATGAGCATCTCCGGCGCCGACGTTGTTGTTCTGCTCGGCCGGGTGCTGGCTGGCCACGTGCTTCCTGAGCGCAGCCTGCCGAGCGAACTTGGCGTCGCACCTGGTACACGCCAGCTGCTCCGCCCCCGCAGCCTCCGCGGAAACCGCCGCCGCCGCCGCCGGGGGCCGGGGCTTGTGCCAGCGCCGGTGGCTGGCCAGGTTCGCCGGGCAGGAGAAGCGCTTGTCGCACTCGGGGCAGCGGTACTCGACGTGGGCGATGCGCGAGCAGCGGTGCTGCGCCAGCTGGAAGGCGTCCTCGTGCAGCTGCCGGCACAGCTTGCACTGGTACGGCCCGAGGCGGTTCTCGATCTTGGCGAGCTCGGCGCGCGCCTCCTCCGTCACCTCGACGATGTTGAAGGCCGGGTCGATGTCGCCGGTGACGACCGCCTCGTCGGGCCCGAGGATCACGGTGCCGGACACCGGCGACGAGGTGTCCTCGTCGAACTTGAGCTTGCGCGCGTGCTTCTTCTTGGCGCGCGGCGCCTTGGCGTCCGGCGCCGCGGCCCTGGGCGTCGCGCCGGTGTCCTCCTCGCGGTGGCGCCGCCGGGGGCACTGGGGCGGCGAGGGCGTGCTGGGGGGCGTCATCGGGGCGCCGATGCTCTGCAGGTGCGGCTGCGCGGGCGTCAGCTGGAGCAGCTGCTGCTGGTAGGCGGCGGGGCTGAGGAGGAGCTTCTGCTGGTGGTCGTAGGCCGAGAGGAGCGGCGCGGGCGGCGCCGGCGGGAGCGGCTGGTAGCTGTGGCCGGAGGAGCAGCTGCGCTGGCTGTCGGTGTCGTCGACGACGATGTCCTCGTCGGGGTAGCAGGAGGAGGAGTGCTGGCTGCGGGCCTCCTCGCGGCTGCGCCGGTCCTCCTCGTCGTCGACCTCGATGGGGTCGCAGTCGTCCGGCGTCAGGCGGGACTTGAGCGACAGGTCCAGCGGGCAGGGGGTGAGGGCGCGGCGCTCGGCCCAGGGCGCGTACGGCGCGGCCTCGTAGCCGTAGGCGCCGCGCTCCTCGGCGGCGGCGAAGTAGCCGGCCAGGTAGCCCATGCCCGGGCTGGCCAGGTAGGCGCGCGGCAGGCCGCTGTGCAGCATGGCTGGATGCTCGCGTCTCTCGCGTGTCTGTCGGCGGAGCTGAGGGGGCTCTGCGCGTGCACCGGTGGACACGACGGTGCACCGGCGGTGGCCAGACGCCGTTTGCCGCGTCGGCGCCGCGGCGCGTCTACTTAACAAGCGGCCCGGCCCGTGGCCCCGCCCCCGGCGAGTCGGGGGGAGGCGGCGCGGTAGCCGGCGATTCGCCGCCGCCCCACCAGCCCGGGCCGAGGCGAGTCGCCGTGGGCGCGAGGGGGGGAGCGACCGGTGGTGGATGGGAGACTCGCCGGCGTCGCGGGGATGCTTCGCGCGCGGGGGACATCCACTCGTGGATCGCGGGGGAGGTGGGGGGAGGAGCGCGATTCCGTTGGAGCGGTGGCGCGCGCGCCGCTGATGCTGCGCCAGAGGCGTGGAGCTGCGCTCCGGTGACTTTTTCTTACGTTTTTCTCCTCGCCCGGGATGTCGGCTTGATTGTATTTTTTGTTTTGCCTCTTTTTCACAAGGATGCGGGCACTGGTGATGTGGCTCTCCAACTGTACTGATGACTGTTTTTTGGTTAATATCAGAAGTCGAGTTTATACCTATTGCATACTCTCAAAATTTGGAAGAGGGAAAAACCTTAATTCGAATGAACATTATGCCTACCGAACTTGAGCAGCCTCAGTTTTTTCTGAATAGAATAGAATAGAATAGAATAGAATAGAATCTATTGCAAATAAGAATTTACAAATTTAAAATACATATTTAATTTTGCAATTTTGACTAGTCTTTTTCACAAGTAATGCCTAAATAATACCTAAATATTGCACATGCGTGATATCACAGTCAAAAATATAATATAAAGCAAATATACTAAAAGTA
>JAXIUT010000037.1:15116122-15132958 GCA_035586675.1 Eurytoma californica | reverse complement strand
GAAATTTAATATATTTTTATTATATATTATAAAAAAATTATTTTTTATTGTAATTTTTTTTTGAGTCAGTTATTCTACAACAAAAGTTTAAGGTATAAACCCCCCTTAAAATATTTAATGATTTGTGAGTGATAATTAAAAGATGGCGTAAAGTACGAACGTACACGTATAGAAAAACTTAGAGCACCACTACTTTTTAGTTATGAAAATACATGTCTGTGGCTTTTCAGAAGAACTTCATGCACAAGCCCATTCCTTTTAGAAATTGACTTTATTGCAGATTTATTAGAATTAAAGGAAGAAAGCTTTATTTTTCCGATACGGAAAAGCTAACAAATTTACAATGATAACAGTATTTTACATAATGAGATAAATCCGCTTTTTTAAAAGTAATTCCTGGAAAAACTAGACATGTCCAAAATTGTTGCTAACATTATTTTTAAAGTCCTAATGATACTTTTGTATTATCTAAAGAATTTGACATAGACAATGTTTTTGGTAATTTTTTTCTGAAACTGCCTATAGTTTTGTCGTAAAAACTTGTTGAAAATTGAAAGCGCAAGTTCTGAAAACTGATTTGTCACAGTAAAATGATTCCTAATTTCCAAATCTACATGGACTGAAAAAAGATAAAAATTTGAGTCTAACGCCCAAATTCATAATTCACTAAAGATATTTTTCAATTATTTTTACTAACATTTTTAATTTTATTATTAAAAAGGATCTAAAGCTAAATTAAACAGAATTTCTGCGTTAAGAAATCTTTTTGAATACTTCAATTTACTATTTTAGATGTTATTAATTTTTACGGTATACAATTTTTAGACACTTCTATTGAAATATCTCAAAAAAGCAAGAAAAGTTTTCAATAGATATATTTATATAAAGGTTATATATCCTTTTCTAATAAACAATCAAGACAGACATAATTCAAAACATTGAAGACTTTTTATAATTAGGCTATTTTTGGTGAAACAAATAGGCCGTTTTCTAAAGTCATTCATTTTTTATGAAAGTTAGTCTTGACCCACTTGCCAAAGATTTTAAATTTCTAAACTAAGTATAGAAACGCGCGTGCAAAACGCGCATCCCGTTGCTTGTGCTGCGAGTTGAACGACGCGAGACCCTACCCTTCGAATTTGTTTGTCTAGTGCATGTGGGTACACAGCGACAGGGCCTCAAGCGCCGCCGAAGGCCAGGATGTGCATTAATGGATAGAATTACATTAAACAGCGAGCGCCGGCAGGCCCTCACCTCCTGCTTTTTCAATGCCAACATACGCGATATACCACCAGACTGGAAGCCTGGATATGTCATTCCATTGCCATTATTGCCGTTTCACGGCGGCCACGCGCCTCAATTTAAACAGATCCCATTCCTTTGTTACACAACTGAGATTTTTTTAATTTTCCTATTTTCAATGGTGTATGCATGTTGTTTTTATATTTAAGTTTATCATGATGGTTAGAGTAACAAAAACTTGTTTAGTTATTTTTAGATTTATTTTTATTTACAAAAATGTTACGCTTCTGTATTTTTCGGTTCAACAAATCAGTTCAACATTAAACAAAATGCAATTAAGTATTTAAAATGCTGATAAATTGATAGATGATGCATTACTATACTAATTATAATTATTAAAATTTCTTCTCGATTGTACAAAATATCACGTAAATATAAAAAAGTCGCCGAGTTAATTATTTACAAGAATATTCATTTACAATACTTAACAATACTATAACATTAAATAATATTTATATAAAGACTAAAACAATTTTTTTCCAGCTGTACGTTCGTCAACCTTCATCTTTTTCGTAGTTCTTGGTGTTTGACTCGAGAATATTTTCCTTTTGCGGGACTGCAATATAAACGTTATTGTTTTAAATAATGTAACACAATCTTTAAACAAATTTTCATATTTATTACCTTATCATTTTTGTCTTTGACTGGCGTATCGTCATTTTCTTGCTCATCGTCTTCATTGTCTTTCGATACCGAAGGACTCAAATGTTCGAAAACGAATTTTCGGTTGCGCACAGTGTTGATGGATAGTTTATTTTTTTCTGGCAAGGACTTTGCTATTCGAGTTAAAGTTTCTTCTCCTCTTGCTAAAAACGAGCCTCGCATGTTGCTCTAAAATGTAATAACCCAATGATCAGAAACTAATGATGTTACCTGAATAATGAATCTGCACGCGTCAAAAATACTTACAAATGAAAAACTTTTCGTTGTCGTAGTCGTTTTGTTTGTGACGTTTATTAGCCGATTACCAGCCGTTGTACTGCTATTACCCGGTGGATTACTTTTTACTGTCTGTTCTTCTGTCGAAGATTTACTTGAAGATCGCATACTTATAATTTTTAAACCTAATTTTCCTAATTGGCATTCACTAAAATCGTCGTCTAATTGTTTATCTAAATTTTTCTGCAAAAATATATAATAATTGCAATACCAGTGTAATATTATTAAATAATTTTTATAGTTTACAGTAATAAGTACCTCTTGCTCTTCAAGGAACTTTTGCCGTTCGTAACGAGCTTTTCGCATTTGTATCTCAGCAGCTGTATCAACTTCGTCATCTATTTCATCAATGTCATTTTCTGATCTAGGTCCCAAATTATCATCTTCTATGTTATCTGAAAATAATTTAATATTTAATATTTTAAAATAAAACAATTTAAAAATTTAAAACGGTATAAAAATTTCAATTCTTTTTCGCATCATATTTATTTCAAATATAAAAAATTTTTCTGGTTTCTAAAAATATAATATTTACATAAACGGATTTTTAGGAATGTGTGGTTATATATTTGTTTAGATTTTAGTAACGGCTTAAAAGAATAAAGTAACGCGAATAAAAATATGTATAAAAATGTGTCACAGGAATTCAAAAATATAGTTCAATATTTTATTTTAGAGATAAAACTTGTGAAACAAACAACAAAATTCAATCTATTATTTAAATCATTTTTTTATACTGTTATAGAGAAAAGAAAAATACTACATAACAATACTAAAACGTGAGAATACCAAATTTGTTGATGAAAATTGTAATAAGTATTTTTCTTTTTTGTTTTATTAAATTATTAAATTTTGTTTTTTCGAATCGAATGACACTTAAAAAATTACATATAAAGTTAGATTTTTAACGAGAAATATTAATTATTACCAAAGAATGTGCTTACCAATATTCTTCCATTTAAACTTTCGTTCGCGACCAGCGCCTTCGCTATGTAAATCCCCATCATCGAATAAAAGCTCCTGCAGCATTCTTACTTCTCTTTGATCTTCGTCCATCACTCGTTTCATGTGAATTTTGTCCAATTCATCTTTCATTTTATTTTCATCTATTTCTTCGGCATCTCCTTCTTCAAATTCCAATTTGTCCAGGTCCTGTTCGTCTTCGTCAGCCGAATCCCAGTCGCTCTCACTTAGTTCGGCCTCATTTTCCAGATACTTTGTCGCTACTTTCTTAATATCTTTTTTAGACACCGTAATAACTTCGTTCTCCTCAGAATCATAGTCCACGTACTTTTCATCATCTTCATCTCCGATTTCATCCAACTCTTCTTCTTCGTCAGAAAATTCTTTAGGCTCGTCGTCCTCATCGTCCGATAAATCAAGTTTCTGAACTTTCTTTTTTTTCTTTTTCAACATTTTTTTCTTTTTTTGCGACATTTTGGCTTTATTTCCTTCTTCATCAGAAGACGAGACTATCGTGTATCCAGTCCAGGGAGCTTTGGACTCCTCCTCGTCTTCTTTTTCTTTGGACAATGAAACTGGTGCCTCTGATGTTGACTTCTTTTGAGTAGCAATTGAGGGATGTCCTGACATTTGTGTATCCGGGAATGCTCCTGAGCATATTGCAAGTAGATCATCCTCGTTTACGTTGTTTGATGGTTTTTCAAATAACTTTTGCTGAAACCCCTATGAAATAAAATTATTTAAAAAATATTTATTAAAAAAGAAGAGAAATAAAAAATAAACGTATAGTTAAAATATAACGTACGTTTTGAATATCTAAAGAAGGAATTCCAGATATTTGAGTATCTGGAAATTTTCCCGAACACAGTGCAAGAAGCTCTTCATCATTCACAGTATTTGAATTATTTTCAAATAGTTTATTTTGTCCCTTTAATAAAATAGAAATAATATAACATAATAAAAAGAATAGAAATGTAATTGTATCTGTCATGATTATGCAATTATATATTCATTATTTTTACCTCTTTAGAACTGACGGATTTTTCTGAAGGTATCGTTTTGATTGACTGCGAAGGAAACTCTCCAGAACAAATATCCATAAGTTGAGAGTCCGTGACTTCTCTGCGCTTTTGTGATTCCACAGGTTTTGGTTTAGCTTTACTTAACCAAGCCTCCATAGGGTTTTTAAACGCACTAGGGCCGAAGGAGGCTAGTTTAATTGGACTTTTAGATTCATTGCTAAACATAGATTCGTCGCTTTTCTTTGCCGAGGGTGATTTTTTGTTAGGACTACTTCGTGACTCTTCATCGTCGTCAAGAGTCAATGTGATGTCTTGCGAAGTTTCGTCTCCGACGACTATGGCTGGATTCGCAACAGAGTGACTTTTTTTCTCATTGATGGTCTGAGAGATAAAAGCACCCGAGCAAATTGCTAAAAGTTGTGAATCTGTAACTCCATTTTGAGTATTCAATATCGGCACTGCAGAACTCTGAGTATCTGTGAATTTTCCTGAACAAATTGCAAGAAGTTCATCGTCGTTCACAGATTCTGGAGGATCTTCAAATAGTTTTTTTGGTAGTGATATCATTTTATCTAAATGACTATTATTTTGTGTTTGATCACTGAAAAAATTAATAAATGTAAGATTTTAGAATATTAACTCCAATACGTATTATAACATAGTTAAAAAATCATTTTTTCATGAACAAAAACATGTCTGATAATTTTAATAAGGGACCCGCAAATGTTTATCCTAAAATAAAAAACTACTTTTCAAATCATTACAAAAACTTAACTGTAATTTTATTAGGATTTTATTTATAAATCTTAGAATTCTTTTTGTAGATATATTACTTGTAAAACATCTTAAAAAACATTATTTCTTAATTTCAAATTAAATTTTATGAAAATAATTTTTCTTGAGTAGAGTCAGTAACAACAGTTCAATTCAAATGATTACTAAACGCGAAAGGCGTATTTAAATTGAAATTCAAACTAAAAACAGATTAAAATAAATAATGTACCTTTTTTCTGGTGGAGATTTCGTGGTCGAAATTGATCCTAGATGAATATTGTTTGTTTTCGACGCAGACTTCCTCTCCGAGTCTAGTGACGTGTTCAAACAAGTCAATTGTGCTACAGGTGAGATCATGCTGAGAATGTTGTTAGATTTTAGAAGTGGCGTTTTGCAAGCTTGACTGCGGGCATCGGAGCCACATCGACTACGTGGCTGAAAAGGCGGCATGCTTTCTGCATCGCTTCCATTGCTCATCTGTGAGGCAAACATGTCCTCGTCTGTCTTTGTGCGATCAAGCGTTCGCTTTGACAGAGCGTCGTTGCTCAAACTCGACTCCGACTGATTTGAATCTTCGTCAAATGGTCGTATTATTCTCTTCAGCTGCTTCGGTTTATTGCACTGAAAAATATATTTTTTGTGATTCAAAATTCTTAAATCTGTAAATATGATTATAACTGCTAAGAATGTTCAGAAGTTCATAATATACTAATCGAGTACTTACACTTTCCTCTACCTCTTCTTCCTCTTTTTCCGTGTCATCGTCATCGTCTTCTTCTTCTTCTTCCTCTTCCTCCTCTTCATCTTCTTCATTTTCGTTGACCTCGTTATCCTCAGCACCTTCATCTTCACTCTCTTCGGCTTCATCATCTCCAAAATCGCACTTTTTCCTCGGCTTATCGACAATTGCTACGTCGTCTTCTTCAGGCTCGCTTTCAGCGCTCTCCTCATCTTCGAGTATTTCCTCATCATCAGGCAAATCCGCATAAAAGTCATCACCCTGGCACTTGGCTTCTTCCTCTTCATCCTCTTTCTCCTTGTCCTCTTTCTGCTTCCACTCCTCGTTTCTCGCGGTAACAATTTTACGCTTCAAATCTTCTCTCAGCTTCTTTAGTTTTTCGCCGGGCTTACTTTCCTTCTTTGAGTCCTCCTCGTTAATCGTCTTCTTGAACGGTAAAATCTCTTCAATGACGGTGATGTCATTACCTGAACCTTCGGTCCGCAGTACTTTGATTTCAGACGTGTCGTCGGTGTTGGACCTGACGTGCACTGCGGAGTGGCGCGCAAATCTGTCCAGCAATTTCGTAACACCTTCTTTCATCACACCACTGTCCGTAAAGTCGATCATCCCTCCCGGCGAAGCTTTTATTATGGGCTTAAATTTCATGGCATTTGCTAATAATTTTTCCTTCATAGTAGGCTTTTTGACTGGTTCGTCAAGTTCCGGAGGTAAACCGAAGTCAGCCCGCAGTACATCGTGATCTATTACTTCGTCGTCTTTGCTCAAATCCTTATCTGATGTTTCAATAACATCTTTCGATTTTTCAGTTTCATCATCTTTTGAAGAATCTGATTTTCCAAAGTCCTTGTGACTTGGAAGCTTGTGACTTATAAACGGTGTTTCCCCTATCATTATTCTTTCCTCATCTTGCTTTTCAGTGTTACTTTTATAAGATTCTGAAAATTCTGTTACCTTGTTACTGGCTTCAGTTTCAGGTAGGTGTAGTACAAAATTTTCAGTACCGTCTTCATCCGAAGTTTTCTTTTCAGTTGATGCTGCATCCGCAGTTGAAATTTTTTCTGCAGATTCTTTTGTACTTTCCGTTTTTCCTTCTGATACATAAGCGCTATCCGGAGTGTCCACCTCCATTTCCATTTCTTCAGTGTCTGTTGTAAATAACTTTTTCGGAACGCTAGATTCTCTCAAACTTCTCCTTACTTCTTTTGGTTTTTTGTTCAATTGCTCTAGACATTCAGAATCATCATTTTCTTCATTGCTTGGATTTTCGTCCTTTTGAATATTTTGAGTATCTTCTGAATCTTTTGCATCTTCCATAAATAATTTTCTTGGGACACCAAAATCTAGGGACCTCTGTTGTAAAATTTCTCTCTTGTTATGAGATTCTTGAATGAAATCTTGGGTTAATTTTTGTGTATCTGATATATTAATTGTGTTTGAACTTTCAGCATTGCTTGTAGCTTCAACATTAATTTCATTTTCTTTATTACAATCATCTATTTCCATGGGCTCTTCTGTCTTTTCATCCTCTTCAGAATCAGATGATTGATAAAAAATTTCAGCTTCTTTTTCTTTTTCTTCTACTGCTTTACTGTAATATTAATCAATTTCAAATTATATTAATGTGCAATACTCTCATTTGTACATAATAAGGAATTAGAGGTAAACAATTTTTACCTTATCATTTCAGGAAACATTTTCACTTTTTCAGCGCCAGTTAAATTTTTTGGTATTTCTGGAATAGAAGTATTAATCTTCTTTCTATTCAAAAACTCTTGCAATGTCCGCTGCTTAGGTCTGTGATATGGAAGTGATAATTGAGATTCTCTTATTAATCTCTGAGTTTCGCTGTAAATTTGTTGCATTGCTGCATCTTTAGATGCTCTTGCTGTTCCCTGTAAATTTATAAATAATTTGTAATTAATTATTTATTTGAAAACAAGATGTTGAAAAGTATTTTATGATATTCTTTAGACTGAAAATGATATTTCAATTTAATTTTACCGTTCTCTTTTTTTCAGATGATTTTTTTCCTTTTTTTGGTTTCTCTTCATCATTTTCTTCTCCTGCAGAAACATTTTCTGACTCAGACTGTTGTTTACCACTGTCACTTTCGGAGTCTGTGTCTATCAAACTGCTTATTTTGTTTGATTTCTGAAAAATGAAATTAGTAGTTAATACATTTGAATTAAACATCTTTAACATTAAATAGATTAACATACGTTAATGGTATTAGAATTTCCTTTATCCTCATCAGAATCATTTTGATCACTAACTGCTTTCTTTTTCTTCAATTTTTTTTTGTCTGGTTTAATTGAATCTTCATCAGAGTCACTGTCAATTACATTTTTTATTTTCTTATTTTTTTTTGTTTTTGATTTTTTATCAGCATCTGAACCTGCTGAATCGGAATCAATATCCTTCTGTTTAAGATTTGATTTTCTAGAAACAATAATATCATCTTCAGAATCAGAATCTACAATGCTAAAATATTTTTTTTTCTTTTCAGTATTTTCATTTTCTTTCGCAGGTGAACTTTTATTGCCCAATTTAAAACTGGTTGTTGAATTGCTTTCATCATCTGATTTATCAATTACTGGTTGACTGCTTTTTTTTGCAGATTTGGATTGTAAACTTGTAAAAGAAGAGCGAGTATCATTATCTTCTAGTAATTTTTGATTGGTACTTTGAGTTGATCTTTCAGTACTTTGACTCTGACTTTGTTTTTCCGGTGAACTTCTTCTACTTGAAGATTTGAAACTTGATCTGGAATTGCTTTCATTGTCCGATTTATCATTAGCTACTTGACTACTTGCTTTTGTTGACTTAGAATGAGAACTTGCAAATGAAGATCTAGAATCCTCATCTGATGAATCATTAGTGGCACTCTGAGATGTTTTTGTAGTACTCTGACTGTGGCTTTGTTTTTCTGGGGAACCTTTTTTGTTTACAGATTTGAAACTTGACCTAGAGTTGCTTTCATTGTCCGATTTATCATCTACAGTTTGACTACTTTTTTTTGTCGATCTAGAATGTGAACTTATAGAAGAATCACGAGAATCATCATCGGATGTAGCAGCACTTTGAGTGGATTTTACAGTATTTTGACTCTGGCTTTGTTTTTCTGGTGAACTTGAACTTTGAGAAGTTTTAATAGTTTTGGAGCTCGAAATAGAAGAACGAGAGTTTTCTTCATCATTGGCTTTTATTGTAGTATTGCAACTAGAATCGCTATCCTCGTCTACAAATTTACTTGAACCAATGTCACTTTTGCCAGTGGAACTGACAGTAGATTTAACAGAGGATTCGCTAGTGTTACTTTCCTGAGAACACTTACTATCCACTTGTAAATCAGAGGGTTTATTTTCTTCTTTAGATTGCGCATCGCTCTCCTGACTTTTGCCTTTCCCAGTCATACTGTCTAAAGGCTGCGAAGAGACTGCGGAGTCACTTTGTTCTCCTTCCTCGGAGCACATGGATTCTGCAACGACATTGTTGCTTTTGGACGACAAAACAGCTGCACTGTCAGCAGAATGCCGTTTTGCAAGACAGCCCTCGATTCCGTTTGAGGACAAAGCAACAAGTGCTTCCGTAACTGTGCCAGAGTGACTTTCGCGCACGCCATTCGCTGACGACACCGTTTCGCTTTCCTGAGTGATAACTTGCACGGCGAGCGTTGCCATTTTCGTATATTTTGTATTATTATTTGTAAAAAAAACTTATAAAAATGCACTGGAAGAAAGCGGACTAATCTCGTGAGGACACATGCTTCTCGCGCCTTATTTACGTAAAGCTACAGTCGGGCGCGCTTATTCGCGCCAAATTCTAAGCAATGTTGCCACATTCTACGGATTATATCGGGGATAAATGGTGATATTGGTGTTTTTTTGCGTAACAATTGGAGGAAGCTGTGTTAAGCCCGCCTACTTCAAATAGTTTTGATATAAATTCCCTTAGGAAAATAAACTACTTGAAAAACTATTTACAAAACTTCTGACTAAAGTACTAATGAATCACTGATAAACTACTGATGGATCACATAATTTAAATAGTAAATTGGCAACTACTAGTTAACTACTGACAAGTAACTACAGGGGAACTACAGGTAAACTATCTTAGGAATACTTGTAAATATAGTCAGTAGTTGGACAGTAGTTGCCAATTTACTACTGGAATCCAGTAGTTCATCAGTAGTTTTTAGCAGTTTTCAGTAATATTGCAGTAGTTTTAGTTCAGTAGTAAAAAAAAGAACTATTTTGTCATTTTTAACTTTTGTTTAAAGCAACGCATTAATTAATCTATTGGATCTATTTTTCTAAATAATTATGGTAATATAGTGTTATCCTTTTAATACTTAACCATTGAAAAAATTTCATATTTTTTATTACAAAGCTTCAATAATAATGACAAAATATGCGCAATTTTCATTGCCTATACAATACGTGTTTTAAATCTATTATATATTTTTGTTAAAATATCGAAAGTAATAATTTTTACCCTTTTAATAATTACCTACCGTATATAATTTTATATTTTTTTACTCCAAAATACAAAGTGATTTCCTTTTTAAACTAATAATTTTTTATTTATTATGTTGGTATTAAGCGAGTTGCGTTTGCGCATGTCGCATTTGTGCAGTTGCCATTCTGCAACCTCGCTGTTACCCTAATTTTTGGGGTAGCCGCTTTGACGTGTTGTCGTTTGTGTTGAGATGATAGGTTATATTAAACTGAATTTTGGAGAGAGTTAATTCACTTTTTTAAGTGTAAATATTAAGTGTAAATATTGTTACGGTAGAGGTAGAGATTTACAAGAGTCTTATTTGCACAAAGCTACATAAAAATGACAAAAGGTAAGTTATGTAAACATTAATTATGCGGTAGAAAACATTCGGTTTTCGATGTTTGATTTGACTTAATTTTTACGAGTAATTTTACGTTTAAATTAATAATTAAATAAAACGTGACTATAATTTTAGACGAAAGCGCAATAAAAAAAACAGGAGAAGATGCTGAGAAGAAAGTACTTGAACTAGGACCTGATCCTACAGCACCCATAACTCGCAAGGGAGTATTAACATCTTTTTTGACTGGTAAACCTATGGAGATTCCTGAACTAGACATTGTAAGTGTTTCAAATGTACTACAGAAAATCTTTTCCATTCAACAGTAAATTAACTATACTCCTTTTTTTCAGCTTGGAAAATGTAGGTTTGTCTCCGAATTTGAAAAACTTAACCGAATTGGAGAGGGTACATACGGTATAGTGTATCGAGCAAGGGATACAAAAAGTGACAAAGTTGTAGCATTAAAAAAAGTAAGAATGGAGCACGAAAAAGATGGCCTTCCAGTCAGTGGTTTACGAGAAATAAGTGTACTTTTGTCATGTAGGCACGAAAACATTGTTCACCTCAAAGAAGTAGTTGTAGGAAGAAGCTTAGAAAGTATATTCTTAGCAATGGAATATTGCGAGCAAGATCTTGCAAGTTTACTCGATAATATGCAAGCACCATTTTCTGAAAGTCAAGTAAAATGTATTATGCTACAAGTTTTAAAAGGTTTAAGATATTTGCACCACAATTTTGTAGTACACAGAGATTTAAAAGTATCGAATCTGCTTATGACTGACAAAGGATGCGTAAAAATAGCAGATTTTGGTCTTGCAAGGTGGTTTGGTTTACCATTGAAGCCTATGACCCCTAAAGTTGTCACGCTTTGGTACAGAGCACCAGAATTACTATTACAGGCCAAAACTCAAACAACATCAGTTGATATGTGGGCAGCTGGATGTATCTTGGGTATTTACAATTTAAAATATTTCTACAATCTAAAGTGACAAATATTCATTATTTATTTTTATATATAATTTGATAATTTAACGTTCAACTATTAATTATTATTAGGAGAGCTTTTGGGTCACAGACCTTTATTACCTGGCAGATCAGAAATACAGCAATTAGAATTGATAGTTGATTTATTGGGTACTCCTAGTGAAGCTATATGGCCTGAATTCAATTCTCTGCCTGCACTACAAAACTTTACACTAAAACAGCAGCCTTACAATAACTTGAAACAAAGATTTCCTTGGCTAAGTGCAGCAGGGCTTAGATTGCTTAATTTCCTCTTTATGTACGATCCAAAGAAAAGAGCCACAGCAGAAGAGTGCTTACAGAGCAGCTATTTCAAGGAAGCTCCACTTCGTAAGTATTAAATAGCTGACTGTACAATTATTTTGAACACATTTTAATACAATTTAATTAATTTATAGCTTGTGATCCAAAATTAATGCCGACATTCCCACAACATAGAAATATGAAGAAAGCTGCACCAAAAGAAATCCGTGAGCAAGAATCCGTGGTCGCAGATCAGACAAATAATCTGCCAGCAATATCTGATCTTGTAAGTATACAATGAAATAAAACATCTTTATTAACATTTTTATTAACATTTTTATTTATTTTCATTTAACTTAATTATTACAATATTTATGAAATAACAATAGTAGAGCAGTCTTCATTAAGAGTTTAGAAAACTAAAATTTTTCATTCCTTGTTTCAGCTTGGATCACTAGTCAAAAAGCGACGCGTGGAGTAAAAATGTTTTTTGCAAGTGTTGTATGTAAGTGAAACATTATCTTAGGAATCATGAACCATACAAGTTTCAATTTAAATAGATATTACCATGCTCATTCTAAGATGAAAGATATGTACATGATAAATTCCTACATGAATTCTGACATTGAACGTCGTGTGTATAAATTTGTACGAAGAAAAGAAATATATGCATTAAGTCTTATAAATTAAAGTGACTTGTTCTTTACAACTTCTTTCCTTGGGCTTCGTAGCGTTTCTTGAATTCTCCTTTTGGATCGTACTTTTGCACTAGAAGCTCCCATTCTTGAGGTTTCTGCCTCATCAAGAAGGTTGTGACTTTCTCAGCAACAACCTTCTGTTTCTCATTACATTTTGAGCATCCAGTCACTAAAGCATCCGGAAGTGTTTCTGAAAAGAAAAAAAAATTAAGTTAATTTATGTGAAGTGAAAAGTTTATTTAAAAACTATCTTAATATATTTTATAAATTATAATACTTAATTAGTTTATTGTAAAATAAGAGATTGTGGTAATACAAAATATGTACTTTTTTTTAAGTATGTGAAAAAAGAACTCGTTCTTACGCTATTGTCGAATAGAAATAAAATAATTAATAGAAAGCCTTGTTTTAAATATTCTAAAGCTATTTGAAGTTCAATTTGTGTTCTTTTAAAGTGACTGCTATTTTGTGTGCGCAGATGAGATCTTTCTTGAAAATTCATGTGGGATCTTATGTGAGAAATCATTGAGAACTCGTAACTCAATCGAATTTCAAATATCAAAACTTTGTATTTTACTTTTAAATACCGTTTTTAATAAGTAGTATAATTGAAAAAATGTAATCGCGTTCCTTTTAAAAATTATGTTAAGTATTCCCATTACACTTGAAAATCAGCATACTCTATGCTTATGAAATTTTTTAAGCTAATTTTAAATTACAAAAATGTTTTTTAAAGTGAGATCGCACATGTCCTATTATGCCGTGTGTGCTTGTTTTATTTCAATTGCCATATAAAATATATATGCATACATCGATAATATGTAAAACGAGTATCAGGTACATTATTTTAAATTAAAATATTGAATTGTCCTTTAACGGGTATATGCACGTTAATATAAATTCTCTTAAAAAAAGAAAAAATAAATTCAGTGAACTAGAAATTCAAGAAACCGCGCGAAAACCGAGCTCATTCGAAACCCTCATTCCTTATATTCTTCCGTAGTCCCAGGTAAAAAAACACTTAAGTGCATTTGCCATGAAACTGAGAAAATCAACAAAAACTTTTTACTAATAAAATCAAGCCAAAAATGAAATATTTGCTTTAAAAGAGTATCCTCTATAATAAAATGGTTACGCCCTTTTCATTTTTGTAATAAAAAAACAGTATTTTTAATAGTAACCATGAAAAAATGTATAACTTAAGTTCTTGGCTCGCCTTCGTAAAAAAACCGTAAGAGCACTTGGGTTCTTTTTCTGTTATTTTTTCTATTACTATGTGCGCTTTGCTCGGTGATTTTACGAGGCAAAAAGACCGTAACTATACTTTTCAATGAAATTTCTCACCGGAGCCTCATTTTTCGACAGGTTTTCTGCATTTAAATGTGTACACTGGAACTGTTTGTAAATTTATTAAATATCTAATTACATCATTAGATTCAGATTTTCTCAAGGAATCGATTGGCGTATAAAACTCAATTTCTTAAGTGTGTTTTTGCCTGAGACGGCAGTACTACGTAATATTGAGTACACGAAATTTCACAAGTGTTTAGCCGCTCATTTAACGTGACGCATTTTCCTCTTTCTGTATTTATCTGAACATTTTTATCACAAAATAAGTGATCATTCACATATTTAAGTGAAATTTCACTTGCTCAACTTTAGAGGCCCTGGTGAAAAAAAATTTTGTTTAAAAATGTGTTTAAAAGTATTTAAAAACCATCCATTTCGTCACATACTTTTTAACATTTTTGAACAAAAATAAACAATTGTATTTTAGTGCATACATTATCATCACAGTTTTGAACATTTTTAAACATTTTTAAACGAAATAATTATGTTTATTTAAAAATAAACATAAACTTTTTCAAATTTCAGTTTTGATTAAGCACTTAATATGAATATAAGTGTTTATTTTATTTATAACTGTTTAAAAATGTTTAAAAATGTACAAAACTATTCTTCTGTTACATAATGTACTCACTGAAAATACAAACATTTATTTTTGTTCAAAAATGTTTCAAAATTTGTTTAACACTATTAAACGCTTTTAAACACTTTTGAAGAAAAACTATTTCCACCAGGAGGGGTAGCGAATCCCGCCCCGGTGAAAATCGCGCTCCGAGCTAAAAGTCCGCTTCTCTTCCGGAACGGTGATTTTTCGCGTTCCGCGTGGTCGCCGCCTGTGTGTGCGCACTCGTTAATAACAAGGTACGCACACGAATTTCAACCTACGCACGGCGAGCGTATCAACCGCGTGATTTTCCAAACGGGTTGGCCAAGCGACGCCTATATACGTAAGTGAGTCGCGCTCGCGGGTGCAAGTCGAACGTGAAAGTTCAAATTGCGGGCTTACGCAACGATGCAGGCGGCGCGCGGCTCCTCCGAGAGAGAAAGTGTATTGAACTCCGAGGTGGAGAAAAAAAAAGCGTCGGATGTGCACTGTGCATTTTCGCTGATCCCTCGCGAAATTATTCCGCTGAGGGGGGCCTTTATTCAAACGACATGCTAATGCGCGCTGCTGAGCCTTCCTTTTCACGGGGCGACGCTCGCACGGCTCGGCTTCTTTTACACGGTGAGCGCGAATGCAACTGCGCCGCTTGTAAGTACGGCGCGGAAGGTGAAAGTGGAAATGGGTCAGGTGCGCTCGTCGCTTTTAAATCTAAACGGCGTACCCTCCGGTACACTGTATAAGTTTGTCACCTTTTTTTATCGATTTACTTTTATGTAAGAGTCGATTGGAAAATTTACGATGATTAAACGAATAATAATTTAGTTTTTTGTAGGAGGCATTATTGTAAAAGTAAAGAGTACAAAATATTTTAGCACACTTTCACAAAAAAACTGTTACTGCTTTAGAAAATCTTCTCCAGCTTCGTAATGAGAAAGTTGTCTGTTTTGGAATTATAACATTTATAGATTGTACAATGTTAGAAGTTATTTATAAATCTAAAAAAATTTAACAATGTGACAAAAATTAAAAAATGACGTTTATTTTATTAATTAAATTCTGGTATAGATCCATTATAAGCGTGAATGAATGCACTTTGATTTAAAAAAAAATTTCTTTCTTTCAAAGCTTTCAAATTTTATACAGATTAATATTCTAATCAAAATAAAAATTGTTTAATTAATCGCATTCAGTAAGCGACCGTTTTATAAATTATGTATTAAACGTTTATGGATGTAATAAAAATAAATAATTCATTGGTCACTTTCAGTAGCTTAAGTCTAAAATCGAAGTAATTTTGTACATTTTATTATTGTAAACAAATTCAAAAAGTATAATTACTTTAATATTTACATTTACACATGCGCCGTCATATTTGTTTAACAATAAAAGTTAATCACCACAATTAATACAAATAATTAATTAATAAGATTTTTAAAAAGATGCTTACTACAGGATTAAACATTGGAAGACCGACTTGAATAAAAAAAATTACTATACCATCCACAACACATAAATTTATTATACAAAAAAAAACACCGATCTCCTAAAACGCAACTCAATCAAACAATTTATAAAGTACAAAGTCGCAACAGCAAATTAAATTTATCCAAATTTAAAAAAAAAAAAGAAATATCCATGAAACTCACTTTTGAGCTCTCGGCCGTCGGGGGTGCAGGATCCCTGATCGAGCATGCACTTGATGTAGTTGTTGAGCACGCGGGGGTTCCCCAGGATCCTGTCGACGTCGACGCCGTCGTACTTGTTCGTGTACTCGGCCGCCTCGGCGGCCAGCGCCAGAAGCGCGCAACCGAAGGCGATCGCGAAGCAGCTCCTCATCCTGACTCCTGTCCTGTACCTCGGTGTAAATCCGTCGCGACCGACACGACCGTCGGGGGAGAGAAAGAGAGAGAGTGACCGGGACCGCGGCGACCGGCTGCGTTTTATAGCAGCGCCCGGCGGCGCGCGTGGAGGGGCCGGATCTCTCGACTGGGTCCCCCGCGGCGGCGGCGGAGGAAAGAAAAAAAAGGCGCACCTCCGCGGGAAGAGGCGCCCCGTTTCTTCCGATCCGGGAACGGCGCGCGATCTTGGGAAAACCAGATAGCACGCGTTGCGTAAGTCGCGCGCGCGGGGGTCGCCCGGGTGCGCCCGTCCTCTCGCTTCTTTTTATATTTTTTCAAGTGATTACTTCTTGTATGAATAGACCCTATTATTTTACCTCAGTTATGCTCTCTCTCTCTCTCCCTCTCTCTCTCTCTCTCTCCCCTTACGAAAAAATTATGCATAAAAATTTTTGGGCAGAATTTTTGTAGAATTTATACAGTTTTTTTCACAAATTC